>CM059798.1:20822500-20840000 GCA_030435695.1 Brachymystax lenok tsinlingensis
ATGTGTTAGACATTTCTTTGCTAATATTTTGTCTTGTTTTGACATTGGGACAACAACCTAGAGATGAGGAGACAACTGATATTTCCGTCTAGGTTTTAATAGTGAATTTGGCTCACATTCAGACCCATCTGCCTCTCCACTCCATCTAACACCCTCAGAACACCTTTTTAAAGACAAGTCATCTTTAATGCCTATCTAATGAACATCATTAGCTTGGCGGTCACTGAATCTAATCACAAGTTGTTGTTTATAATTACTTGTTTTTCCTGTGAACACTGTGCTTTGCCTTTTCTGACAGCAGTCGGAGAGGCAAGTTTTAATTAGCGAACATATGTTTACTTTTGACTGCTCCGTCACCTTAGAAATATGTAAATATTTAGATATTAAATATTCCTGTTCAGGGCTGGAGGGGGGGTTTGTTGTATTGTGGTTACGGTCACAGCGGTTATCAGTCTAGATGTTGACTGGGTCGTCTGAGGTTGTGTTGACTGGGTCGTCTGAGGTTGTGTTGACTTGGTCGTCTGAGGTTGTGTTGACTGGAAAGACAGAGGGTACATCCTTTAAAAAACAATGTCCTCTCTGGGCAGCTTTAAAAATATATAGTAAAAAACTGTTTGTTGTCTTCTGTGCCCTTATGAATGACCTCTATGATGTAACTGCAATGATGACATGGATGTCCATCTTCTTTGTTTTTATGCTATATTATCTCTCTGTCATACTGTCTGAAACCTTGTGGGATCTTGACTAGCCATCTTCTCTCAAGAGGACCACAATGGAAATAAGTCCCAGACTGTATTGTGTGTTATCATCCATGATTTAACAATGGAAATAAGTCCCAGACTGTATTGTGTGTTATCCTCCATGATTTAACAATGGAAATAAGTCCCAAACTTTATTGTGTGTTATCCTCCCATATTTAAATAATGCACATGTATGGCTTTTAAAGTGTTATGTGTGTTTTTTTTATTTTTTATTGTCAAATTATTAAACTGAACTCAACAGAACGTGTATTTACGTGGCCTCATGAATTTTCAACTATACAGTACATCACACAAACAGACGTGTACATGCAGAGAGAAAAACATGCATTTGCAACATACTGACAGTCACACACCAACAGACACACCCACATACACAGACAAAGAACAACATAATACATTCAGTACACATAAACAAATCTACTGCCTTCTTGGGGTTTCCAATTTGCTCTTCCTCTTTCTCTCCAGCCCAGTGTGCCTCTTCCTCTGATCCTTCATTTGCCTCTTCATCATGTTATTGGAGAGAGACGGACCCTCATTATACCTCTTCATCTTTTTCTCCATCTCTCTCTCTGCTCATTTCCCTTTCACCCTGACCCTCCATCTCTATCTCTGGCTGTAGGGTCATCATGGAGAGCCCTGGTCATGGAGACTGGGCCCCCCGCGCCATTATACCCAGCCTCTTCCACCCTCCACAGGCTGCAACTCACTGCCTCAGGGCTCTGTCTCTCCCTCTCTCTCTCGACCTCCCTCTCTCCCGCTTTCCCGCTCTCCCCTGCTCTCTATCTGCACCCTCCCTCTCTCCCCCCGCTCACTCTCTCCCCTGCACCCTCTCTCTCTGCCCCCTCTCCCTCTCTCCCTCCATCCCCTACTCTCTCTGCTCTCCTTCTCCGAGGTCAGGGGGAAATCTGGACCCGGACCCAAATATCTTCCATCTGTCTGAGTTGGATGTTCACGGTCCGTCTTTGAGTTCCTATTTATGAGCGTTCGTTATTTTCATCACCTGGTCTGTCACTTATTTTTATCGAATGAGCCAAGGTTGAATGTACAATACTATGCTGAGGCAGTCCAGGGCAGATGTTTCTCAATTATAGAGGAATATGTTGCATGGATACAACATGGATACTGTAGCTTAATACTGTAAAATATAAGTGGGCTTCACCAGCAGTGGTGTTCACTGTTTTTCAGTATGTTGAGATGTATGCAATACAACTGAAAACAGAACTAAACATAATCCACCATGGTATTATTCATTAAGACAAGTGAAAAGTTGGGAGTCTTCGAGCGTCTATCTCCGAGCAGGCCCTACCATATGTTTAGTGTCAATATGACTTCACGGTTGCTCATGTGGAAAATAGCTCGTGGCCACAGAATGCTTTGTTTAGATAAATACTCTTCAATGGGAAAATGCGAAATGGAAAAATGAGAAGCCATGTCTAAAAATTATATGCTGGTGTTTTTTTAATTACGGGAGGGAAATGTAATACAATTGATTAGGAATGTGGTCATGTTGAGAGAGTAGAGATTGTATTTATTTCACCTTTATTTTACCATGCAGGTGAATTAAGAACAAATTCTTATTCACAATGATGAGCTGGCAAAAGAGGAGTAGAAGAGAAAAAGAGTTGTCCGTTTGCTTCTATGGTCCTCGGTGGTGGTACTCTGAGGCCTGCCTCGGCTGCCTGGCATGGGTCTGTCAGATGAGAGGCAAAGACAGATGTAAAGAGAAATAGAGAAGCAAACATAACGTGGCCTGAGAGAGCAGGGAGAGACGACTACATGTGAGAAAGCACAGTGTAAAGGAGTACAAAGTAAAAGAAACCTAAGAAGGCGCATTATTTGAAGTCTACTGGATGACCTCCCAGTCATATACACTCCAGAGACTAGAAGCTCATGATAAAACTCTCCCCCTTGAAGTTCAATGGGATTGACCTGAAGCATTTTTTAAGAGTCAAACATGGTCAAGCTTCTCATTCGTTGGAGGGTTTGCAGAAAACATAAATGGGAAGATTAGGAGGGACACATTTGTTACATCCCAAGGCGCTGGCATTCCCATGGCGCTGGCCCTCTCAAGGTGCTGGCCTTCCCAAGGCGCTGGCCCTCCCAAGGCACTGGCCCTCCCAAGGCGCTGGCTCTTCAACCTCAGGGGGCTGAATAAATTTGGCTTGGTACCTAAGACCCTCACAAACTTATACAGTTGATGTCGGAAGTTTACATACACCTTAGCCAAACACATGTAACTTCGTAGGGCTAGGGGGCAGTATTTTGAAGTTCAGATGAAAAACGTGCCTAAAGTAAACTGCCTGTTACCAGGCCCAGAAGCTAGGATATGCATATAATTAGTAGCTTTGGATAGAAAACACTCAGAAGTTTCTAAAACTGTTAAAAAAATGTCTGTGAGTATAACATAACTGATATGGCAGGCAAAACCCCGAGTAAAATCCATCTGGGATGTCTGAATCAGTCAAGTCAGTATATGCATATCCTAGCTTCTGGGCCTGAGTAACAGTCAGTTTACTTCGGGTAACCTTCCACAACCTTCCCACAATAAGTTGGAGGAATTTTGGCCCATTCCTCCTGACAGAGCTGGTGTAGGCCTCCTTGCTCACACATGCTTTTTCAGTTCTGCCCACAAATTTACTATAGGACGAGGTCAGGGCTTTGTGATGGCCACTCCAATACCTTGAATTTGTTGTCGCTAACGACTCAAATACCAGTGGGTCGCTAGCGGGATCATCCCGACACTACCAGCGAAAACCTGTAGCGCCAGATTTTAAATCCGAAAATTGAAGTAGGCTAATAATGTTTACATTGTTATTATTATGTTTTACCCACTTTATTTGTATATACTATATTCTAGTCAAGGCTCATCCTATATATCTATTGCTATACACACCTTTTCTAGTCACATAGTGTCCATACTGTCTATACACCATTCATATATAGATATATCATTTATATCACAGACTCAGGTCCGGAAAATTATTTCCTGCAATTCTATCCATTTGCTATGGGGTTTTGTACTGTTCTTTTAAATACTGTCTCCCCAATGTAGTTCATCATAATATTTCTAGTACTGTACATTGCATGTCAGTTACACTGTTTATACACACCACATATTAATATACACTACCGGGTCACTTAGAGATGTCCTTGTTTTTAAAGAAAAGCACATTTTTTGTCCATTAAAATAACATCAAATTGATCAGAAATACAGTGTAGACATTGTTGATGTTGTAAACGACTATTGTAGCTGGAAAATGCAGATTTTTAATGGAATATCTACATAGGAGTACCGATGCCCATTATCAGCAACCATCACTCTTGCGTTCCAATGGCACGTTGCGTTAGCTAATCAAAGTTGATTATTTTAAAAGGCTAAATGATAATTAAAAAAACCTTTTGCAATGATGTGAGCACAGCTGAAAACTGTTGTCCTGATTAAAGAAGCAATAAAACTGGCCTTCTTTAGACTAGTTGAGTATCTGGAGGATCAGCATTTGTGGTTCGATTACAGGCTCAAAATGACCAGAAACAAAGCACTTTCTTCTGAAACTCGTCATGTCTAGTCTTGAAGGCGAGAAATTGCCAAGAAACTGAAGATCTCGTATAACACTGTGTATTACTCCCTTCACGGAACGGCGCAAACTGGCTCTAACCAGAATAGAAAGTGGAGTGGGAGGCCCCGGTGCACAACTGAGCAAGAGGACAAGTACATTAGAGTGTCTAGTTTGAGAAACAGATGCCTTACAAGTCCTCAGCTGGCAGCTTCATTAAACAGTACCTGCAAAACACCATTCTCAACGTCAACAGTGAAGAGGCGACTCCGGAATGCTGGTCATCTAGGCAGAGTTGCAAAGAAAAGCCATATCTCAGACTGGCCAATAAAAAGAAAATATTAAGATGGGCAAAGAACACAGACACTGGACAGAGGATCTCTGCCTAGAAGGCGAGCATCCCGGAGTCGCCTCTTCACTGTTGACGTTAATAATAAAATGTTATTTTATTTCAAAAACAAGGAAACTTCTAAGTGACCCCAAACTTTTGAACGGTGGTGTGTATATATATATATATATACTGTATTTTTTACATAACTTATTCGAATATATCTACTGCTGTACATATCGTTCCTGGCAAATATTGTGTAAATTCATCCGGTGTATATACGTATAGATTGCATTTGGATTACTGTTACAGTGCCAATTGGGATGGTAATTGGATTCGTTCCGATACTTCTTAAGTTATTTATTTTACACTGTTGTATTATGTGTGTATTGTTTTGTATTGCTAGGTATTACTGGACTGTTGGAGCGAGAAACACCAGCATTTCACTGCACTTGCCATAACTTCTGCAAATCTGTGACCAATAAACTTTGATTTGACTCAAAGTTTGTGCACACATTTGTTTACGTCCCTGTTAGTGAGCATTTCTCATTTGCCAAGATAATCCACCCACCTGACAGGTGTGGCATATAAAGAAGCTGATTAACAGCATGCTCATTACACAGGTGCACCTTATGCTGGGGACAATAAAAGGCCACTCTAAAATGTGCAGTTTTGTCACACAACACAATGCCACAGATGTATCAAGTTTTGAAGGAGCATGCAATTGGCATGCTTACTGTAGGAATGTTCACCAGAGCTGTTGCCAGAGAATTGAATGTTAATTTGTCTACCATAAGCTGCATCCAAACGTTGTTTTAGAGAATTTGACAGTACATCCAACCAGTACATCCGACCAGGACCCCCACATCCGGCTTCTTCAACCGGGGGTTTGGTCTGACACCAGCCAGGGAAAAACTCATTCTGATTGGCTGGGCCTGGCTCCCAATTTGTTGGGCCTGTGCCCTCCCAAGCACCACCCATGGCTGCACACTTGCCCAGTCATGTGAAATCCATGGATTAGGGCCTAATGAATTTATTTCAATTGACTGATTTCCTTATATGAACTGTAACTCAGTAAAATCGCAGAAATTGTTGCATGTGACGTTTATATTTTTGTTCTGTATACCTGTGATTGTCTAGTTCTGTCCATCCTGTCTATGTGCCTTCTTATAACACGCCTTAACACGGTACAGGACCATGCTACGCTTGAGCAAATCCACTTCACACCCATTGAGATAGCCAGGGACTCAACTTTCACTGGGGACGGGGACGGAGACGGAAGGGACATGTCTGAAATTGCAGTTTTATAATTGGAATGTGATACAAAACAGGGCAATGGCGTGCTTTAGGTTCATGCAGACGCCTCACGTAGGCTGTTTGGAGTTTATATCAGACTGAACAAAAATATATAATAATTACAATAGTGTGTCCCCATCCACTTTTAAAAACAAAGTTGTGCCCCTGGAGATCCCATATTCCCCAATATGACCAGTGGATCTGAAACTGCTAAAGGGTGTAAATAAAGAGTTTGATCTGCCTATTATGTATCCTCAACACTCTCCCATCTGACTCATCATTGATCTAACGTTGGAATCCTAGTCCTAAACATGGGTACAGACATGCAGATGAAGTCTCCTTTCAGGTCAGGCTTCTTTTTCATGTTGTTTTCCCCAACCGTTGACGTGTAGACCTCGCCTTTGATTAAGACATATTCTCTAGGACGTCATGTGAGAGCTTAGTGAATCATCTTAGGAATGGGTTTACATGTCAGTTGTATGGTGATAAGTGTTGTGTTCGGTAATGGTTGTCAGATAGATTTGGGAAATGTATAGAGCTTATTTTTAGCTGATTCTACCAACAGCCATATTGATTTACAGGTGTACAGTTCAGGTACCCTTTTATCATTAATTATAAAGCCAAGCTTTATTGAGACATGACATTTATTGAGACGTGTGCAATGTTTCAATCGCAGGCACTTCCATGATTAAAAAGTTTTACAAGGAAACAACTGCTTGTTTGGTAAATTTTTATTGGACCTATATTAATCACATTTTTAGAAATCCAAATGGTAATGTACAGTAAAACGTGCAATTAATTTCTAACAGGTTTTTAAACATAAAATCCAATCAGAACAATGAAATAGTTTTGCAAATTAACAAACCCAAAAGAAGAAACAGGGCTAGCTAGATGTTTTCATCCAGTAGTTAACAAAACATTCCCCCGCGGGGTTTAATCTCCAGCAAACATCTGGCTGCATTTTCAGGCCCTGTCCAGTCTGAGCTTGCTATAGCGGCTATTTAGATAGAGGGAGAGAGAGAGGGAGAGTCAGAGAGAGATAGAGTGAGAGAGAGAGAGGAAAACTGAGACAGCCAGAGTTTGTGCTCCAGATTTCTTGCCCACCGATATATACTTGACCCATATTTCTCTTAAGGTCTACCCACAATTTTTCTCAATGACGTCGATAATGTAGTCAGTGGCGATCTGATGAGGAAAAGAGAACTCCCCCCTGCCCTACAGCATGTCAAATGGCACCCATACAAGCCCAGAGAAATACTGCATGATATTAAGATATCATATTAATTTCCAGTAGAGCTGTTTCTGTCCTTCCCAGCTATTGTTTCCTTTTCAGTTGTGTATTTGTAGGAGTTCAAATGGACATTGCTTCTTACTAGAGTGAAGGAAAAATGGCAACTAAATCGATGAAGTCCGAAACCAGTGAGGATCCATTTGAAACCTAATTTACACCGATCTCTATTATTCCTGTACAGGTTTCTCATCAAGAAATGTTTACGTTACAGCCTCATTGAAACATCATCATTTCATTTAAGTTACTCTGGGGTTTGTGAGATAACACAAAGACATGAAGCCACGGTGATGAAAATCAATCTCTTGCTTTAACTTTCATAACTTAAAGTGAATAAATAGCCTCCCTTATACCTCTCGAAGGCCTCACCACCCGCTGACCTCTCAGTAACTCGCAAGCGACAAATCGCTGGTCATGTTAATGTCTCCGTTTTCCTCTCTGCGTGGAGAGCCTCAATTTGCCTAATTCAGTTGTCACCGTGGGTGGCCCTTCTTTCCGATGACATCTCCTGCTGAGTCGGTGAGCACCGGTGGGCGGCGCTCTCCCCGAGGGGTGGTCAAGATGCCATGAAGGAGGGGCCACCACCTGTCAGCACTCGCATTGTGATCATTGACTCTTCGCCGACAGAACAGAAGGAGAGGGGGAGTGAGGGGGATGTGAAGAGAGGATGGTGAGACTGAGGGTGTCCGGGAGGGGGGGAGTGTCATCGTCGCTGTGACACGTTCGTGCTCCTGTTAACGTGTCATTTTGGTGTCAAACACCACAGCTCAAGAAAGACTGTTGGGCTATGTACCTATGTCGATCCTAGCATAACACTTTGCATGCATGCCCAATACCATAATTAATTATGAAGTAGTATGCTAGTGTGCATTGAAACAGAGATATGCTCTGGAGTACACTGAGTGTACAAAACGTTAGGAACACCTTCTTAATATTGAGTTGCCCCCTTTGCCCTCAGAACAGCCTCAATTCATGGACTCTACAAGGTGTCAAAAGCATTCCACAGGGATGCTGGCCAATGTTGACTCCAATGCATCCCACAGTTGTGTCAAGTTGGGTGGTGGACCATTCTTGATACACACAGGAAACTGTTGAGCGTGAAAAACCCAGCAGCGTTGACATTTTGTACACATTCAAACCGGTGCACCTGGCACCTACTACCATATTCTGTTCAAAGGCACTTAAATCTTTTGTCTTGCCCATTCACCCTCTGAATGGCACACATACACAATCAATGTCTATATTGTCTCAAGGCTTAAACATTATTATTTAACCTGTCTCCTCCCCTTCATCTACACGGATTGAAGTGTGTTTCACAGGTGTCATCAGTAAGGAATCATAGGATTCACCTGGTCAGTCTGTCATGGAAAGAGCAGGTGTGGAGGAAGGAGTGAGTTGCAAAGCTAGGGAGACGCTCAAGTTCACATGCAGTAAATTGGCCATAATCCTTCTGCAGAGTGGCTGCCGAGTGTCTCCCCACACACCCAGTATGGCGACTCTTTATGTGCTTTTAAGCGAGTTGATCTAAATGATATTCTTAATGAGCCTCGTCGGAAGGCCCCTGTCATCGTTAGCGAGACCTCGGGGACGAGGTCGGGATGCCATGTGCCCACTTTCCCTATTTCCTGTGTGACCCCACCCCTTGCTTTGAAATCCCGGGGGATGATCGACGGCTTGAACTGAGGGGGGGTCATGTGACTTCCCATAGATGATGGCCGTCCTAATTGACTAAAGGAGGAGGGGGGCTGTCGGGCTGTAGTGGCCTCTGATGATTAAGATGAGGAGAAAGGCGGGGTCTGACAGATCACTCATTATTGGTTGGAGTTAGGGCCATGGTCTCAGATTTATTTCTAGTAACGTTCAAACAAAGCTTCAAATAATTGACCACAGTCGTTAACAATCAAATGGTAGTGGCACTCGTTTGACTAAAAATAAATAACAGGTAAACGAAGAACTAGATAACTACAGCAGCTTCAGACATTTTGAAGACATCCTATTGTCAACCCAACATCCGCATTTAACCCTTTCCTCCCTCTATATCACAGTAAAAACTCTGTTTCCATCTACAGTAGGACAATTACATGCTAATCAGAGTCTGTAGCCATTCAGTGTGTTTGTGTAAGCCATCTAATCAGTGTGTTCTGCTTTTCGGTGACTTCACGCTGTGTTTCATTAAACCCCAACAGCCCCCAACCCAAAACAGGCTTCAGTGAGATTGTGGTACGAGATGCGGGCTAGATTAAACAATCTACTGATCGTGACTCGTTAAATTGCTGTAATTAGGGCATGCGAGATAAACTTATCTCGCTACTGTGACATTGTTCTCACATTGCTGTTTTGAAGATACAACCATTTGAAATAATGACTCATTACAAGTTACAGTGAAGCACTAAGAATAATTTGGGGGGTTTGGTAACAGAACTAACAAAATACTTAAAGCAAAAGGAGAATGTTTCTTGTGTTGGTCTTAGGTTTGAAATAAGTACTTCCTAAGAAAGGACCCCCTGAGTGGAGAAGTTATATTTATACTAATTTAAAAATGACTGAAGGACAATGATATGATAAAGAGCTATGGAGATATTTGTCTCAAAGACCTGAAAGGCTGAAATGAATTAGCACAATCTGTGTCAAACACATACAGACAGTTTCATTAGAGGCTGAAGGACAGAACTGAAATACATCTCAATAAGTACCATTTAAGAAAGGCATGTGATGTATAGACACATATAAATACATATATGGCAATGGAAATACATGTGAAATGTAGACATATCAAAGCATTCAAGATATACAATTGATAGTTCTCTGTCCACCCACAGCCTTTCCACTGTCCAGAAGTCACTCTTCAAATCTACACAGACAGAGTTCTTGGTTAGTTCTCTGTCCACACACAGCCCTTCCACTGTCCAGAAGTCACTCTTCAAGACTACACAGACAGAGTTCTTGGTTAGTTCTCTGTCCACCCACAGCCCTTCCACTGTCCAGAAGTCACTCTTCAAATCTACACAGACAGAGTTCTTGGTTAGTTTTCTGTCCACCCACCAGCCCTTCCACTGTCCTGAAGTAGTCGGAGCTTTACGTCAGAGAGAACTTGACTAAAGTGACAGTACCTCTTCACATTCTCCTCTCGCTCCTGCAGAGGCCAAGGCACACAGGACACAGAGTTCGCATCAAATAAGCACACAGGCAGTCCACTACGTTACACGTGCTTCTAGATAACGACAGAAACAACAGTACAAACTGGTAGATGTTGTCCCTTTAATTGTTATTTAACAAGTGTGTATTTGTTTTACTATTTGGCATGGAGTTTAGTCAAGGATGTGAATCAATGATCTCCATGTTTGGGACATACTGTTGTAAATTGCATACGGGATGTTTCAAAATGTTTTGGAATGATAATTACTGTAGATCATCCATATAAAATAGCCAAACATGCACCATGTATACAAACAGAATAATAGCTCCTAATCTTTAAGTTGATTTAATACATATTGCCAGGGAATGCATTCTACGCTTTCGATAATTTGAATTCCCCATTTCGAGCAATACATGGTCACGGCGAGGTTAGTGGGAAAACATAATTACAAAAAACGAGTCACGCCTAACGAAAAAACGCTTAAAGCCTGTACATAGTCGAGTGACTCCCATTTCTGTCGAGCGACTCCCATTGTCACAATCATTATTCATACTCACTGGAAAACAGACCTGAATTAGTTTTTGTGATTCTAAAACGGAGTCATTTGGGGAATGGGGTAATGGAATGAGAAAAACAGGGTTGGAAGGAATTTGCGTTTTAACTACTAATTGAGAAATAGCGACACTGGAATTCTAAACTCGCCCCCGGGCCGTTAATTCTGATGGACTTGAATGGAAAACGTAGCATTTATTTTACAATAGTTCCATAGATATCATCCGGGAGTGAAACTAGCCTTGAGAATGATTTTCAATACCTTGTTGTGAGGTGCAGTGGTTGAATGTTTCAGCGTGGTGTGGGCCATGTCGTCTGCAGGTTGTAATATACCATTTGAATCCGTTTGGCTTATGTAGGATGACATCTGGCGGGGTGACTTTCCAGTTAAACAGCTACCTCTACTTAAATAATTACTTTAATCTGCTGTGTGCCATTCTGATTGGCAACGGTGCCATAAAGAGACAGTAATATGGATTCTTAGTATCATAGATGAGTTAATTTCCCTGGTGATAGTGCTGAAGGCTCCTAAAGGAATACCACAGATAACTAGAGTGGAGGTAAGACACACGCGCGCGCGCGCGTGCCAACACACACATGTGCGCGCGTGCAGACATACACACACATTTTAAATGAAGGATAAAGCTATTAACCGAGGGAAAGATCTCACCAAGGCTTTAGGAGAGAAGAGACGTAAGCGTCTGGTCCGAGCTCGCAGAGTTTGTCGCCGGGAACCGATCAATCACCAGACGCAATCCCACCTTCGTATGAAAGGAGAGACAGAAGGATAGAGAGAAGAGGTAATGAAGAAAATCACTTCAGCTTACCTCTGACCCACTTTACACATGACTTATCATATCATTACCACACCTTCCACAGGGAAACCATTCCAATCTACTCACTCGAATAACCCTCAAACTCAACTATGGACCTGAAAGCCAGTTCCACTGTTTTTTTCCCCCCATTGTTCCCCTCTAATCAGACACTGATTTAGACCTTAGACACCAGGTGGGTGTAATTAATGATCAGGTGGAATAGAAAACCAGCAGGCTCCGGACATCGTTGAGTAAGAGTTGAGTACCCCTGCCTTATCCTATCATTCAACCACATTTATTTCAAGCATAGAATAATTGGAATCATGGCCAACTGCATTTTCATTGCTGATTACCCAAGTAATAACTACAGGGATATAACCATAGCATTACTGGGTCATATTGTTGATTACCCAGGTAATAACTACAGGGATATAACCGTAACATTACTGGGTCATATTGTTGATTACCCAGGTAATAACTACAGGGATATAACCGTAGCATTACTGCATATTTTCACTGAACCATACAGTATACATATCACTATGGTGAATGTAGTGAATTGCTCAAATTGTAAATTAAACAATTAGTAATCTATCAGTCTAATTAAGGTGTAGATCTCACATTCTAGTATTCCAACTTGCAAACAAGGCTTCATGGGATAGCTCTTAATGCAACTCAATGCAGCCAATGGCAATGTCCATTTTAGGTATAATGCCTGCAGTTGCTTGTGGATTTGACAGCTCTGATATCTAATGAAAAGAAAAATAAACCTTTCAGAGTTTTAAACCCTTTGGGAAGAAATAGTGGAAAGACACATTGAAACACGATGTATTGGTGGATATCGACGCCACATTTGAAACACGGTGTATTGGTGAATATCGACCCACATTTCTGCATCGCTTCCTTCCTTCCTTCCTTCCTTCCTTCCTTCCTTCCTTCCTTCCTTCCTTCCTTCCTTCCTTCCTTCCTTCCTTACATTCACTGCAATGTCATGTACAGTATATGACACAGGGTTTTTATCAACGCTCTCTCTCAGCGGCCGGGTGAGTCAGAGACACTGAGGACCATAATCTGGCACAGCAACGGCAGGTGTTCAACAACGTGACACATTTACTGCAACGTGACACATTTACTAAGGTAATGCAAAGGCCCGCTGATGTTGCACTCGAGATACAAACCTAATTGCTGCTTCCTCCCAGCAACCTCCCGGCAACGACAACATAGATACAGAAGTTGGCGCGTGTGACAAGATTAGTTGTCGCGAACGGACGTTAACCAGTACATTTGGAAAATCGCTGTATTAAAACTTGTCACGAATTTCACCTGATTAGGCTGTGAACAATGAAACGCTAGAACATTTTGGATTTCCTTAGGACAGTTGCCGGCCTGATGATACATAATATCACTTGGCAGGCGAGTTAATTATAACATAGCTCAGCGAACATGCTCCGTAGAGATTACCATCTGAAAGTGCTGCTCCAGAGAGTGTTACCATCTGAAAGTGCTGCTCCAGAGAGTGTTACCATCTGAAAGTGCTGCTCCAGAGAGTGTTACCATCTGAAAGTGCTGCTCCAGAGAGTGTTACCTTCTGAAAGTGCTGCTCCAGAGAGTGTTACCTTCTGAAAGTGCTGCTCCAGAGAGTGTTACCTTCTGAAAGTGCTGCTCCAGAGAGTGTTACCTTCTGAAAGTGCTGCTCCAGAGAGTGTTACCTTCTGAAAGTGCTGCTCCAGAGAGTGTTACCATCTGAAAGTGCTGCTCCAGAGAGTGTTACCATCTGAAAGTGCTGCTCCAGAGAGTGTTACCTTCTGAAAGTGCTGCTCCGTAGAGATTACCATCTGAAAGTGCTGCTCCAGAGAGTGTTACCATCTGAAAGTGCTGCTCCAGAGAGTGTTACCATCTGAAAGTGCTGCTCCAGAGAGTGTTACCATCTGAAAGTGCTGCTCCAGAGAGTGTTACCTTCTGAAAGTGCTGCTCCAGAGAGTGTTACCTTCTGAAAGTGCTGCTCCAGAGAGTGTTACCTTCTGAAAGTGCTGCTCCAGAGAGTGTTACCTTCTGAAAGTGCTGCTCCAGAGAGTGTTACCTTCTGAAAGTGCTGCTCCAGAGAGTGTTACCTTCTGAAAGTGCTGCTCCAGAGAGTGTTACCATCTGAAAGTGCTGCTTTAGAGAGTGTTACCATCTGAAAGTGCGCTCCAGAGAGTGTTACCTTCTGAAAGTGCTGCTCCAGAGAGTGTTACCTTCTGAAAGTGCTGCTCCGTAGAGATTACCATCTGAAAGTGCTGCTCCGTGAGAGATTACCATCTGAAAGTGCTGCTCCAGAGAGTGTTACCATCTGAAAGTGCTGCTCCAGAGAGTGTTACCATCTGAAAGTGCTGCTCCAGAGAGTGTTACCATCTGAAAGTGCTGCTCCAGAGAGTGTTACCTTCTGAAAGTGCTGCTCCAGAGAGTGTTACCTTCTGAAAGTGCTGCTCCAGAGAGTGTTACCTTCTGAAAGTGCTGCTCCAGAGAGTGTTACCTTCTGAAAGTGCTGCTCCAGAGAGGGGTGGGGTGGTGAGAGGGGGCGCTATACACATATCGGTCACTTTATTTTGAGTAAAACGTGTCCACATCTCACACACACACACACACACACACAATCCTCTGTGGAAAAACAGACCCATAAGTATCTCCTGTGAAAGGAAGTTATAACCAGCAGGGGGAAGGAGAAACAGAGGTTAGGAGTTGGCAGCTATGGTGGACCAGTGGAAGAAAGCCACATTAGGATGTAGCAGGGTGGATATTATATCTTGAATGTTT
Source organism: Brachymystax lenok tsinlingensis (assembly GCA_030435695.1). Taxonomy (NCBI): domain Eukaryota; kingdom Metazoa; phylum Chordata; class Actinopteri; order Salmoniformes; family Salmonidae; genus Brachymystax; species Brachymystax lenok. The sequence continues at coordinate 20,837,024 of CM059798.1, forward strand.
TGTCTTGCGTATGAGGCAGCCGCGGGTGAGATTTCTCCAAAAAGATGATTTAACTGACTGGACTGGACATCTTACTTCTCATGAAATAAACATTTATATTCTTGGCCTTCCATTTAAGAGGCAATATCCAGAGGCGCCTTCCATGAAAGAGACATATACTGTATGTTACAAGTATAATAATAATAATAATACTAATAATAATAACTAGGAGACTCGTTATGCACTCCATTTCAATGAAAGGTATCTACAGTAGAGCAATGCATTTCCTGGACTGCTATAAGAGGTACATACTGTTCACGTAAACTAGCAACTGTGTCTCACAACATTCAACTAGAAAAAATAGGTACAATCATAGAATTAAGAGGCAGAAGAAAAAGGATGCAGTCTCTTTAAAAACATCTCTCTCTCTCTCTCTCTCTCTCTCTCTCTCTCTCTCTGTCTCCCTCTCTCTCTCTCTCTCTCTCTCTCTCTCTCTCTCTCTCCTCTGCACATTTAATTTAAACAGCTGTTCACTTTTTCACTGCGGTATCATGGAGCACATCCACAGAGGAGGTACGCCCATGCAGATTTCTCATGTACTGCCAATGAGCGCAGTAGGAAGTGACCTTGAGAAATGAAAAAGTCAACTTCCTGAAAAAATTGTCTTTCTCTGCTGGGGTGCTATTTAATCTAATTTAAACTAATATCCTAAATGAAGTACATTTTTTCAACAATTTAGTGAAGGTGCGATCTGTTCCTTCTTGTTTCTTTTGGAATGATGAATGATGTTCAACACAGTTTGCTTGACAAAATATTTGAAGAGGGTAGGGTGGAAGGACTGGGGTGAAAAGATACAGAGAATGACAAAGTATGTGTGTGTGAGTCTGTGAGTCTGTGTGTTTGCATGCGTGCATGCGAGTGCATACATGTGTGTGTGCACATATACAATACGTGTGTGAGTGAGACTGTGTATGAATGCATTCTTTTTCTCAGTTCTTTCTGAGTGTGTGTCCATGTGTGTCTATGTCTAAGTGCGACTAACGGGCAGGCTCGCTACAAGCCGAGCAGATTGCCTGGCAGTTAAAGAGCCGTGGAGGCCTGCGGTGCCGGGCCCCTCGCCCCAGCACAACTCCACAGATGACCAGGTAACCAATCTGCTCTCCATGGGCCAATGCCAATGTACAGGCTGGGGGAAGGAGAAGTGACAACCACGGTTGCACGCTGTTCTCCAAGCTGTCCGATCTGTAGATCTGGATCGGCCTCCTCAGTCCTTTTTTCTCACCTCCAACCATCTCGCCATCTCTTCCCTCTCATTAACTAAATCCCTATCTGAGAGAGAGAGAGAGACAGAGATAGAGAGAGAGACACTGGGTATGTGCATGGTCAATGGTAGGGTTTGAGGGGACTCCTACGGTAGGTACACCTATAGCTCATCTCTTGGCAGTAGTACTGTAGACTACTTTATCACTGACCTCAACCCAGAGTCTCTTAGAGAGTTCACAGTCAGCCCACTGACACCTCTATCAGATCATAGCAAAATCACTGTCTATTTCAACAGAGCTATGGTCAATCATGAGGCATCAAAGCCAAAGGAACTGAATAATATTAAGAAATGCTATAGTTGGAAGGAAAATAATGTGGAAACATACCAAAAAAACAATTAGGCAACAACAAATTCAATCCCTTCTAGACAATTTCCTGGAAAAAAAGGTTTCACTGTATTAGTGAAGGTGGAAACTTGCTAGTAGAAAACCTAAACAGTATATTTGACCTCTCAGCTTCCCTATCAAATCAAAACATTTCAAGCAGACAACCAAAGAAAATTAACAACAATGACAAAAGGATTTGATGAAGAATGCAAAAACCTAAGAAAGAAATTGAGAAACCTATTGAACCAAAAACATAGAGACCCAGAAAACCTGAGTCTACGCCTTCACTATGGTGAATCACTAAAACAATACAGAAATACGCTATGGAAAAAGAAGGAATTGCACGTCAGAATTCAGCTCAATGAAAATAAAGAATCCATAGAATCTAACCACACCCGGGAAAATTGGAAAACTCTAATCAAACAACAACACAAAGAATTATCTATCCAAAATGGAGATGTATGAATAAACCACTTCTACAATCTTTTTGGCTCTATAACAAAGAACAAACAGCAAAAACATATTAATGATCAAATTCAAATCTTAGAATCGACGATTAAAGACTACCAGAGCCCACTGGAGTCTCCAATTGCATTGAATGAACTACAAGACAAAATACAAACACTCCAACCCAAAATGGGCTGTGGGGTTGATGGTATCATTACTGAAATTATAAGATATACAGACCACAAATTCCAATTAGATACACTTAAACTCTTTAACATCATCCTCAGCTCTAGCATCCTCGCCAATATTTGGAATCAAGGACTGATCACCCCAATCCACAAAGGTGGAAACAAATTTGACCCCAATAACTACCGTGGGATATACGTCAACAGCAACCTTCGGAGAATTCTCTGCATTATCATTAACAGCAGAGTTGTACATTTACTCAGTGAAAACAATATACTGACCAAATGTCAGATTGGCTTTTTACCAAATTACCGTACGACAGACCACGTATTCACCCTAATTGACAAACAAACAAACCAAAACAAAGGCAAAGTCTTCTCATGCATTGTTCATTTTAAAAAAGCATTCAACTCAGTATGGCATGAGGGTCTGCTATACAAATTGATGGAATGTGGTGTTGGGGGAAAAACATATGACATTATAAAGTCCATGTACACAAACAACAAGTGTGCGGTTAAAATTGCCAAAAAACACACACATTTCTTTCCACAGGGCCAGGGGGTGAGACACAGATGCAGCTTAAGACCCACCCTCTTCAACATATATATCAATGAACTGGCGAAGGCATAAGAACATTCTGCGGCACTTACCCTACTAGAATCTGAAGTCAAATGTCTACTGTTTGCTGATGACCTGGTGTTTCTGTCCCCAACCAA
>CM059798.1:20845000-20932500 GCA_030435695.1 Brachymystax lenok tsinlingensis
ATCCCCGTCGCGGACCACGACATCCTGCTCCCAGACAAACTAAACAACTTCTTTGCTCGCTTTGAGGATAATACAGTGCCACCGACACGGCCCGCTACCAAAACCTGTGGGCTCACCTTCACCGCAGCCAACATGAGGAAAACATTTAAATGTGTTAACCCTCGCAAGGCTGCTGGCCCAGATGGCATCCCTGGCCGCGTCCTCAGAGCATGCGCAGACCAGCTGGCTGGTGTGTTTACGGACATATTCAATCAGTCCCTATCCCAGTCTGCTGTTCCCACATGCTTCAAGAGGGCCACCATTGTTCAAGTTCCCAAGAAAGCTAAGGTGACTGAGCTAAATGACTATCGCCCCGTAGCACTCACTTCCGTCATCATGAAGTGCTTTGAGAGACTAGTCAAGGATCATATCACCTCCATCCTGCCAGACACCCTGGACCCACTCCAATTTGCTTACCGTCCCAATAGGTCCACAGACGACGCAATTGCAATCACACTGCATACTGCCCTAACCCATCTGGACAAGAGGAATACTTATGTAAGAATGCTGTTCACCGACTACAGCTCAGCATTTAACACCATAGTTCCCTCCAAGCTCGTCATTAAGCTCGAGACCCTACGTCTTGACCCAGCCCTGTGCGACTGGGTCCTGGACTTCCTGACAGGCCATCCACAGGTGGTGAGGGTAGGAATCAACACCTCCACCCCGCTGATCCTCAACACTGGGGCCCCACAAGGGTGCGTTCTCAGCCCTCTCCTGTACTCCCTGTTTACCCATGAATGCATGGCCAAGCACGCATCCAACTCAATCATCAAGTTTGCTGACGACACTACAGTGGTAGGCTTGATTACCAACAATGACGAGACGGCCTACAGGGAGGAGGTGAGGGCCCTCGGAGTGTGGTGTCAGGAAAATAACCTCTCACTCAATGTCAACAAAACAAGGGAGATGATCGTGGACTTCAGGAAACAGGAGAGGGAGCACCCCCTTATCCACATCGACGAGACAGTAGTGGAGAAGGTGGAAAGTTTTAAGTTCCTCGGCGTACACATCACGGACAAACTGAATTGGACCACCTACACAGACAGCGTGGTGAAGAAGGCGCAACAGCACCTCTTCAACCTCAGGAGGCTGAAGAAATGCGGCTTGTCACCAAAATCACTCACAAACTTCTACAGATGCACAATCGAGAGCATCCTGTCGGGCTGTATACGGCAACTGCTCCGCCCACAACCGTAAGGCTCTCCAGAGGGCAGTGAGGACTGCACAACGCATCACCGGGGGTAAACTACCTGCCCTTCAGGACACCTACACCACCCGATGTCACAGGAAGGCCAAAAAGATCATCAAGGACAACAACCACTCGAGCCACTGCCTGTTCACCCCGCTATCATCCAGAAGGCGAGGTCAGTACAGGTGCATCAAAGCTGGGACCGAGAGACTGAAAAACAGCTTCTACCTCAAGGCCATCAGACTGTTAAACAGCCATCACTAACATTGAGGGGCTGCTGCCAACATATTGACTTAAATCTCTAGCCACTTTAAAAATAGGAATTGGATGTAACAATTGTATCACTAGCCACTTTAAACAATTTTATATATAATCTTTACATATCCGACATTACTCATATCAAATGTATACACTGTACTCTAAACCATCTACTGAATCTTGTTTATGCTGCTCGCCATCGACTCAAATCTCTAGCCACTTTAATAATTATAATTGGATGAAATAAATGTATCACTAGCCACTTTAAACGATGCATTTGTATAATGTTTACATATCCTACATTACTCATCTCATATGTATATACTGTACTCTATACCATCTACTGCATCTTGCCTATGCCGATCAGCCATCGCTCATCCATATATTTATATGCACATACTCGTATTCATTCCTTTACTCTTGTGTGTATAAGGTAGTTGTTGTGAATTTGTTAGATTACTTGTTAGATACTACTGCATGGTCGGAACTAGAAGAACAAGCATTTCGCTACACTCGCATTAACATCTGCTAACCATGAGTATGTGACAAATACAATTTGATTTGATTTACTACATTCCATCTTAAATTGTATCATTTATTTACATATTAGGGTTCCTGAGGCTTGATTACAAACGTTGTTTTCCTTGTTTGGACGAAGTTTATTGGTAACTTTTTGGGATTCTTTTGTCTGTATGTTGAACGAGTTGTACGGGTGGATTACTGAACAAAATGAGCCAACCAAACAGAGTTTTTGGGATATAAAGACGGACTTTATCAAACAAAACAACCATTTATTGTGTAGCTGGGACCCTTGGGATTAAAAACAGAGGAAGATCTTCAAAGGTAGGTAATTTATTTAATCTTTATTTTTGATTTTTGTGATGCCTGTGCTGGTTTGAAATATATTTACATGCAGGAAGTATGTGGGGCGCTGTCCTCAGATAATCAAAAGCTATGCTTTCGCTGTAAAGCCTATTGTAAATCGGACAAAGCGGTTAGATTACCAAGATTCTAACCTAAAGAATGGTGTATGACACTTGTATTTTCATGAATGTTTAATATTATTTGGAATTTCGCACTCTGCAATTTCACCGGATGTTGTCGAGGTGGCACGCTAGCGGGACACTGTTCCGTAAGAAGTTAAACCACTCAAGTGTTGCTTTAGCAGTATGCTTAGGGTCATTGTCCTGCTGGAAGGTGAACCTCCGTCCCAGTCTCAAATCTCTGGAAGACTGAAACAGAGAAGCCAGAGACGCCTCGCTGCTTTTGTCACATGGGATGGCAGCAGCTTTCCACCAAGGTGTTTGTGTCCTGGGTGGCGTCCTGGTAATACTATTGCATTATCCTCCGCATAGTTGTTGATGAAGTTCACCACTCGCTGCAAGTCCTCTTGTTCCAGGTGTAACCTGTGCTTGCTTGGGCCAGCTCTCTTTTTGAGGGGAGGCATTAGACCCTTCTCCTTGTATCACTGGTGGAGGAGAGTCAGGCGTGTTCTACTGATCCTGAAAGACAAATTACAGATACAAACATTTTAACATTTTTATACAATACATAGCCGTAATCATCGTCAGACACACCTGGCTAACCTGATGGGTCATGTAATCATCTGGCAAAGTGGAGTCTTTTGTTTAGACACGTAACTAGCTAGCTAAAAAATTAACCATAATCCCAACCCAGGGTACTAGCAATACAAACCGATTGTCATAGCTAGCTAAAGCTACCCAACTAGGTTCAATGTAAGTTAGTTAGATAACATTAGGCTATAATTAGCAATACAAATACATTTCTGAGATAATATTACTATAAAGTTCATACACGTACCATTAGCGAGCCAGCCAGCTAACCTTAGCTAGCTAACAGTACACTTTAACTTGCAATGAAAACAACATTCTGACAAAATTGCTTGGCCTGTTGTGTGAAGTCAATCTGGTTCACACTGACCATGTGTAATGCCATCAGATCAGTCTCTCTCTCTGTCACAGATGCCATGGTTGCCCTTAGTTTGAAGGACGTAATCCAGAGAGAAACACTTTGCAAACTCCATGATATCTTAAAAAAAAACTGCAGTAGTAAGGATTATCTAAACATACCGAGCAGCTTATGGTATAGACAGAAGGCGCTACATGGCAGACCAATCCAAACTCATGTCCAGCCCATTTATTATCTCAGCCAATCATGGCTAGCGGGAAGGTTCCTGGCTTTTTCTGTGGCTAGACCAACTAGGCTCGTAATTTAACAATTGTATTCATATTTACAGATGGCATACAGGTTTATTATTAAGGCAGAAGGCATTTCTGTACGTAGATGGGTGAAAATTCATATGATTTTTAATCCATTTTGAATTCAGGCTGTAACACAACAAAATGTGGAATAAGTCAAGGGGTATGAATACTTTCTGAAGGCACTGTATCTGTGGGGTATTGGATAGACAGTGGCCAGTCAGTAGAATGATGGGCTCTCCAGTCTCCAGACACTGAATGGTGTAATTGAAACTCCAACCAGAAAGCTCCATCACTATCGCCATACAAATGACCCTCAGTGTGATGACTGTTCTCACTGTGAGAGACGTTGTTGTGTTACCGTCCAGCTAGCCACACGTGCACACACACACACGTGCACACACACACTGGGAGTCATGGAGATGGAATCTTCTTGACCTCTAAAGGGAGCCTTAATCCTCCCTCTCCTCCTTGCTCCTTGGCCTCTGTCCAGACAGCCAATCACCATGATGGCTTTGTTTTCAACTCTACCTCTCTCTGTCTCTGCCCCCGCCACTTGAATGATCGCATCACTTTCTGTCAGAGTGTCGGCAACATCCAGGAATGGAGGACTGACAAGCCCAAAGAGTTGTTTTGGGAGCGAGCCATTTTGTAGAAAAGGGTTTGCAGTTTACCTTTACTGATGAAAAGTCTCGGCACTTGAAGAATTATTCTAAAACAGTTAAGAGCCACACAAACCCATTCAGGCTCCAAATAACCAGAAGGGGCAATGATCACATTTCTATAACAGCAAAATTAGGTTTTATTTGGGATATAATATTTTTTTTATACGGCTGAAAAAAATATGCAAATTACTTGCTAATGAAGTAAAAATATTCACTTTGTGAGAATTGATTAACATGGGGGTTTCCTCCAATTTGCATTTGCATGTTCACCAGTGGAGCTTTGCTCTCTGGTCACAAATCACAGGCTAATTATACAGAACAAGTGCACCATTATGGAGCTCTAAACATCTGACACGTACTGTACATTCCCCCCTTAATTTTCTCAAGAGCTGCTTCAAGCCATAAGGACTGCACTCTTAGGAATCATGGGAGAGAAGAAGAGAGAGAGAGAGAGAGAGAGAGAGAGAGAGAGAGAGAGAGAGAGAGAGAGAGAGAGAGAGAGAGAGAGAGAGAGAGAGAGAGAGATGGATTCAACTCTAGTTGAGTGATTATCAACAGATTAACCAAAGTGAATGGGCAAGGACCCCATCTCAAATCAACATGTTAGCTATCAAACAAGGCCTGGTTTCTCCCAGATACGTGTAGATAGTATGAAAAGGCCACCAAGAAAGCCAGAAAGCGAGGGATTCATTCTTGACGAAATATCAACAGACATACATAAGCCAAGCTGTCTATTTGTAGATACATTGTAACAGCTAAGACTTTTAAATGGGGAATCCATTTCACAGTAAAATACACATGAAACAGGTTACTGTTACCATTACTGTTACAGTTACTGTTACCAACAGTTACTGTTACCATGGTACTGATGTGCATGACGACATATGACTGTTTTGTGTGTTGGCAAAGCATTTAGAAATGACAGATTGACCAGAGGAAGGCTTGACATTTTCTATATCTTTCCTTTTCCCACAGGACCAATATACCAGTCCGGCTGAACACCACCACCAGCCTCCATAGAATTTAATCTAGTCTGAGATTGCCTTGTTCCTTTAGCTCATCTACAAGAGAGGCAAAAGGAGTAGATGTCAATAGCTACACATGTTTTTTTGTCTTAACCAATAGAATGCAATGCAGGAAAACATAACAGCTTTTTATTGGCCTGGCCATACACCCACGATGAACCTAGAGTCGACTTCTTCCACCACCATTAAGACATAAAGAACTCCCCCTTTTGCAAAGCAATAATAATAAACCAAAATCCAATTTCAAAACACAGACAACTCATATTGGAGTGACAAATGGACGGGTCAACCTCTACTCTCTGCCCTGTATACGTCTCTGTCCTCTCTTCCCTTCTCTGTCCTCTCTTCCCTTCTCTGTCCTCTCTTCCCTTCTCTGTCCTCTCTTCCCTTCTCTGTCCTCTCATCCCTTCTCTGTCCTCTCTTCCCTTCTCTGTCCTCTCTTCCCTGTATGCTTTCTGTCCTCTCTTCCCTTCTCTGTCCTCTCTTCCCTTCTCTGTCCTCTCATCCCTTCTCTGTCCTCTCTTCCCTTCTCTGTCCTCTCTTCCCTTCTCTGTCCTCTCATCCCTTCTCTGTCCTCTCTTCCCTTCTCTGTCCTCTCTTCCCTGTATGCGTTTCTGTCCTCTCTTCCCTTCTCTGTCCTCTCTTCCCTTCTCTGTCCTCTCTTCCCTTCTCTGTCCTCTCTTCCCTTCTCTGTCCTCTCTTCCCTTCTCTGTCCCTCTCATCCCTTCTCTGTCCTCTCTTCCCTTCTCTGTCCTCTCTTCCCTGTATGCGTTTCTGTCCTCTCTTCCCTTCTCTGTCCTCTCTTCCCTTCTCTGTCCTCTCTTCCCTTCTCTGTCCTCTCTTCCCTGTACATGTCTCTGTCCTTTCTTCCCGTCTCTGTCCTCTCTTCCCTGTACATGTCTCTGTCCTCCCTTCCCTGTATAATAATCTGTCCTCTCTTCCTCCTCTCTTTTCTCTCCTCCCCAGGTGAAAGTCATGCCTCTGCACACTCCAATAAGTACATTCTGTGCCGACAACTTTCCCTCCGCCGTTCACAGCTGATTTCACAAATGATGGTGTGACGACCAGGGGGAGTAAATGGAAAAAGATGCCTGCTTCGACGTCTGGTGCCCTGGCAGCCAACCACCACCACTCTTTCTTTTAATAAATAATGGTGCATGATTAGTATTTTTTAGTATCCCATTAGCTACTCTTCCTGGAGTCCAAACAAGAATAAAACACTACATCATAGTAAAACAATACATGACACAAAACATTGTGCATTTTACAAATGTACATTGCTCCAATAATACAAATGTACAATATACAATTTACAATATTACTGTAAAACAATATTACAAAATTTTTAAAATACAACATTACAATATTACAATGTGTGGGTGTGTGTAGAGCAGGACTCTCTAACCCTGTTCCTGGAGAAAAACCCACCTGTAGGTTTTAACCCCAACCCTGTTCCTGGAGAGCTACCGTCCTGTATGTTTTACCTCCAACCCTGTTCCTGGAGAGCTACCCTCCTGTATGTTTTAACTCCAACCCTGTTCCTGGAGAGCTACCCTCCTGTAGGTTTTAACTCCAACCCTGTTCCTGGAGAGCTACCCTCCTGTATGTTTTAACTCCAACCCTGTTTCTGGAGAGCTACCCTCCTGTAGGTTTTAACTCCAACCCTGTTCCTGGAGAGCCACCCTCCTGTAGGTTTTAACTCCAACCCTGTTCCTGGAGAGCTACCCTCCTGTAGGTTTTAACTCCAACCCTGTTCCTGGAGAGCTACCCTCCTGTAGGTTTTAACTCCAACCCTGTTCCTGGAGAGCTACCCTCCTGTAGGTTTTAACTCCAACCCTGTTCCTGGAGAGCTACCCTCCTGTAGGTTTTAACTCCAACCCTGTTCCTGGAGAGCTACCCTCCTGTAGGTTTTAACTCCAACCCTGTTCCTGGAGAGATACCCTCCTGTAGGTTTTAACTCCAACCCTGTTCCTGGAGAGCTACCCTCCTGTAGGTTTTATCTCAAACCCTGTTATTGGAGAGCTACCCTCCTGTAGGTTTTATCTCGAACCCTGTTCCTGGAGAACTACTGTCCTGTTTTTATAAACGTTTACAAATTAATACAAAAAATAAAAGCTGAAATGTCTTGAATCAATTAGTATTGAACCCATTTGTTATGGCAAGCCTAAATACATTCAGGAGTAAAAATGTGCTTAACAATTCACATAATAAGATGCATGTGTGCAATAATGGTGTTTAACATGATTTTTGATGATTACCCCATCTCTGTACCCCACACATACAATTATCTGTAAGGTCCCTCAGCAAAGCAGTGAATTTCAAACACAGATTCAACCACAAAGACCAGTGAGATTTTCTAATGTCTCACAAAGAAGGGCACCTATTGGTAGATGGGTAAAAAAAGCAGACACTGAATATCCCTTTGACCATGGTGAAGTTATTAATTACACTTTGGATGGTGCATCAATACACCCAGTCACTACAAAGATACGGGTGTTCTTCCTAACTCAGTTGCCGGAGAGGAAGGAAACCATTTAGGGATTTCACCATGAGACCAATGGTGATTTTAAAACAGTTACAGAGTTTAATGGCTGTGAAAGGAGAACATTGAGGATGGATCAACAACATTGTAGATACTACACAATACTAACCTAAATGACAGAGTGAAAATAAGGAAGTCTGTACAAATATTCCAAAACACATATGCTGTTTAAAACAAGGCACTAAAGTAATACTGAAAAAATATTGACAACGAAATGAAATTTTTTGCTCTGAATACAAAGCGTTATGTTTGGGGTAAATCCAACACAAAACATCACTGAGTACCTACCACCTTTCATATTTTAAAGCCTGATGGTTGTATTCTTTACATTCTTAACATTCTTTACGTTCTTAAAATGTTTTGTTATTAATCTTTAGAAAATGTTTCTTCCAGAGTATTTTGTATAAATCGTTGTAAAAAAAACAACAATAATTAAATACATTTTAATCCAAATTTGTAACACAACCACATTTTGAAAATGTTTGAATGTGAATACTTTCTGAAGGAACTATACTGCTGGACACACACACAAACACATTTTGAGAATTATACTTTGAGAATGACATTGTGGATACTCAGGTCATATGTCCTCAGGGGAAAACAGCAGTAATACAAATCTCACTGCTTTGTTTTTCTTATTTTCTATGTTTGTGTCAGCCCATGTGTCATGTGTCATGGACTGCTCTGAGAGTGGGAGTGGGTGGTGTTTGTGAATGTGTCATTGACTGCTCTGAGAGTGGGAGTGGGTGGTGTTTGTGAATGTGTCATGGACTGATCTGAGAGTGGGAGTGGGTGGTGTTTGTGAATGTGTCATGGACTGCTCTGAGAGTGGGAGTGGGTGGTGTTTGTGAATGTGTCATGGACTGCTCTGAGAGTGGGAGTGGGTGGTGTTTGTGAATGTGTCACGGACTGCTCTGAGAGTGGGAGTGGGTGGTGTTTATGTCAGAACAGGACAGAAACAGTCACCTTGTTACACTCTTACACTTGTTGAAGTCTGTCTGCGGTGACACTGCATTCAATCTCTGCAGATTGCCTTGAAGATGGTTTCAGACTGAGGAGGAATTCCTCCTCAAATCACAGCTCCTCATGTTCAAATAGGCCCACTTGCTGCTAGGTATCATTCAAGATCATTCAAATCACTTAGATATTCTGTTGAATGAAGCAGAACCTTCACCAGAAACATCAGTTTTGTCCCATTTTAACAAGCTGCCCTTCTGGTCCTGAATATTACCTGAATATTAGTGGTAATGGTCCCTCGCGTACAACAATGCAGAGATTGTGAGCTCTTTAACTCCAATAACCTTTAACTACGCTAGAAACATGAGATCTACGAGCAAGGATTCACCTCTGTCACGTTGTTGCCATTCGAGAGCTCGGGACTATAACTTTCTATCTTTTTCAATGTTGAGTTATTGACGTAGCCTTGTTCTGTTCAACGTTCTCTACAAATAGTATACAGTAGTCCAAATACCCCAATTCATGTTGTTAAGTTCAAAACAAAAAGTATTCAGACCCCAAAATCCTCACCAATCCACACACAATATCCCATAATGACAAAGAAAAACAGGTAAAAACAATGTCTGCCAATTTATGAATAAATAAATATACCGTATTGACAGTATTCGAACCCTTTGCTATGAGACTCGAAATTGAACTCAGGTATATCCTGTTTCCATTGATCATACTTGAGATGTTTCTACAACTTGATTGGAGTCCACCTGTGGTACATTCAATTGATTGGACATGATTTGGAAAGGCTCACACCTGTCTATATAAGGTCCCACAGTTGACAGTGCATGTCAGAGCAAAAACCAAGCCATGAGGTCCAAGGAATTGTCCGTAGAGCTCCGAGACAGAATTGTGTCGTGGCACTGATCTGGGGAAGGGTACCAAAACATTTATGCAGCATTGAAGATCCCCAAGAACACAGTGGCCTCCAACATTTAAATGGAAGAAGTTTGGAACCACCAAGACTCTTCCTAGAGCTGGCCAAACTAAGCAATCGGTGGAGAATGGCCTTGGTTCGGGAGGTGATCAAGAACCCTATAGTCACTCTGACAGAGCTCTAAAGATCCTCTGTGGAGATAGGAGAATCTTCCAGAAGGACAACCATCTCTGCGGCCCTCCACCAATCAGGCCTTTATGGTAGTGGCCAGACGGTTGCCACTCCTGAGAGTCTTTAGGTGCCTTTTAAAAGGCACCTAAAGACTCTCAGACCATGAGAAATAAGATTATCTGGTCTGATGAAACCAAGATTTAAATCTTTTAGCTGAATGCCAAGTGTCATGTCTGGAGGGAGCCTAGCACCATCCCTACGGTGAAGCATGGTGATGGGAGCATCATGCTGTGGGGATGTTTTCAGCGGCAGGGACTGGGAAACTAATCAGGTTCGAGGCAAAGATGAACGGAGCGAGAGAGATTCTTGATGAAAACCTGCTCCAGAGTGCTCACGACTTCAGACTGGGGCAAAGGTTCACCTTCCAACAGGACAAAAACCCTAAGCACACAGCCAAGACAACGGAGGAGTAGCTTCGAGACAAGTCTCTGAATGTCCTTGAGTGGCTCAGCCAGAGGCTGTACTTGAACCAGATCAAACATCTCTGGAGAGGCCTGGATTACAATGAACATCTGCACCGAGCTAAAGGCCAGAGCTGCCGCTTTCAAGGAGCGGGACACTAATCCGGAAGCTTATAAGAAATCCCGATATGCCCTCAGACTAACCATCAAACAGGCAAAGCGTCAGTACAGGACTATCTTAGTACACCGGCTCTGACACTCGTCGTATGTGGCAGGGCTTGAAAACTATTACTGACTACAAAAGAAAACCCAGCCGCAAGCTGCCTAGTGACGCTAGCCTACCAGATGAGATAAATGCCTTTTATGCTAGCTTCGAGGCAACAACACTGAAGCATGCATGAGAGCACCAGCCATTCCAGACGACTTTGTGATCACACTCTCGTAGCAGATGTGAGCAAGACCTTTATACAGGTCAACATTCAAACAGCCGCGGAGCCAGACGGATTACCAGGACGTGTACTCAAAGCATGCGCGGACCCAACTGGCAAGTGTCTTCACTGACATTTTTAACTTCTTCCTGACTGAGTTTGTAATACCTACATGTTTCAAGCAGACCACCATAGTCCCTGTGCCCAAAGAATCGAAGGTAACCTGCCTAAAGGATTACCGTCCTGTAGCACTCAAATCGGTAGCAATGAAGTGCTTTGAAAGGCTGGTCATGGCTCACATCAACACCCTCATCCCGGAAACCCTAGTCCCACTCCAATATAAATACCGCCCCAACAGATCCACAGATGACGCAATCTCAATCACACTCCACACTGCCCTTTCCCACCTGGACAAAAGGAAAACCTACGTGAGAATGCTCAGCGTTCAACACCGTAGTGCCCACAAAGCTCATCACTAAGCTAAGGACCCCGGGACTAAACACCTCCCTCTGCAACTGGATCCTGGACTTCCTGACGGGCTGCACCCAGGTGGTAAGGGTAGGCAAGAACACATCTGCCACGCTGATCCTCAACACTGGAGTTCCTCAGGGGTGCATGTTTAGTCCCCTCATGTACTCCCTGTTCTCCCACAACTGTGTGGCCAAACATGACTCCAACACCATCATTAAGTTTGCTGATGACACAACAGTGGTAGCCCTGATCACCGACAACAATGAGACAGCCTATAGGGAGGAGATCAGAGCCCTGGCAGTGTGGTGCCAGGACAACAACCTCTCTCTCTCTGCCTCCCGAGTGCAACGCAGGATCTGTAGTGGCTGAATCACTACAGATCCTGGTTTGATCCCAAGCTGTGTCGCAGCCAGCCGCAACTGGGAGACTCATGAGGCGGCGCACAATTGGCCCAGCGTCGTCCGGGTTAGGGGAGGGTTTGGCTGGCCGGGTTGTCCTTGTGCCATCATGCTCTAACAACTCCTGTGACGGGCCGGGCGCAATGCACGCTGACACGTCACCAGATGTACAGTGCTTCCTCCAACACATTGGTGCAGCTGGCTTCCGGGTTAACTACTTACGGAGTGTTGCATAGTCATCAAAAGCTATGCTTCTTGGCAATATCACAGCGTTGTCAGATTTCAAAAAGGCTTTACGGCGAAAGCACAACATTTGATTGTTTGAGGGTAGCACCTCCAATATTTTTCATTAGCATAAATTCATAAACCATTGCGGTTCACACAAAACACATTTCACAGCGAAAACAAATCCCTTAGCTTTTGAAGAACTTCGGCTGAGGGCTTCCCAAGAGTCCAACGATGTAACGTCCAGGCCTGGTTTAGCAGGCTGGTCTTTAGGTTGAGTTTGGGGTATTAGGGTTTTTTGTTCTAGGTGTCATATTTCTATGTTGGAGTTATGGTTCCCAATTAGAGGCAGCTGATTGTCGTTACCTCTAATTGAGAACCATATATATGTTTGTGCTTTTCACTAGGGTTTTGTGGGTTATTGTTTGTACTGTTGATTTGAGAGTATTATGTTCACAGTAGTTACGATCTTCGTTTGTTTATTATTTTTCCCAGTTACGTCAAATAAAATATGTATACTGGAAGCATCGCTGCGTCTTGGTCCGTCACTAAAGGAGATCGTGACAAACGAAGACATCCAATGGTTTCCTATACCAATTCGTTCTGTTTACTCCAATCTCTCTGAGTCTTTGTATATAGACTGTTGACATCTAGTGGAAGCCATAGGTACTGCAGTCTCAGTCCTGGTTACAAATGGATTCAATGGGGAGTGTGTCAAACAGAGCAATAGGTCACCAGAAACTGATTTACGGATAGATTTTTCTTGGGTTTTCGCCTGCTAAATGAGTTCTGTTATACTCACAGACATTATGTTAACACTTTTAGAAACCTCAGTGTTTCCTATAGTACTAATTATGTGCATATCCTATTTTCTGAGCCTGAGTGGCAGGCATTTTGCTTGGGCACGCCAGACCCAAAACCGTCACCTCACCTGCCGCTCCCTGAGCCATGTGTCAAAAAGCAGTGCGGCTCGGCGCTGTGTTTCGGAGGATGCACAGCTCTCGACCTTTGCCTTTCCCGAGTCCATACGGGAGTTGCAGCGATGGGACAAAACTGTAACTACCAATTGGATATCACGAAATTGGGGAGAAAAAGGGCTAAAAGAAATGTTTAAGTAAATGTAACAAAAATAAAAATCCCTCTCTGAATGTGAGCAAGACAAAGGAGCTGATCGTAGACTACAGGAAAAGACAGGCTGAACAGGCCCCCATTAACTTCGATGGCCCAGTACATCACTGGGGCCAAGCTTCCTTACATCCAGGACCTATATACTAGGCAGTGTCAGAGGAAGGCCCAAAATGTTTTCAATAACTCCAGTCAACCAAGTCATAGACTGTTCACTGTGCTACCGCATGGCAAGCGGTACCGGCTCCTTAACAGCTTCTAGCCCCAAGCCATAAGTCTGTTGAACAATTAATCAAATGGTCACCAGAACTATTTACATTGACTCCCTTTGTTTATGCTGCTACTCGCTGTTTATTATCTATGCATGTGCAAAATAACTTGACTAACCTGTACCCCCACACATTGACTCGGTACAAGTACCCCCTGTATATAGCCTCATTATTGTTATTTTATTGTGTTACTTTACATTTTTATTTTACTATTTTTACTTTAGTTTCTTTGGTAAATATTTTCTTAACTATTTCTTGAACTGCATTGTTTGTTAAGGGATTGTAAGTAAGCATTTCACAGAAAGGTCTACACCTGATGTATGTGACAAATAAAATGTTGTTTGATTTGAAATACAGTACCGGTCAAAAGTTTTAGAACACCTACTCATTCAAGGGTTTTCTTTATTTTTACTATTTTCTACATTGTAGAATAATAGTGAAGACATCAAAACTATGAAATAACACATATGGAATCATGCATTAACCAAAAAAGTCTTAAACAAATCAAAATATATTTTAGATTTTAGATTCTTCAAATAGCCCCCATTTGGCTTGATGACAGCTTTGCACAACTCTTGTCATTTTAGAATAAGGCTGTAAACTAACAAAATGTTGCAAAAGTCAAGGGATCTGAATCCTTTCCGAATGCACTGTAAATCTACAATTGGCATTTACCAGCACATGGAGTATCCTGTATGTGGTCCTCCATATTAACAACTCAAATCAGTTGCGAAGGAAACATGGAATTCATCCTGCTTCATCCGAGCACCATAGTGTGCCAACAGCAGCATCCGAGAAAAACTCAATACATTTCAGCATTCTTCTGTTAATGGGGCACAATTGCTCCAAGCCCAAGTCATTTAATGGAAAAGGATAAGTCTGCATTTTCCGGAATGTTCTCCTATAGCCTGGAGTTTCCAATCTAAGTACATGCAGCTAATGTTGAATGGCTGTGCATTATCAGTGAAACATTAGAGGGCTGGGTTTCCACGGCTGCTGACGAGTGCTATAAGTAAACTAGAAGACGCAATTAAATACACATTCAGGTGATTTAAGTTGATTAAAATTTCACGTTCCATTTCTTGCCTCAGTTGGCTGCGGCTTCTGCCTCACTTTCAAACAATATTTCTTTCATCGCTACACCTCTCATCTCTGTCCTCGCCGGACACTTCCTTTAATATGTCATACCCGCTCGCGGCTAGCTCATTACTAGGCTGCATCACATCCGGCTGTGATTGGGAGTCCCATAGGGCGGCGCACAATCGGCCCAGCGTCGTCCGGGTTTGGCGGTGTAGGCCGTCATTGTAAATAAGAATTTGTTCTTAACTGACGTGCCTAGTTAAATAAAGGTTAAATAAATAAATAAAAAAAGAATTGCCAAAACTCGTAAAGGTTTTGGTGTTAAGCCAAATTTCTTTAGTCTCCTGAGGTTGAAGAGGTATTGTTGTTTGTCAGTGATGTGTACGCCGAGAAACTTGTAGCTTTCCACCTTCTCCACTGACGTCCCGTCGATGTGGATAGGGGGGTGCTCCCTCTGCTGTTTCCTGAAGTTAACGATCTTCTCCTTAGTTTTGTTGATGTTGAGTGAGAAGTTATTTTCCTGGCACCACACTCCCAGAGTCCTCACCTCCTCTCTGTAGGCTGTCTCATCATTATTGTTTATCAAGCCTACTGCTGTTGTGTCATCTGCAAACTTGATGATTAAGTTGGAGGCATGCTTGGCCACACAGTCATGGGTGAACAGGGAGTACAAGAAGGGGCTGAGTATGCGCCCTTGTGGGGCCCCAGTGTTGAGGATCAGCGAAGAGGTGTTGTGTCCTACCTTCACCACCTGGGGATAACCCATCAGGAAGTCCAGGACCCTGTTGCACAGGGCTGGGTTCAGACCCAGGGCCTCGAGCTTGATGAGCTGGGAGGTTACTATGGTGTTGATTGCTGAGCTATAGTCAATGAGCAGCATTCTTACAAAGGTATGCCTCTTGTCCAGATGGGATAGGGCAGTGTGCAGTGTGGTGGCGATTGCATCGTCTGTGGATTGGGGCGGTAAGCAAATTGAAGTGGGTATAGGGTGGCAGGTAGGGTGGAGGTGATATGATCCTTGACAAGTCTCTCAAAGCACTTCATGATGACAGAGGTGAGTGCTACGGGGCGATAGTAATTTAGTTCAATTACTTTTGCCTTATTAGGTACAGGAATAATGGTGGCCATCTTGAAGCATGTGGGGACAACAGACTGGGATAGGGAGAGATTGAATATATCTGTGAACACACCAGCCAGCTGGTCTGTGAATTCTCTGAGGACGCGGCTAGGGATACAATCTGGGCCGGCAGCCTTGCGAGGGTTAATAACACACATAAATGTCTTACTCACGTTGGCCACGGAGAAGGAGAGCCCACAGTCCTTGATAGCGGGCCACGTCAGTGGCACTGTATTATCCTTAAAGCAAGCGAAGAAGGTGTTCAGCCTGTCTGGAAGAAAGACGTCGGTGTCTGCAACGTGGCTGGTTTTCCAATTTATAATCCGTGATTGTCTGTAGACCCTGCCACATACATCTCGTGTCTGAGTCGTTGAACTGGGACTCAACTTTTTCCATATACTGACGTTTAGGCTGCTTGCTTGCTTTGCGGAGGGAATAACTATACTGTTTGTATTCTTCCACATTCACAGTCATCTTGCCCTGGTTAAATGCCATGGTTTGCACTTTCAGTTTGGAGCGAATGCTCCCATCTATCCACGGTTTCTGGTTGTGTAGGTTTTAATAGTCACAGTGGGTACAACATCTCCTATGCACTTCCTGATAAACTCATTCATCGTATCAGTATATGTGTCGATATTATTTTCTGAAGCTACTCTGAACATATCCCAGTCCTCGTGATCAAAACAATCTTGAAGCGTGGATTCCGATTGGTCAGACCAGTGTACAATAGTCCTCACCACGGGTGCTACCTGTTTGAGTTTCTGCTTATAGGAGGGGAGGAGCAAGATGGAATCGTGGTCCGATTTACCGAATGGAGGGCGGGGGAAGGCCTTATATACATTCTGGAAGGTAGTATAGCAATAGTCGAGGGTTTTAGCAGCACGAGTACAACAATCAATATGTTGATAGAATTTTGGGAGCCTAAAATGTTATTTGCTAAAATCCCCAGCTACAATATATGCAGCCTCAGGATATGTGGTTTCCAGTTTGCATAAAGTCCAGTGAAGTTCTTTGAGGGCCGTGTGGTATCCGCTTGGGGGGGATATAGACCGCTGTGGCTGTTATTGACGAAAATTCTCTCGGGATTTGATGTGAGATATTCTAGGTCGGGTGAACAGAAGTACTTGAGTTCCTGTATGTTATCACACTTACACCATAAGTTGTTAATCATAAAACATATACCTTCTATACCAACCTTCTACTTGTGCTTGTTCCTTGTCAGTGCGATGTACTGACAATCCAACTGGCTTTACAGAGTCAGACTGTATATAAACTGTATATAAACTGTTTCTTTTTTTGCTGAGTTTATATGATACAGTACTTGGGAGTTTTGCTGTCATCATGACAATGATATAACTCATTACATTACTGGATGGCATATGATATATTCTAAACCAATTACTCAGAGCCAGGAATTATCCGACAATTTGTGAAATCTCCCTTCAAAAGATAAACATTCAGCGGTGGCGGTCATAACTTCTTGAAAGAAGAAAGCATTGGCGATGGGAAATTGTGTTTATAAAAAAGGGCAAGAAAGACAACAAAGTCAGAGGTCCCAAATTAATATCCCGTATGCTGCAATTAGGCACGGGAGAAGGGACCATAAAAAAAAAAAAGGAAACACGAAATAAGCGGGACCTTGATACAAATTGTGTTGCGGAGCATAGCATTTTATAGAGTGCTCAGCCTCCATTCTGGTTGTGGACAATACCGGTGGAGGTGGTCAGTAAATCTGTGCTCTTTCAGAAAGAAAGAAAGAAAGGAGGAGGAGGAGAGAAAAGGGGCTTCTGGGAATTATAATCAACGCTTAAAGAGACACCACGGTGATGAAGCATCAATCCATAACCAACACAGCAGACGGCCCCAATCTCATGCCTCTGCAATACTGCTGCTCAGAGAGGTAAACAACTGCTCCCTGCTGCAGACAGGATTGTGTGTGTGATTGTGTGTGTGATTGTGATTGTGTGTGTGTGTGTGTGGATTTGGATTTGGTTGTGTGATTGTCATTGTCCTATTGCTCAGTGTGCTGATCCCAGTGTGGGTGTGTGTGTGTGTCAGGGTTGGTTATATTTCCACTGCAGAAATATGTATTCAATGTTTATGTATTGCCATTGGTTAGGCTTGTAAATGGGGAAAGATTGAGAAATTCCATTCTTCCCATTCTGATTTACTTCATGGTCAAAAGCAAGTGGACACGCCTTCAAATGATTGGATTTGGCTATTTGAGCACACATCCATGCATTCGCCATAGAAAAACATTGGCAGTAGAATGGCCTTAGAATGGCCTATACTGAAGAGCTCAGTGACTTTCCCTGCTAGAGCTTCCCCGGTCAACTGTAAGTGCTGTTATTATGAAGTGGAAATGTCTAGGAGCAACAACGGCTCAGCCGCAAAGAGGTAGACTACACAAGCTCACAGATCGGTACAGCCGAGTGCTGAAGCGTGTAGCATGTAAAAATTGTTTGTCCTCGGTTGCAACTCTCACTACCGAGTTCCAAACTGACTCTGGAAGCAACTTCAGCAAAATAACTGTTTTCGTCTGGAGCTTCATGAAATGTGTTTCCATAGCCAATCAGCCACACACAAGCCTAAGATCACCATGCGCAATGCCAAGCGTTGGCTGGAGTGGTGTAGAGCTTGCCACCATTGGACTTTGGTGCAGTAGAAATACGTTCTCAGGAGTGATGAATCACTCTTCACCATCTGGCAGTCCGACGGACAAATCTGGGTTTAGTGGATGCCAGGAGAACGCTACCTGCCTAAATGCATAGAGCCAACTATTAAGTTTGGTGGAGGAGGAATAATGGTCTGGGGCTGTTTTTCATGGTTCGGGGCTAGACCCCTTAGTTCCAGTGAAGGGAAATCTTAACGCTACAGCATGCAATGCCATTCTAGATGATTCTGTGCTTCCAACTTTGTGGCAACAGTTTGGGGGAGGCCTTTTCCTGTTTCGGCATGACAATGCCCCCCGTGCACAAAGCGAGGTCCATACAGAAATAGTTTGTCGAGATCGGTGTTGAAGAACATGACTGGCCTGGACAGAGCCCTGACCTCAACCCCATTGAACACCTTTGAGATTAATTGGAACGCCGACTGAAGGCCTAATCGCCCAACATCATTTCCCGACCTCACTAATGCTCTTGTTGCTGAATGGAAGCAAGTCTCCGCAGCAATGTTCCAACATCTAGTGGAAATCCTTCACAGAAGACTGCAGGCTGTTATAACAGCAAAAGAGGGATCAACTGCAAATTGTATTTTATGCAAGCGGTAGGTTACGTTCTGAAATAATGCATTCTATTAACGTATTTAGAATGTAAACAAGTTCACTATGTACATTTCATGGGTATGGTAACGGGGGGCTTCCTATGATGTGCTTTTGTATGTATGATTGCTGTACAAGTAAGCTAGCTAGCATGCTCAATATGTAATGGCCGCATTAGCTCTTGCTAACATACAGTTGTTTCCATGCTACAGACAAGTCTGATACATGTGTGCATGAATACTCTGGAGTTAATATATACGCGAGTGTGTGCGTGTGTATGTGAGTGTATTTCAGTTTGTTTTTATTGATGTTAGTGGGTGTGCATAAGGCCTTATGTGAATGTTTTTTCCATCTAAATTAAAATGTTGAGATGATCATGAACTGTATTTGTATCTATGTGTACTGACGCCTACCCTTTACCAGTTGCTTGTACTTTACAGGTAACTGCCAAAATAATGTAAACACTTAAGTATATTAGGGATACAACATATATTAAAAGCAGGTGCTTTCACACAGGTGTGGTTCCTGATTTAATTAAGCTTTTAATATTCTATCATGCTTAGGGTCATGTAGAAAAATGCTGGGCAGGCCATTATTTTGGCTACCATGGCTATGCCCCAATAGGATAACAATGCCCCCATCCAGAGGGCACGAGTGGTCACTGAATGGTTTGATGAGAATGACAACGATGTAAACCATATGCCATGGCCGTCTCAGTCACCAGTTCTCTACCCAATTGAACAGTCACAGTATGATTTATGATCACCAAAGGAGACAGCTAGTTGGGAGCCGACAGATAAGGAAAAATACATTACAGGCAAATGTACTTTACAATATACAGTCCACGGCCCCCTAGAGGTCTGCAGAAATACTGCAGAGGGTCCGCATATTTTTTGGGGGGTAGAAAAAATAAATATTTATTTAATTTAAATATTTTTATAAAATATCGCTAGTAACCACAGAATAAACACGTTTTAAATTACATACATTCAGTAGAAAAGAGGGGAACATATTTCTAATGATTTCTCAACTTTTTTTCTCAACTCATTGGAGCTCATTACACTGGAGTATCTGACATAGGTTTTGATTAAGCACCTGTGAGTACAGGTCAAGGAAATGCCGCCGGCTGCTAGTAAGCTTTCTTGAAGATGCATTTTTTGCCAACACATTGGTAACCTTTAGTTTTTAGCAAAAGTCTGTTTGGAGTGTGACCATATTACTGCCACACTGGCAGTCACGAGTCACGAGTCACAACCGCAGTCATGAGTCACGAGTCACGACCGCAGTCACGAGTCACGGCCGCAGTCACGAGTCACGACCGCAGTCACGAGTCATGAGTCATGACCGAGTAACGAGTCACGAGTCATGACCGAGTCACGAGTCACGAGTCATGACTGCAGTCAAAATGTGACCTTTGCGTCCCGGTAACTAGGCTTCTCCAAAACTGTGCTCTGATGACGGTGATGGTCATTCGTAGCCTAACGCCAGCGTTAATAGCCTAGTAGTCAGCGCTCTATTGTCCCTGTAATCACTCTGATACTGCTGATGGTCATTCGTAGCCTAACGCCAGCGTTAATAGCCTAGTAGTCAGCGCACTATTGCCCCTGGCATCCAAAGTATGAAAGGTGTAGGATCACCTGTTGAGCAGCGAGAGCCAGCTCCTAGTAGCTGGTTGATGCATGGAATGACATGCATACATGCATCCATGGTGTGCAAAATAGTCTGTTTGTATAGTTGTATAGTCTGTGCTATGCAATTGCATGAGAGAACAACATTTTCATGGCCTCTAATAAAAAAATGAGGATCCAATCAACTTTCTATAGGCTAGGCCTATTATATTTACTATCAACTTTCCTAATATTAAGCACATTGCTTCTCTTTACAACCAGTGCAGCCTACTGTACCTGGCTGGCATGAAACTAAACCGGCGGGAAAGCATTCTCCATTCACTGCTCCAGTGTAAACGGTTGACGTCTTATTTTTCCCTGTCCCTGTTTCGAGACAGGTGCATGATAAAGGCCTATTCTACTGTATATCAAAACTAATTTCACACATATTATTTAGTATGTAAAGACAAGATTAAATTGAAAATAGTCTGATGGGTGAGAATATTATCACTTGTGAATGATTCCCAGAGTGTGTAGTCTACGGCAAGTAGAAATAACAGCCTCCACTCTTCTAGGAAGGCTTTCCACTAGATGTTGGAACATTGCTGCAGGGACAAATATTTTTTGCGACTTTTTCAAATCACTGTCGCATGCGTCATATAGCCTAGCCCATAGGCGTATACGTTTTGATAAGGTTTGTACCACAACTAGAGCGGTCAAATTACTCTTAAGTGTAGCCTATAGGCCCAGGAAGCCTTGAACATGGGCCTACAGAGCCTAGTGAAACATGCTCTTATAAGCCAGGTCATTGCGTGTGAAAACAGAGTTTTCACTGGCCACTATTTAAAAGAGGAACCCAGCTTTTTCATGCTGCTATATTTATTGCTCAATTTAAAATATATATATATATATATATACAACAATGCCATGGAATTATAAGCAAATCTTGTCTGCTAAATTAACTAGTGTAGCCCACAGCCGTATGGCATAGCCAGATCAGGGCCTAACATAAGGGCCACTCAGAATTTGAAATAGGCTACTGTCACGTATATTCCCTCTCCGGAGCTCGAGGTTACCAGGCTGCTCATTATTACGCACACCTGTCACCATCGTTACTCTCACCAGCGCCTCATCAGACTCACCTGGACTCCATCACTTCCCTGATTACTTTCCCTATATATATATCACTCCCTTTGGTTCCTTCCTCAGGCGTTATTGTTTCTGTTCCGTTGTTTCATGTCTGTACACTACTCGTGGTTCTTGTTTTGTGCTATGTTCATTTATTTATAAAAAATCACTCCCTGAACTTGCTTCCCGACTCCCAGCGTACACAGTACAACTACATTTTCTTCATATCATGTTTCTTTAGACATGCAAAAATAAATAATGAATTTATTGTGAAGGTGTAGGCTATATTACATGGATTTATTCTAATTTTGAAAGGTAGATGTTCCAAAGGTCCGCATCAGTGACTTGTAGGCTATGCGTGAAGCCCGGAGATACTTAATGTGTTCATGTTAACTAACAGACTTGCAATTATTTACATGACAGTTACCAGCTGACAAAATGTTAATGACCACCACAGCCCTAGTTTTGATTTTTTTCTGGCTAATAGGTTATGTTAGAGTTAGTTTATAATTATAACGTGGGGAGGTCAAAATAATGAAAAACGATCTACCAAATCTATTCATTTTAAAGTGTTGATTATGTCTCCTTGCCATTATCAATCACCTGATGATAAGACAAGACGTGAAAACAAATCAAATGAATGGGTAACATATGATAAGGGTACCTGGGTTGCCAGTTTGCCTCTGCTAGTTTCCTGGGCAAGAAAAGTCTGAAGACCTCTTAAAACCTTAACATAGACATTACAGACTTATATTTAAAAAATACATTACAAAAACTAAAGACAAAAATAAAATAAACAACACACTCTAAAATACAATAAAAAGTATTCAAAACGGGTTCTTCCCCATCGGAGAACGCTTTTGGGTTCCAGGTAGAACCCTTTTCAAGTCCTGGTAGAATCCTCATTGGGGAACCCTGGTTGTGGGCACAGAAAATGAAATGTCAGTCACCAGTTTGATATGAATACCATGAATGTCAAGGCCTTTGATTTGTCATTAAAGCCCCTTATAGTCAACAGCTACATACTTTGCTATGTGGTTTAGCCTTGTAATCTGTGTGACATTCACAGTTACTTAACTATAGCAAATACGATCAAATAAATGTATTGATAAGTATATATACATATTTTTTTTATCAAAGAGTTCAAAGTTCAAAGACTTGGTCAACGTATTTAAGGTTTGCAAGAATAAAAACATAGTTGGAGTTTTCTCAGAGTACGATATGAAAACAAACTCTTTACCACAATAAGTGAATCCAAAAAACACTTACTACTTACCCAATACATGTTGACAGGATTGGTTGGACATCTCCTCCAATTTGGGAGGCAGCTAAGGGAATTTGTGCAGTAGCATTTGCTTATTCATTAAATAGAGATGCAGTAGCAGGAGATAGGTAACAAATACAGAGTGACAGGTTTCAGAATTAGGTGGCATTCACACTGATTCCTTACGAGACTTGCAGTAGATTAGTCTGCTTGACAGTGTGGCTGCTGTCGGGTGTACAGGGGGTTAGAGAGAGAGAGAGAGAGAGAGAGAGAGAGAGAGAGAGAGATTTAACATAGGAATCTGAGAAGCTGAAAGCTTCTGGATTTTGCTGATCGTGCGGCAACGTCTATAAAAAACGAATGTGCAACAGGACAGGCTTGAGTAAGCGTTCCATACCTCTGCCAGTAAAACCCTTTTGTAAGGACAAAATCAATCAGTAAATTGTACTCAGCAAGTTATACACATACGGGATTACGTGTTTTTACTAAACACAATACTTAGTGATATTAAGTGGAACCAAAGTCAAGCATCAGCAGAGAGCTGGAAAAACCTTGACGTCAATGGACTTTGAGGAGTTGGACGATGAAGTGGCTGTACTTCCTGTACAGCTTTCCAAGCTTCAGACATTTGATTCGAATAGTAGACTGTGGGTACTGTGTGTGAGATTCTGAACAGAACAAGGTGGTTTTGTTCTATCTACACCAAAGCCCTCACCATTATCAAACGCATCGAACTCCACATGTGCAATCTCATGACTGATTTAAATTGAATATTTACAATTCAGATGTTAGCCTATAACCAATGATGAATTTCAGTCTCAGAACGATATCCATAATGACTTAGTCAGACTGAGGTATTTCATCTCTTCTCTCATCCAAACTAATGGCTGTACTCACTCATCATATTAATGGGATTACCCACATAAATACAGACCAAACAAATGAGAAGAAGAATGTAGATATAACTAAGACATAGGACCAGTCATACCACACACAGTCCCCATTGTCGTTTGCCATAAGTCTGGTATTAGACAACATCATTATTAATGATACCTGCTAACATTTTTATTTACTATAAAAGCAGCACATATCCACTCCAATCAAAGGTCTACCAATAATTCCCTCTGGTCCAAGGATGCATGTGATTGGATGCAAAAGCATTGGTGCTGTGTACAGATGCAAAATGTGCTGTCCAATTAACATGATGTCCTGTAGAATGATGGGTACCACCTTGATTTCACTGTAATGGAGTGACAAAGCTTCACATTTTTAGAATGACGACAGAGAATTATTTTACATAGTCGTATTATCCCTGTAGGCAACAGTTTCTGGCAAAGATTAATAAACTCAATAATGTACAGTTGAAGTCGGAAATTTACATACACTTACGTTGGAGTCATTAAAACTCGTTTTGCAACCACCCCACAAATTTCTTGTTAACAAACTATAGTTTTGGCAAGTCGGTTAGGACATCTACTTTGTGCATGACACAAGTCATTTTCCCAACAATTGTTTACAGACAGATTATTTCACTTGTAATTCACTATATCACAATTCCAGTGGGTCAGAAGTTTACATACCCTAAGTTGACTGTACCTTGGAAAGTTCCAGAAAATGATGTCATAGCTTTAGAAGCTTCTGATAGGCTAATTTACATCATTTGAGTCAATTGGACTTGTACCTGTGGATGTATTTCAAGGACTACCTTCAAAGAAATCAGCCAAGACCTCCGAAAAAAATTCTGGTTCATCCTTGGGAGGAATTTCCAAACGCCTGAAGGTACCACGTTCATCTGTACAAACAATAGTACGCTAGTATAAACACCATGGGACCAGGTAGCCATTATACCGCTTAGGAAGGAGACGTGTTCTGTCTCCTAGAGATTAACGTACTTTGGTGCGAAAGGTGCAAATCAATCCCAGAACAACAGCAAAGGACCTTGTGAAGATGCTGGAGGAAACAGGTACAAAAGTATCTATATCCACAGTAAAACGAGTCCTATATCGACATAGCCTGAAAGGCTGCTCAGCAAGGAAGAGCAACTGCTCCAAAACCGCCATTAAAAAGCCAGACTACGGTTTGCAAATGCACATGGGGACAAAGATCGTACTTTTTGGAGAAATGTCCTCTAGTCTGATGAAACAAAAATAGAACTGTTTGGCCATAAGGAAAATCCTGCTGCAGGAGGGACTGGTGCACTTCACAAAATAGATGGCATCATGACGAAGGAAAATTATGTGGATATATTGAAGCAACTTCTCAAGACATCAGTCAGGAAGTTAAAGCCTGGTCGCAAATGGGTCTTCCAAATGGACAATGACCCAGAGCATACTTCCAAAGTTGTGGAAAAATTGCTTAAGGACAACAAATTCAAGGTATTGGAGTGGCCATCACAAAGCCTTGACCTCAATCCTACAGAAAATTTGTGGGCAGAACTAAAAAAGCGTGTGCGAGCAAGAAGGCCTACAAACCTGACTCAGTTACGCCAGCTCTGTCAGGAGGAATGGGCCAAAATTCACCCAACTTATTGTGGGAAGGCAATGCTACCAAATACTAATTGAGTGTATGTAAACCTCTGACCCACTGGGAATGTGATGAGAGAAATAAAAGGTGAAATAAATCATTCTAACATTTTTACTAGGATTAAATGTCAGGAATTGTGAAAAACTGAGTTTAGATGTATTTGGCTAAGCTGTACGTAAACTTTCAACTTCAACTGTATATTAAAGCAACTGTACACGACAGGACGTGTGATATTACTTTTCTATCACGGATGTGCTGTGGTTGTTGTTGGAGAGGTCGGAGAGAGCAGTGGTCAGAGAGAGCAGTAGTCGGAGAGGTCAGAGAGAGCAGTGGTCGGAGAGAGTAGTAGTCGGAGAGGTCAAAGAGAGTAGTAGTCAAAGAGGTCAGAGAGAGCAGTGGTCGGAGAGAGTAGTAGTCGGAGAGGTCCAAGAGAGTAGTAGTCGGAGAGGTAAGGGAGAGCAGTAGTCGCAGAGCGCAGTAGTTGGAGAGAGCAGTAGTCGGAGAGGTCGGGGAGCGAGCAATAGTCGGAGAGGTTGGAGAGAGCAGTAGTCGGAGAGGTCAGTAGTCGGAGAGAGCAGCAGTCGCAGAGTGCAGTAGTCGGAGAGATCGGAGAATCAGACGGCGATGTTTGTTCAAGTCCCTGCTGTTGCCAACCAAGTGCTAGGATAGACTATATAATATCTAGATCCTTATACAGTGGAGAGCAAGTTCATGAATTTCCTGGCTTGGGCCGATAGGTCAGTGGATGTGCAATGATTTGTCAGATAGAACAGCAAACGAGTAGCTTCGTTTTGCATTATAGGCCTACCTAGATGCAGACAGCTTTTTTTAGCACGGCTTAGAATACGTCTCAACCAATCACAGTCTTGTTTTGACCAGTCCGTTTTAGAACATTTTATTAAATACATTTACTGTAGGACCTTCTAATAAAACAGACCATTCATTGAGTGAATGGTCATAGCATGTTATTGGTAAACATAAACTGATTTATTGTTGCATAGTACGAATTAGACAACTGACAAAATAATTCAAATCAAATGATATTTCACAGTCAATCTCAGGTAATCAGAAAGATAATTTGCTACTGATATTGCTTTAATATCACATACAGCTCAACCTTATCAAAATGACGCCTGTAAGCAATTATATCTAGGAACCCGTTTAATTTATAGGCATTTAATTTCACATCAATTTGATGTAATCTTGTTCTGGAATATGCTCATTAACTTTTGCGTTGTTATTTAGTTGTAGTAAATTTACAAAAGCAATTATTTTCTCAAGCTCAATGGCTTTCCTGATTACTTCAAATGATACCGTATTTGAATCAATTCATTTTTTACGTTTTGTATTACTTTGCCTCTGTATATAATTAGGTTATTTATGAAAAATCTATTCAATTTTTGCATGCCCTTATGCAATACAATATGTATAGCAAAGCAATATATGAATGTCTAATGTGCGTTTACGAACTGACAATTTGTTTTCGAGGGATCCAGTTTTACTATCAAAGACACTCCTAGTCGGTGCAATTATTCTTCAAAATGCTCAAATGTACATCGATCAAGATGTACTCAACAGCTCCGTTTCAACACTACCCCTTCAGACTTGTCTTACTGTATCTGTTCATCATTTCTTATCATATGTCCTACCATACTGTAAGGTTCTGTATATATTTACTTGTGCTCTGCTTTGTTGTGTTCTTGAACGTAGCCCTGTCTTTCATTTTTGTTCATTGATTTCACCTGTGTTAGTTACTCACCTGGTCTCATCAGCTCCTTATTTAGTTCAGTTCATTCTGTGTGTGCCTTTGTGAAGTATTGTTCGTTTTGACGAACTAGCTCGTTTGTGAGAACCAGTTATAGCCTTCAGTCCTAGTTTTGATTCACCTGCCAGTTTGCCAACCTGTGTATGACCATTGCTTGCCTGTGACCACGATTCCTGCCTTCTGTGAAATAAACACCTTTTTTCTCCCTGAGTTTCATTACACATACAGTAACATAAGATGAGCCACTATCAACACAGACTGACAATGCGCAGACATGTGGGAATTTAAATTGTAATGGACACTTCTATAAACAGTATAATGGTTGACGTACACTGCCAAAATGAGAGGTAATTGCAGGACAGCCCAAGCTCCAGAAGCAACCATTCTCCATCTGCGTAAGAATACTGTCCATGTTCATATCAATAATTTTTTCAAAAGAAACATATATTTATTTCTTTATTAATGTTTTCTACCCTTTCTTTGATTGCACACCATTAGAACTGAATCTTATTCAACCAGTTCCCTTGATCCTATGACTTTTCCACGGTCCCCTTAACCATAGCCAAACATAGAGACAGTATGACAGAAAATAGCAGCCTTCATTCACAGTAATCTTAAACCAAACCTAGCTCGTGAACTTCAAATAACAACTCAAGTCTGTCCTTCATTCCTCTTTTTGAATCGTACTGTAGCCTTCCAGAAATACTCTTCCTTCCAAGCTCACCGTGTGGTTGTTGTTTACTAGGCCTACCACTGACTGCCACAATGGATGACCATTTTCATGACTTCTCCTCCTATCTGTCTGACAGGAATCAGCACCAGGCTGCCAACTGAATCTGATTCGCATGATTAGAAAGATCCCCCATCAGTCTCATATGTTGTATTTTTGGATTCACGAGGTAATTATTTTCAAATCTGTGTTCGAGTCAGCAGAAAATAATATTGGTGTATGATTATGGCAAGTTTTGTAACTACCCATAATGCATCTGGTTTATGCTGTGAGTCAATCACAAACCCTCTTTAATGAAATGAATGGAAACAACACCATTGTGAAATATACCACAATGAAGTCCCTGAGCTACGAACAGTATCAAAGGGAAAAGTTGTACTACAACATGTTATTAATAAGACATGTTCTTCTTCCTTCCTGTATAGTAGCATTCCTCAGAACCATGTTCTTCTTCCTTCCTGTATAGTAGCATTCCTCAGAACCATGTTCTTCCTCCTTCCTGTATAGTAGCATTCCTCAGAACCATGTTCTTCCTCCTTCCTGTATAGTAGCATTCCTCAGAACCATGTTCTTCTTCCTTCCTGCATAGTAGCATTCCTCAGAACCATGTTCTTCTTCCTTCCTGCATAGTAGCATTCCTCAGAACCATGTTCTTCCTCCTTCCTGTATAGTAGCATTCCTCAGAACCATGTTCTTCCTCCTTCCTGTATAGTAGCATTCCTCAGAACCATGTTCTTCCTCCTTCCTGTAAAGTAGCATTCCTCAGAACCATGTTCTTCTTCCTTCCTGTATAGTAGCATTCCTCAGAACCATGTTCTTCTTCCTTCCTGTATAGTAGCATTCCTCAGAACCATGTTCTTCTTCCTTCCTGCATAGTAGCATTCCTCAGAACCATGTCTCTCCAGGGGAGATATGTGGTCTTGAGTTGGGATGCCAAGTGTACGTAATGTAACGTATGCCATTTAGCAGACACTTTCAGCCAAAGTGACTTACAACAGTGTGCGCATCCATTGTCGAATTGAACCCATGACCCTGGTGTTACTAGTACCAAACTCTTAACCGCTGAATGTGCCAGACTCCGGCACCACAGTGTATATTTATATATGTGTAAAAAGTCATTAATAATTCCTTCGATGGTATCATGTTATGCCATTGAGAGAGGCTTAATTTTTACAGTACAGTGCATTCGGAAAGTATTCAGACCCCTTGAATATTTCCACATTTTGTTATGTTGCAGTCTTATTCTAAAATTGACTAAATTGTTTTTTCCCACCTCATCAATCCACACACAATACCCATAAGTATAAAGCAAAAACGTTTTTTGGGGGGGGTTGGGGGCAAATTTATAAAAAAATAATAATAATGAAATATCACATTTACATAAGTATTCAGACACTTTACTCAGTACTTGTACTGATTACAGCCTAGAGTCGTCTTGGTATTGATGGGTTCTGTGAATATATGAAATATACTTATTAATGTCACTGAGGGAGAGAGGGTAATGTATAACATTTACATTATATCAGGTATCCTATTGAAATATTGAGTGCAGTGAAGTGATCACATATGGCAGGCATTGATATGGGGAGAGAGCCATGGATTAGTGATGAAGGGGGATCGAGATCAGGTCAGGTTAAGGGAGAAATAAAACTGTATGGCCCGTATCACTTAGTGTCCTGCCTAGCAGTAAAGATACAATGTTTGTACAGATGTGTAGATGACCTTGCTCAGCCTAGGAGGAAGGGATAAATGTCAGTGCTTGTGTGAAAATGTTTTTGTCTAATTCAGCTGTATTGACCCTCTGGGAAGAATAAACTTGGTTCTGAGAATTATAATCTAACAGTATGACGATACATGCTTGGCACATCTGTATTTAGGGAGTTACTCCCATTCTCTGGAGATCCTCTCAAGCTCTGTCGGATGTAGAGCGTCGCTGCACAGCTATTTCCAGGTCTCTCCTGAGATGATCGATCGGGTTCAAGTCCGGGCTCTGGCAGGGCCACTCAAGGACATTCAGAGACTTGTTCTGAAGCCACTCCTGCAATGTCTTGGCTGTGTGCTTAGGGTCTTTGTCCTGTTGGAAGGTGAACCTTCGCCCCAGTCTCATGTCCTGACAGAAACTCCCTAAATACAGGTGAACCCTCTGGAGCAGGTTTCCGTCAAGGATCCCTGTGTGCTTTGCTCCATTCATCTTTCCTTTGATCGTGACTAGTCTCCCAGTCCCTGCCGCTGAACAACATCAGCACAGCATGATGTTGCCACCACCATGCTTAACCATAGGAATGGTGCCAGGTTTCCTCCAGACGTGACGCTTAGCATTCAGGCCAAAGAGTTCAGTCTTGCTTTCATCAGACCAGAGAATCTTTAGGTGCCTTTTGGCAAACTCCGGACTGTCATGTGCCTTTTACTGAGGAGTGGTTTGCATCTAACCCGTCTACCATAAAGGCCTGATTGGTGGAGTGCTGCAGAGATGGATGTCCTTCTGGAAGGTTCTCCCATCTCCATAGAGGAACTCTGGAGTGCTGTCAGAATGACCATCGGGTTCTTGGTTACCTCCCTGACCAAGGCCCTTCTCCGATTGCTCAGTTTGGCCGGGCGGCCAGCTCTAGGAAGAGTCTGGGTGTTTCTAAACTTCTTCCATTTAAGAATGATGGAGGCCACTGTGCTCTTGGGGACCTTCAATGCTGCAGAATTGTCTGGTACCCTTCCCCAGATCTGTGCCTCGACACAATCCTGTCTCGGAGCTCTGGGCATAATTCCTTCAACCTCATGGTTAGGTTTTTGCTCTGACATGCACTGTCAACTGTGGGACCTTATATAGACAGGTGTGTGCCTTTCCAAATCATGTCCAATCATTTAAATTTACCACAGGTGGACTCCAATTAAGTTGTAGAAACATCTCAACGATGATCAACGGAAACAGGATGCACCGGAGCTCATTTTCAAGTCTCATAACAAAGGGTCTGAATAAGTATGTAAATAAGGTATTTCTGTTTAAAAAATAAGTACATTTGCAAACATTTCTTAAAACCTGTTTTCTCTTTTCCAGTAGAGGGGTATTGCGTGTAGATTGATGAGGAATTCATTTTATTTAATACATTTTAGAATACAGCTCTAACATAACAAAATGTGGAAAAAGTCAAGGAGTCTGACTACTTTCTGAATGCACTGTACATACCTTTAGCTGTGACATAACATAGTAGTTGAACCCTTAGGCATGGAAACCTTCCACCAAAGAACTGATTTGAAATAAATGTTGTATAATACCTTCCCGTGTTATCATCTGGGCCCACATGTACTCTGGCACGTCTTGTTTGTCAGCTCTCAACATGAAATAAATAAATTCATGAATCAATTAAAGTGCAAGATTAACTCTTATCACAGTTGCAACAAAAGTTGTGAATGGTTCATAGCAGGGGGACGCAGGAATGTCAGTAAACAAAGCGGGCATTTGTGGTAATGGAAACCCCAAAAATGACATATTTCAGAATCCCAGAATCTTGACCAGGCTCCTCGGGAATCTTGACCAGGCTCCTCTGGAATCTTGACCAGGCTCCTCTGGATTCTTGACCAGGCTCCTCTGGAATCTTGACCAGGCTCCTCTGGAATCTTGACCAGGCTCCTCTGGATTCTTGACCAGGCTCCTCTGGAACTTGACAAGGCTCCTCTGGATTCTTGACCAGGCTCCTCTGGAATCTTGACCAGGCTCCTCTGGAATCTTTACCAGGCTCCTCTGGAACTTGACCAGGGTCCTTTGGAATCTTGACCAGGCTCCTCTGGATTCTTGACCAGGCTCCTCTGGAACTTGACAAGGCTCCTCTGGATTCTTGACCAGGCTCCTCTGGAATCTTTACCAGGCTCCTCTGGAACTTGACCAGGCTCCTCTGGAATCTTGACCAGGCTCCTCTGGATTCTTGACCAGGCTCCTCTGGAACTTGACCAGGCTCCTCTGGAATCTTGACCAGGCTCCTCTGGTTTCTTGACCAGGCTCCTCTGGAATCCTGCTCTGGAATCCTGCCGAGAATCTGCTGCATCACCATACCATAGAAGTGGACATCAATCATTCACCAGATGGGCTACTTACTTAAATAATTCCATTGTCCTGTCATAAAAATGTCTTAGTCTGCTTCTGAGTGTGACTTTACAACGTGATAGATGCTTCTGTAGGGGGCAAGGGTCTGGTCTAGGATCAGCTTGGATGGTGTCACTTTCTGACACTGTCGACTGGATAAGGCCTGGCCATCAATATCCCGTAT
Source organism: Brachymystax lenok tsinlingensis (assembly GCA_030435695.1). Classification (NCBI taxonomy): domain Eukaryota; kingdom Metazoa; phylum Chordata; class Actinopteri; order Salmoniformes; family Salmonidae; genus Brachymystax; species Brachymystax lenok. The sequence continues at coordinate 20,877,106 of CM059798.1, forward strand.
GTGTCTTTGCTGTCCACTTCCATGACTCTCAGTTATGACATCATCATGGCAGGAATATTAATTAGTTGAGTAAGCCACTCCAACAGGGCTGTTCAAACTTAGCCTCCAAACCTCACTCCTTTCTTCTGATTGCTTTAGGGGTTAATAGGCCTTAAAATTGTCTAATCGTTTTAATGACTTATCTTATCACCCCCCGTCACAACACTAATGCCTGCAACCAAATAATAGATGACCTTGCTTATCCTGGGAATTATACGCAGACATCCGTCGCCACCGCCGTTCTTCTTATTCCATTCTTATCTCTATCAAAGTTTTATAACTTTTGGTGCACCAACTCGACCTGGTGCGTCCGTCTTATCCAGGATGCGTACGTCTTATCCAGGATGTGCACGTCTTATCCAAGATTCCAATTTGAAATCGTTTGGCCTCTTTTTTTTTTCTCTCCATATGCATATAGAGGGAGGAAATGATTTGTCAAAGTGAATGTCATCTAATTTAGTTCTGCCTAAGCCTGTGCTCTGATATGATCTCCTCAGCTGGTCTCAGCCAAGGTTCCTGTCTAGATGTATTATCTGTCCTTTTTAAGATCTCAATCTACAGAGAGCTAGCATTTTAGTATTTTTTTTCTTCACCCTGCATTTTATTACATCGAGGGCGTCTGACTAATGCAATGCACCGTTGGCCCACCGCCACATGCCAATTTATAACACGATCGCTCACCCTGCTCCATGCATACCAAGTAATGTTGGTTTGTTGTATTATTGGCTTCTATGCATGCTGCCTCTCTCTCTCTCTCTCTCTCTCTCTCTCTCTCTCTCTCTCTCTCTCTCTCTCTCTCTCTCTTTCTCTCTCTTTCATTCCCCCTCTCTCTCTCCAGACAGAAATTGTAATAATAGCTGTAAACATAGAGCTCTTAGAATTGGTCAAGAAGAGGGGAATACAGAAGAGGCTGATTCACACACAAATGCAGAACCAGCTGGATATGATCAAATACCGAACCAGCTAGATATGAGGAGTGAATCAGCTGGATATGATCCAATACAAAACCAGTTGGATATGATCCAATACAAAACCAGCTGGATATGATCCAATACAAAACCAGCTAGATATGATCCAATACAAAACCAGCTGGATATGATCAAATACAGAACTAGCTGGATATGAGGAGTGGGCCAGCTGGATATGATGAGTGAACTAGCTGTATATGAGGAGTGAACCAGCTGGATATAAAGAGTGAAACAGCTGGATATGAGGAGTGAACCAGCTGGATATGAGGAGTGAACCAGCTGGATATGAGGAGTAAACTAGCTGAATATGAGGAGTGAACCAGCTGGATATGATTAAATACAAAACCAGCTGGATATGATCCAATACAAAACCATCTGGATATGATCCAATACAGAACCAGCTGGATATGATCAAATACAGAACCAGCTGGATATGAGGAGTGAACCAGCTGGATATGAGGAGTGAACCAGCTGCATATGATCCAATACAGAACCAGCTGGATATGATCAGATACAACCAGCTGGATATGAAGAGTGAACCAGCTGGATATGAGGAGTGAAACAGCTGGATATGAGGAGTGAACCAGCTGGATATGAGGAGTAAACTAGCTGAATATGAGGAGTGAACCAGCTGGATATGATTAAATACAAAACCAGCTGGATATGATCCAATACAAAACCATCTGGATATGATCCAATACAGAACCAGCTGGATATGATCAAATACAGAACCAGCTGGATATGAGGAGTGAACCAGCTGGATATGAGGAGTGAACCAGCTGCATATGATCCAATACAGAACCAGCTGGATATGATCAGATACAACCAGCTGGATATGAAGAGTGAACCAGCTGGATATGAGGAGTGAACTAGCTGGATATGCGGAGTGAACCAGCAGCATATGATCCAATACAAAACCAGCTGGATATGATCCAATACAGAACCAGCTGGATATGATCCAATACAGAACCAGCTTGATATGATCAAATGCAGAACCAGCTTGATATGATCAAATACAGAACCAGCTGGATAGGATGAAATACAGAACCAGCTGGATATGATCAAATACAGAACCAGCTGGATAGGATTAAATACAGAACCAGCTGGATATGATCAAATACAGAACCAGCTTGATATGATCAAATACAGAACCAGCTGGATATGATCAAATACAGAACCAGCTGGATAGGATGAAATACAGAACCAGCTGGATATGATCAAATACAGAACCAGCTGGATATGATCCAATACAGAACCAGCTGGATAGGATCAAATACAGTGACCATGAAACATACTAGTCATAAGTACAATAAGAAAAAGTGTATATGATTGTGTTTGAGTGCATATAGAATACGTGTGCATTTGTGTGTGTGTGTTTTGTGTTTGTGTGTGTGTGTGCATTTGTGTGTGTGCGCGTGTGTCTTTGATTGCAATACAGTATGGCCAATTCCGGAGTGGGTTAATTAGCCAAGTTCCTTCATTAGCGCTTATCTTCTGGAAGTCTCAGCCAGTGCATTGAGGAGAAGGGGTCTGTCTTACTCGAATAAAACACTCAGTTAGCAAGACCGGAACATGGCTAAGTTAACGTGAAGAGAAGTTTCTTAATGATGGAGGTTTATTGAAGACAAAATCATGTATGTACTATCTTACCACCACCGCCCCTTCATACTTGTCTGTTAACTTGATAATGTATGTTGAACTCAAGGGCAAAACATCTAGTACTCACTAATGTGAGTACTAGACCATTCAGTACAAGATTTCACATCAAGTCCTTCTTTGATATATACACCACAACTGATGTTTCATGCTTTAAATTCCTTCTTTGTCAGTGACTTTAGATATACCTTGACCTTCCGTTGCAAGCCTTGATGAGGTTTTCAATCACCATCATTACACACAATGAACCCCCCACACACACACAAAAAAAAGAAAAGAATCACGGGGCTTGAAATGTCACCCATGAGAATCATACATATTTCATGGTAATGCGGCTTAATGAACGGCAAGCCCCTATTTTTACATTTGTTATTTTCACTCCCTGTGAAAATGTCAGTACTCTCCACTCACAATGTGCCTGCTTGGCGTTCATACTGCCTCATCTGAACAGATGCATTTAAATATCAGTCTATTAGTTAAATGGACACAAATGCAGCTGTCACTAAATAGCAGGCATCTGGACTCAGTGCTTCAGCGCGTGCCAGAGATATCTCAGCATCGTCCAATATAATGGCAACGAGAGCATGTTTGTGCTTCATCTCAAAACTTCAAAATCGCTTTTGCCATGAAGCTGTCTGCCTTTATAACAGCCGTAGAATTGGGATTAAAGTATTTTCAGAAAGTATTCATACCCCTTGACTTATTCCACCTTTTGTGTTACAGCCTAAATTCTAAATGGATTAAATAGTATTTTTTCACCCATCTACACACACTAACTCATAAAGACAAAGTGAAAACATGTTTTTAGACATTTTGGCAAATGTATTGAAAATAATATACAGAATAGCTCATTTACATACTTATTTACACCCCTAAGTCAAAACATGTTAGTGTCTCTTTTGGTAGTGATTACAGCTGTGCGTTTTTTGGGGTTAGTCTCTAAGAGCATTGCAAACCTGGATTGTACACTATTTGCACATTGTTACATAAATATTTCTCCAAGCTCTGTCTAGTTGGTTGTTGATCATTGCTACTCAGCCATGTTCAAGTCTGTAACTAGGCCACTCAGGAACAATGTCGTCTTGGTAAGAAACTCCAGTGTGTATTTGGCCATGTGTTTTAGGTTATTGTCCTGCAGAAAATGTTATTTGTCTCCCAGTTTCTGTTTGAAAGCAGACTGAACCAATTTTTCCTCTCGGATTTTGCCTGTGCTTAGCTCTTTTTATGTTTATGTTTATCCTAAAACATAACTCCCTAGTCCTTGCTGATGACAAGAAAGTGATGTTTTGTGTTGGATTTGACCCACATATAATGCTTGTTTTCAGGACATAAAGTTAATTTCTTTGTTACATTTTTTGCAGTTTTACATTTGTGCCTTATTGCAAACAGGATGCATGTTTTGGAATATTTTCATTCTGTACAGGCTTTCTTCTTTTCCCTCTGTCATTTAGGTTAGTATTGTGGAGTAACTACAATGCTGATCCATCCTCAGTTTTCTCCTATCACAGGCATTTAAAGTCACCATGGTGAAATCCCCTGAGCGGTATCCTTCCTCTCCGGCAACTGAGTTAGGAAGAACACCTGTATCTTTGTAGTGATTGGGTGTATTGATGCACCATACAAAGTTTAATTAACAACTTCACCATGCCAAAGGGATATTCAATATCAGATATTTTAGTTTTTTTCTACCAATAGGTGTCCTGCTTTGGAAAACCTCCCTTGTCTTTGTGGTTGAAACTGTGTTTGGAATTCACTGGTCAGCTGAGGGACCTTGCAGATAATTGTATGTGTGGGGTACAGAGATGAGGTAGTCATTCAGAAATCATGTTAAACACTATTATTGCACACAGAGTGAGTCCACAGGACAGATTCATGCAGGCTCAGTTGGTAGAGCATGGCACTTGCAATGCCAGGGTTGTGGGTTCGATTCCCAAGGGAGACCAGTACAAACACTATAAAAATCTATGCACACAGACTAGATAAGAGAGTCAGGTAAATGTAAGTATCTAGGGGGAGGCATTTATTGTTCTTTTTTCTGTCTTGTTATTGTTGTTTTTTTTTCGTGGGAGGGGTATTAGAGGACAACTGGAGTTCTATTTAGAGTTAGTATGGATACGTATTTCATAATGGCGGTAAGAACAGTGATAAGTATTTTAAAATGTAACCCATCATGCTAATTGGTGAATTAACAATAGCTAGCTACAATTCCAATGGTTTGGCTGATAGTAAGAAATGAAGAGCAATTTGTACATGGCTGAAGGAGAAGGAATACCATTTTTATTGTCTTCGGAAAACCCATTCAATATCTTCTGACGAAGTGACCTGGGAAAAATAATGCGATAGTAAAATCTATTTCAGTCATGGGTTAAGAAATTCAAAAGGTGTTATGATCCTATTCAAAAACTACTTGGATGTTGAGGTACAATCCGTTTAAATAATCAGTTGTATTGTCTTGAATATATTACATGATGATAAACAGTTATGGCTCATAAATCTATATGGACCAAATAATGACAATCCAAACTTAATTTGTAAACATTTAGAATAATCTAATCAGTCTGCAAGATACACATAACTATATTATAATGCTATGGCATTACAGTATGGCAGGTAGCCTAGTGGTTAGAGTGTTGGACTAGTAACCAAAAGGTTGTGAGATTGAATCCCTGAACTGACAATGTAAAAATCTGTTGTTCTTCCCCTGAACAAGACAGTTAACCCACTGTTCCTATGCCATCATTGAAAATAAGAACTTGTTATTAAGGTTACCAAGGTAATATAAAAAAATACAGTTTTAGTATGTCAATGGATCAAAAAGTCAATCAAACTACTAACTATGGTGCTCAAAGAGATTACAAATGTCATGGACACATTGGAATTGAAAACCCAGACTTGATAAGATAATACAACTCGTTAAATTGATTCATTTTCTGGTATTCTTTTCTATGGTGGCAAAGTGAATAAAGTTGAGGATTGAGGATCGAATGCGATCAGACCATCAGTTTATAACCCTCCATGTAACTATGACAGACTTTTCTGGAGAAATCCTCATCTCACCAACAGAGATTTTGAATGAGAAAGTAAAATATTTAAAAAAAATGTTCTTCTAACCTACTTTACACTACGTTTTGTAATATTCCCCCCACAAAAAAATTACTATTTAAAACTATCTGCGACAGAAAACACATCTTGTGAAGGCCTAATTAAAAATGACGAACTATGGTTGGCAATTGATTATTTTCAGAAGGGGAAAATCCCAGGTGTTGATGGCATTCCATCCAACTTTTTATGATGTACTGAAAGATACATTATTATTATGTTTTAATTACACATATATAAATGGCAAACTGTCGGACAGACAAAATAAGGGACAGATAGCTCTCCTACTGAAGCAGGAGCCAGGGCTACAAACAATATAATATTTACCATTTTTTTGGGGTAAAAATGTACAAGAAAGGAGTAATATTTATAAAAGAGTGTTTGCGGTTTCCATGGTGAATTATTAGTTTCACGTTCATTCGTGGGCTAGCTAGCCTACTGGCGCAGGAGGGATCGCATTTTTTAAATCATACATTGTTAAGACAGGTAGGTTTATACAACCCACAACTGTTGCAAAACCAATAGTAGCACTGTTAATTACGAGGAGATCGCATTGCATATCAAACACTAAGGCTAGAAGCTAGATGAATAGTTTGCTGCTAGGAAACCTGGCAACATATGACAACCGAATTCAAAAACAAATCTTCTCCAACTGTCCTGTTACCTGGTTGTAATATCCATTCTGCCCTAATAGACAATCATTTTCGATAGTTGCTACGGGCACAGCCAAACAACGCCTTACTTCCCCGCTGCAGCACTCCAGTGGCAAACTTTGCCGCAAGTTGCCGGAGTAAATTATTAGAAAGAGTACATTTATAGAGCATGAAAGTAAAATAAACAAGTACACGTGTAACAATAAACTATATTGGCTACATAGCCTAACTATAAAACATTTGTTAGCACCCACACACTAGAAGAAAGTGTAACGTTTATCATACAGTCCTACACCTGTCAATGAGCTGATCAACACATCCTACTGCATGCTACCTATTAATAAGGTGGTAGAAAGACCATCAGTGCGTTCAGCGTGTGTTCATTGTCATAGTGACAACTGCCAATAATTATTCAATGTACATGTAGTCCTAATGAAAAATAATATAGTAACTCATATTTAAATGTGGCAATTCAACAACCAAACGGAAGTTTAGCCTGCACATCTTTTAAAAAGTGTCAATGTTGCCTCTTTGCTGAAGTGATTTCCATTTTTCTAATGGTTGTCAATTCCTTTGAGTCTTCTTTTCCACTGTGCTCGTCTCTCTGTCTGTCCTGTGCAACTATTTGCAAATTGAAATGCATTAGCTAAACAATGTTATCATAACTGGCCAAAGGTGATCATACCAACTCACTTTCTCTCCTCAATTTTCCCCAACAGTTCATTTGGCCTATGCTGTAGGCTTGTTTTGCATTCAGCAAGAGTGAGTCTGCTTCTTTCCCTGGAATAGGTTATTATGTCTAGTATAAAAAAGTATCTAAATAAATGTCCTAAAGCTTTTGTAGCTAATAGCTTTTCCTGGGATTTCACAAGAAGAGGATTGACATATTGCACAGGAACAGCTAGAAGAGAGAGGCTAGTGGTGTGTAGCCAAAGTAAGAAGCTAAGTATTAGCTAAACATAAGGCCACTCATTAGATAAATATTACCGCTATGTAGGGTAAATATTTAGACCAGTCAAAGTGCAAGAAAAAACAACAATTGAAATGGTAGATACGTGTATCCCTCCATGAACTGCTCTTTGGTACCACAGCACGCAACACTCCACTATTGATTAAGACTAGGCTAACGTTTTTAGACAAAAATAATTTGTCTACCTGGCCTACAACAACACAGTGCAATGAGGAATTTATTATTGTTATCAAGTGAAAACACAATTATTGTGCATAGGCTGTAAAGAGCAGTGATGTAGGCTAATTTGAATAACCGGTCACGGGTCCTGTTTTGTTTCATACCTAAATGACTGGGGACAGAGTGGCACCGTGGTCTAAGGCACTGCATCACAGTGCTAGAAGCATCACAACCGGCCGTGATCAGGAGTCCCACAGTGCGGCGCACAATTGGCCAAGCGTCGTCTGAGTTAGGGAAGGGTTTGGCCAGGGTAGGCCGTCATTGTAAATAAGAAGTTGTTCTTAACTGACTTGCCTAGTTAAATAAAGGTGAAATAATAATAATAATATGCCTTTGTCCTGCCAGCTAACATTCAATCGCTGGAAAATAAATGGGACAAACTGAAAGCACGTTTATCCTACCAACAAACCTGTAATATCTTTATGTTTCACAGAGTCGTGGCTGAACGACAACATTAAGAACATATAACAGAGTACTTCGTTTCGTTTTTCCTTTTTTTCAATTGACATGTCTTTGTATATTTCCATGACAATGATGCCAGGTGATTCATGATTTAGACCGGCTGAGAAACACTGTCTGTCTGTCTGCCTGTCTGACTCCCGTTCTTTACTACAGGACAGCTGGAGATCCATTTTGATTATTGAAGCAATGTTGCAAATGTCGGAGAGACAGACAACAAGATTTACAAATCGCCGCTGTTGAAAATCATGATATTTTGGTCTAAAATAAATGTGAGATAATGTCTACATGCTTTTTATAGCGAAGATCAAGTTTATACATTGCCTAGCTGGGCTGATGAGACAGTGAATTGCACAGTCAGATAGAACAGAGTAAATAGGCATTTTAACATCATAGATTTAGTCGGTGGTAACTTTTGGAATAGACATCGTCTGGAATGCGATTTTAACCAATCAGCATTCAGGATTAGAACCACCCATTGTATAATATGTAATCATGTCAGGGTTCAGATAGACCAGCAAACTGTATTGTTAGGGGATCTTAAAAAAACACCATCAGTCAATGGGAAATAATCATTATAGTCTTGGGTAAAGTATTTATTTTATAGGGTAATATCGGTAGAAATGTTACAAATAGGGAGTGGATGAGCTAGCCTCCAATCATTCCACAAACAGAGCCTGAGAGAGAGGGTACTTGGACAGGGGCCCAGCAAGCTAAAGGTTGGCCAGCTATAAATAGTCACAATAGAGGGAGTAGTGTTGGTGGTTGAGAGGCCTGGGCTGGTAGGTACTATTATTAAGTCAAGGAGCGAGAGTTGAGAGCTCTCCTGCTTTCGATGTCACCTTTGGCTCCCTGTCCACTGCAGACCTACCTCTTCACACTCCACAGTCGGCATAATTGGCTGTTTCAATGCCCGGGGAAATGTATCTAAGTAGACAAGGATGAAATAAAATAAATAAATAAAGCTGTATGTTATTCCGTCTGTAAGTTTCAAAATGCTGATCAAGATGGGGTTGGTTCATGATTTACTGTGTGCTTAATCCTGGCTTTCTTAAAAGGGAGACGTGTTAAAGGGAAATAAATGGAGGCTTTGGCCTTTTGACAAATGGCCCAGAACAATGTCACTCCAGACGACAGAGCTTGTACTGCAAACGATCTGGTGTAGTCTGCATAGACCAGTTTAAGCGGAAATTTGTGCCAGTTTTGAACTTTTCTACATAACCAGCTGTTAGTAATGATAACATACCTCCAGTGGTGTAAAGTACTTAAGTAAAAATACTTTAAACCCTGGCTATCCGTACATTAAAAAAAAGCTATAATAATTGTGCTGTCTGGTTTTCTTAATATAAGGAATTTTAAATGATTTGCACTTTTACTTTTACTTTTGATACTTAAGTATATTTTAGCAACTACATTTACTTTTGAAACTTAAGGACATTTAAAACCAAAAACCTTTAAACTTTTACTCCAGTATAATTTTACTGGCTGATTTCCACTTTTACTTGAGTCATTTTCTATTAAGGTATCTTTACTTATACTCAAGTATGGCAATTGGGTACTTTTTCCATGACTGCATTCCTCCCAAGAGTGATCTACTCCACAAAACAAAATAAGTCACCACACTGTCTTCTACAGTACATACTATATTATGGACAGAGCATGAATCAATGCAATACAGCACATTGATATCACACCCTCTCTACCAGAGTAGCAAGGATAAATTATATTGAACTCGCACTCACTAGTGACGCCTCATCTTTCCATCCGTCCTCCACACCTCCACCATCCTTCATTCCTGACACTAAACAAACCTCTGTCAGGCAGTCAGTGCAGTCGGTCGGTCGGTGGCAGCCGCAGTTAACTGCAGTACCATTTTTTTAAATCACATCTAGGCTGTGTTACGTGGGATTATAAATAATCAAATTAGTGTGGGAGGGGTTCACCAGGGTGGGTGGCCTTGATTACACATCCTCGACCGGTGAGGACTGTTTACCGCGTCCCTTCATTAATGTGGCCCTGATTACACAGCCTCCACCTATCAAGAATGTTTACCACGTCCCTTCATTAATACAGCCCTCACCATCCAACCGCCATGAATCAGGAGGTCACGGGGAGCCCACAGCCTAATGATCCCCCTATTAAGAAGCCTCGGGGCTGCTAATTCAATCCCCATTGACAACGGCTACTAAAGCTCCGCTGCTCCACAACCATAACGCACACGTCATCACTTCATCGCCATACGGCCTGCATCGGGTCCGCCTCAATGTCATTGAACATCGGTGAACGGCAACGTATGGACAGGCTCTTGGACGCTGCATGTAATGCTTTCATAGTGGATGTGATGTGATTGGGTGTCGGGATGAACTGAATGAATAACCTTTTGACCGTGCTGTAATTGTTCTACAGTTAGGTGTGCTGTGTATTCTAGCGTTAATGGTGGAGCCACTGCATCAGGCCCCTGTCTTTTAACATGCATCATCAATTTGGTAATCGCTAGCGTTATGACTGGGACGGTGTCATGATGAAAGTGGCAGTTGAAAATGGAGCAATCCATGTTCACTGGCATGGATATTCCACCTCATTTTGTCCCTTTACAGTCTCTTGGGTGGTGTCTGCACATCCCTTGTATGGGTGTATGCATCTGGCCATTGTGGCTGAATGTGAGGGCAGAGAATCAGGTGGTCGGGCTGAACATTTGCTAATCAGAACATCCATGAGCCTAATATATGCAGTAGTGGGGAGAACACACATCTGATGATAGAGTACATGTATATAATCGAGTGCATGTTTATAATAGAGAGCATGTTTATAATAGAGTGCATGTTTATAATAGAGTGCATGTTTATAATAGAGTGCATGTTTATAATAGAGTACATGTATATAATCGAGTGCATGTTTATAATAGAGAGCATGTTTATAATAGAGTGCATGTTTATAATAGAGTGCATGTTTATAATAGAGTGCATGTTTATAATAGAGTACATGTATATAATCGAGTGCATGTTTATAATAGAGAGCATGTTTATAATAGAGTGCATGTTTATAATAGAGTGCATGTTTATAATAGAGTACATGTTTATAATAGAGTGCATGTTTATAATAGAGTGCATGTTTATAATAGATTACATGTTTATAATAGGGTGCATGTTTATAATAGATTACATGTTTATAATAGAGTGCATATTTATAATAGAGTACATATTTATAATAGAGTGCATGTTTATAATAGAGTGCATATTTATAATAGAGTACATATTTATAATAGAGTGCATGTTTATAATAGAGTGCATGTTTATAATAGATTACATGTTTATAATAGGGTGCATGTTTATAATAGATTACATGTTTATAATAGAGTGCATATTTATAATAGAGTACATATTTATAATAGAGTGCATGTTTATAATAGAGTGCATGTTTATAATAGAGTGCATGTTTATAATAGAGTACATGTTTATAATAGAGTGCATGTTTATAATAGAGTACATGTTTATAATAGAGAACATGTTTATAATAGAGTACATGTTTATAAGAGAGTACATGTTTATGATAGAGAACATGTTTAGGATAGAGTACATGTTTATAATAGATTACATGTTTATAATAGAGTACACGCTTATAATAGAGTACATGTTTATAAAAGAGTACATGTTTATAATAGAGAACATGTTTATAATAGAGTACATGTTTATAATAGATTACATGTTTATAAGAGCGTACATGTTTATAATAGAGAACATGTTTATAATAGAGTACATGTTCATAATAGAGTATATTTTTATGTCAGAGTACACGCTTATAATAGAGTATATGCTAATAATAGAGTACATGTTTATATAGAGTACATGTACATAATAGAGTACATGTCTATAATAGAGTACATGTTTATAATAGATTACATGTTTATAATAGAGTACACGCTTATAATAGAGTACATGTTTATAATAGAGTGCATTTTTATAATAGAGTACATGTTTATAATAGATTACATGTTTATAATAGAGTACATGTTCATAATAGAGTATATTTTTATGACAGTGTACACGCTTATAATAGAGTATATGCTAATAATAGAGTACTTGTTTATATAGAGTACCTGTACATAATAGAGTACATGTCTATAATAGAGTACATGTTTATAATAGAGAACATGTTTATGATAGAGTACACGCTTATAATAGAGTATATGCTAATAATAAAGTACATGTTTATATAGAGTACCTGTACATAATAGAGTACATGTTTATAATAGAGTACATGTTTATAATAGAGTGCATGTTTATAATAGAGTACATTTTATTATTAGAGTACATGTTTATAATAGAGGTTATGCATATAATAGAGTACATGTTTATAATAAAGTACATGTTTATAGTAGAGTACATGTTCATAATAGAGTGCATGTCTATATTAGAGTACATGTTCATAATAGAGTACATGCTTATAATACAGGTTTTGCATGTAGTAGACTACATGTCTAATAGAGTACGTGTTTATAATAGAGTACATGTAAATAATAGAGGTTATGCATATAATAGAGTACATGTTTATAATAGAGTACATGTTTATAGTAGAGTACATGTTTGTAACAGAGTACATGTTTATTGTAGAGTGTATGTTTATAATACAGTACATGTTTATAATAGAGTACATGTTTATAATAGAGTACACACTTATAATAGAGTACATGTTTATAATAGAGTACACGCTTTTAATAGAGTATATGCTAATAATAGAGTACATGTTTATATAGAGTACATGTATATATAAGAGTACATGTCTATAATAGAGTACATGTTTATAATATACATGTTTATAATAGAGTACACTCTTATAATAGAGTATATGCTAATAATAGAGTACATGTTTATATAGAGTACATGTATATAATAGAGTACATGTTTATAATAGAGTACATGTTTATTATAGAGTACATGTTTATAATAGAGTACATTTTTATAATAGAGTACATGTTTATAATAGAGTACATGTTTATTATAGAGTACATGTTTATAATAGAGTACATTTTTATAATAGAGTACATGTTCATAATAGAGTACATGTTTATAATAGAGTGCATGTCTATAATAGAGTACATGTCTATAATAGAGTACATGTTTATAATAGAGTACATGTCTATAATAGAGTACATGTCTATAATAGAGTACATGTTTATATAGAGTACATGTATATAATAGAGTACATGTCTATAATAGAGTACATGTTTATATAGAGTACATGTTTATTATAGAGTACATGTCTATAATAGAGTACATGTTTATAATAGAGTACATGTTTATAATAGAGTGCATGTTCATAATAGAGTACATGTCTATAATAGAGTACATGTTTATAATAGAGTACATGTTTATAATAGAGTACATGTCTATAATAGAGTACATGTCTATAATAGAGTACATGTTTATAATAGAGTACATGTCTATAAGAGAGTACATGCTAGAGAGAGAGGTAGTGATTTAGACCTTAACCATAAAGGGAACCAGAGCTATGGAGTGGTGAGACGGTTTACACATTTCTAGGATAGTTTATCAGCATGTAGTTACAGTGTACCTACGATGGTGGAGGAATCTACTGTCTGATGTTCTTGGAGTGGCTAGCAAGCTGCCTTCACAAGATAATAGGCTCTGAATGTCAGTATTGCGTTAAACCTCACAGTCTACACAGCAGCAATTCCTTGGAAATAGGCTAGTTAGGCTAGTTAGACTAGCTAGGCTAGCTACGCTAGTTAGGCTAGTTAGACTAGCTAGGCTAGCTATGCTAGTTAGGCTAGTTAGGCTAGTTATCCCTGTTTTTCTGCTTTCCTGCAACCCCTTGATTGTGCACATAAACAAACCTGAAACCGTCCAGGCACATAAAAAGGTTTACACACATACTCTCACAGACGCGTAAGCACACACACATTCAGTCACGCACATTTACACACATGGTTGCCCAGAATGTGCAAACACCTATACGCACACACATACACACATACGCACACACGCGCACACGCACACTCGCACACAGTCATCAGATTTGGTATAGTAGCAGATCATGGGGTTAATTAACTTTTAAATCACTTCAGTACCTCCCTCAGATATTCAATTTAGTTGTCAATATGATTTCTAAGTATGCTTTACAAAATGAGAAAGAATATCATTATTCTCATTATAAATCATAAGACGAGTGAAATGTATTTAAAACGTTAAGTGAGTTTTTTTTTTCTCCACTCCACCATCGTATATTGGACTAACTCACTCACAACCAAACATACATTCTACAGGTTCTAATGATTTGTTCATAAAAGGAATGTTCTTTAAAGTTTCATTTTTGCTTTTGGTGATATATATATACATTTTCCATTCTGCATAATTTTTGTTCCTGCTTCATTAAATCTAACTGTTCAGTAAATGCTACTCGGTAATTAGCCACTAACAAGTCCTTGATGGCACAATCGTTAAGACAAAATTAACAGGAACACCCACATGTGCACAAAGATGTAGGCACATGGCGTCTGCCATGCAACAAAGTCAACGATAGAGGCACATGGCGTCTGCCATGCAACAAAGTCAACGATAGAGGCACATGGCGTCTGCCATGCAACAAAGTCAACGATTGAGGCACATGACGTCTGCCATGTCACACAGTCAAAGATGTACACATACTATGTACACAAAGACAACATGGGTCCCACAGAGTAGCTCTCATCTTCCCCACAAAGTAACTTCCATCTTCCCTAGCTCCCGAATCCAGCTGTATCACAACCAGCAGTGATTGCGAGTCCCGTAGGGCGGTGCACAATTGGCCCAGCGTCATCCGCGTTTGGCCAGTATAGGCCGTCATTGTAAATAAGAATTGTTCTTAACTGACTTGCCTAGTTAAATAAAGGTTTAATAAAATAAAAACAGAGTAACTCCCATCTCCCAAATTTCTGCAGAATTGAAGGTCACGAAGAACACAGTGGCCTCCATCATTCTTAAATGGAAGACGTTTGGAATCACCAACTCTTCCTAGAGCTTAGGATTCAAACAATCTCAAACAGCCCAATGCATTACATGTTCTTCAGCGGGATAATGGACTTTTTTGTTTTTAATTTCCATGGATTTCCACAGGAAGGTGATTATGCAACATGATTATGTAATATCCTGTTACACATGTATTGGAATCACTATAGTTTAATTCCGTTTGATATTGTTTTTGCAATGCAAACACTTGTGTTTTTAATTCATGTCCACATTTTAAAGAGAAATGACAGGGAAATAATTTGAGTCATGTTGGTTGAATTCTCCATTGTAAGGTCCACTTAGTTATTCTTCACTCCTGCGCATGTAAACTGTGGATGCGAACTTGGTGACCTGGCTGGAGTAGTCAATCATAAAGCTTGTAAAGTTGTGGCGAAATCCGGGGACTATGAGTTTGTGGGGGCACGGGACTCTGCACAGGTGATTCGGGTCAAGAGTAAGGCGAGAGACAGAAACGATATCTGAATACACTATTTGTTTTGAGCTTAAATGCTTTTCCTTACCTTACTAAAATGTATAATTGAAAAGGGTAATCTGTTGGATTGACTGGATTCAACTGCGGCTGTGCTAGATTGAGGCTCCAGTCATTTTGTGGGCTAGCCTAGTTTTAGTCTGATCAGGAGCTGGAGTGGATGACTTGGTCAGAGACGATCTGGGGACTTCTGTGACGCTGGACATCGTTTCTCGGTTGCATCCAGGGCATTTTCACTGTGGATTCATAAATAAGTCATCTAGGCTTTGGGATTTGGTGTTCTGTGTTCAGGACTAATAGTCCGCTGTTCTGTGGCGAGAGTAGAATCTACAATCATTTCGACAGTGAGTAGCCTAACTGTGTTGTAGTTTTTTTCAACAAGCGCGCCAACGAACAGTGCTAGTACCCAGGTTTAACTAGGCGTGTTTGCATTGAATGTGTTGTCATTCATTTTATGTATTTGTATTCCTTATATTTTTAGAATAAATTATATCTGTAGTTTATCCCTTGCATCTTGGTATTTTCTTTTTTGTGTTTCCCCCTTGCGAGTTAAGTCTTACCAAGTTTATAATTTACTGAGATGTCCTTTTCTCCATATTGAACATGATGATTTATGCAAGCCTTTAGTGAGAGAGTTACAATTATACAATATTATAATACAGCATAGCACACCCATACAAGTAAAGTAAAAATACACAATAATGACAAATGGCAACATAAATAATGTAGTAATTTGTATTTATTTAGTATTAACAGCTTATTTTCCAGAGGAAAGAGAAAAAACAGAAACCCATTTAAGCCAATATGGAGTAAACTGGAAAATATTTCCCTAATCTCTTTTAACAAGACAATCGAGCAAGCTCCTGGAAAATACACAAATAATCAACATGTAGCCTACCCATTATTATTGACTGTCACATTAGGTGGCAAAGGGCCAGTGCTAGTTCTCCCCCCAGACTATCCTTCACTGCAGCCAACGTGAGTAACACATTTAAACGTGTTAACCCTCGCAAGGCTGCCGGCCCAGACGGCATCCCTAGCCGCGTCCTCAGAGCATGCGCAGACCAGCTGGCTGGTGTGTTTACAGACATATTCAATCAATCCCTATCCCAGTCTGCTGTTCCCACCATTGTTCCTGTTCCCAAGAAAGCTAAGGTAACTGAGGTAATCGACTATCGCCCAGTAGCACCCACTTTCGTCATCATGAAGTGCTTTGAGAGACTAGTCAAGGATCATATCACCTCCACCCTACCTGACACCCTAGACCCACTCCAATTTGCTTACCGCCCCAATAGGTCCACAGACGAAGCAATCGCAATCACACTGCCCTAACCCATCTGGACAAGAGGAATACCTATGTAAGAACGCTGTTCATCGATTACAGCTCAGCATTTAACACCATAGTACCCTCCAAACTCGTCATCAAGCTCGAGACCCTGGGTCTCGACCCCCGCCCTGTGCAACTGGGTCCTGGACTTTCTGACGGGCCGCCCCCAGGTGGTGAGGATAGGAAACAACATCTCCACCCCGCTGATTCTCAACACTGGGGCCCCACAAAGGTGCGATCTCAGCCCTCTCCTGTACTCCCTGTTCACCCATGACTGCGTGGCCATGCACTCCTCCAACTCAATCATCAAGTTTGCAGACGACACTACAGTGGTAGGCTTGATTACCAACAACGACGAGACGGCCTACAGGGAGGAGGTGAGGGCCCTCGGAGTGTGGTGTCAGGAAAATAACCACACACTCAACGTCAACAAAACAAAGGAGATGATCGTGGACTTCAGGAAACAGCAGAGGGAGCACCCCCCCTATCCACATCGACGCGACAGTAGTGGAGAAGGTGGAAAGTTTTAAGTTCCTCAGCGTGCACATCACAGACAAACTGAAATGGTCCACCCACACAGACAGCATGGTGAAGAAGGCGCAACAGCGCGTCTTCAACCTCAGGAGACTGAAGAAATTTGGCTTGTCACCAAAAACACTCACAAACTTTTACAGATGCAAAATCGAGAGCATCCTGTCGGGCTGTATCACCGCCTGGTACGGCAACTGCACCGGCCACAACCGTAAGGCTCTACAGAGGGTAGTGAGGACTGCACAATGCATCACCGGAGGCAAACTACCTGCCCTCCAGGACACCTACACCACCCGTAGTCACAGGAAGGCCAAAAAGATCATCAAGGACAACAACCACCCAAGCCACTGCCTGTTCACCCCGTTATCATTCAGAAGGCGAGGTCACTACATGTGCATCAAACCTGGGACCGAGAGACTGAGAAACAGCTTCTATCTCAAGGACATCAGACTGTCAAACAGCCATCACTAACATTGAGTGGCTGCTGCCAACATACAGACTCAATCTCTAGCCACTTTAATAATTAATAATTGGATGTAATAAATGTATCACTAGTCACTTAAACAATGCCACTTTATATAATGTTTACATACCCAACATTACTCATCTCATATGTATATACTGTACTCTATACCATCTACTGCATCTTGCCTATGCCGTTCGGCCATTGCTTATCCATGTATTTATATGTACATATTCTTAATATTTCCTTTACACTTGTGTGTATAAGGTAGTCATTGTGAAATTGTTAGATTACTTGTTAGATACTACTGCACGGTCGGAACTAGAAGCACAAGCATTTCACTACACTCGCATTAACATCTGCTAACCATGTGTATGTGACCAATAACATTTGATTTGATTTGATTTTGATCCCAGTCATCCACCTCAGTGGAATCGACTTGGGCTTGGCGCTAGTGAGTCAGATGTGGATTAAGAGGTGGTCCTCCAAATGTTTTCTGGGACAACGGTTGTCTTCTCTGATATCGCTCAGCGGAGGAAATGGATGTTCCAGTGGGACCAGAAGATAAACAATTCCATTAAGCAGTGTGTGTCCCTGGAATGGACCGTAGGGGTGGAGAGCATCTGACAGATGAGGGCAATGACGTATTCCTTGAGACTTGGTCTCTCCAGGCTCCGCCGTTCTCACCTCTATAGTAGCAAAACTGAGAAGGGCGCAATTGCAGCCTGCAATTCATGGGCCATCTGCAATAAACCCTCTTCATACTTCTATTGGTCCATTTTTAAGCTAGGACTCCGGTACACAGGTGGGAGTGCTCCAGTACAGTAGGTTAGGTAGTAATGCACCATAATGTTGGATGTCATACGCCACTAAACCCCACAGAAGAAGAGGCGGGGGCGACAATGACGGTAGCTAGCTGGCTAGGACACCGGTAGACAGTCTCCTCCTGTTTTCCCGCAGTTCTGTTAAAACGATGGAGAGGGCAGGTGTTCGGTAGGCTTTAATTGAAGGACATTGGGTGCTAGCTAGCTAGTTAATTAGCTAGGCAGGATTTCGGTACACAAGTTTTAATGTCACGTGCAGTGTCTCACAGTACAGTGAAATACAGTGACAAAGTACAGTGAAATGCCTTTCATGCAAGTTCAAAACCAACAATGCAGTAATCAATATCAATTGAGTACTAAATATAATATAAGATGCTATGAGGTCGAAACCCATGCTGTGAGGTCGAAGGAATTGCTCTGAGACAGGATTGTGTTGAGGCACAGATCTGGGAAGGGTACCAAAACATTTCTGCAGCATTGAAGGTCCCAAAGAACACAGTGGCCTTCATCATTCTTAAATGGAAGAAGTTTGGAACCACTAATACTCTTCCTAGAGCTGGCCACCTGGCCAAACTGAACAATCGGGGGGGAAGAGTCTTGGTCTCAGACCATGAAAAAAAACAAGATTCTCTGGTCTGATGAAACCAAGATTGAAATCTTTGGCCTGAATGCCAAGTGTCACGACTGGAGGAAACCTGGTACCAACCCTACGGTGAAACATGGTGGTGGCAGCATCAAGCAGTGGGGATGGCTTTCAGCGGCAGGGACTGGGAGACTAGTCAGGATCGAGGGAAAGATGAACGGAGCATGGGAAAGATGAAGTACAGAGATATCCTTAATGAAAACCTTCTCCAGAGTGCTCAGGAAGGTTCACCTTCCAACAGGATAACGACCCTAAGCACACAGCCAAGACAACACAGGAGTGGCTTCGGGACAAGTCAATGAATGTCCAAAAGATTATATTTTTGTTCAATGATACATTTGCAAATAAAAACCATTTTTTGCTTCGTCTTTATGGGGTATTGTGTGTAGATTGTTTTTTTATTTTATTTTATAATATGTCTGTAACTTAACAACACGTGGAAAAAGTCAAGGGGTCTGAATACTTCATGAAGGCACTGCAGATTATACTTTTATTTCCCTGTTCTTTTGACCCACATTTGAATCGCATAGACAATAAGGGGGAATTCTAAATGGGTATCCAGGCTGTATCATATCCGGCCGTGATTGGGAGTCCTATAGGGTGCCGCACAATTGGCCCAGCGTCGGCCGGGGTAGGCCGTCATTGTAAGTAAGAATTTGTTCTTAAATAAATAAATAAAAATACATAAAAAATATCAAAACTGCTCAGTTTGGCAGCTGCACATGTTGTAGGAGATTCCCATGTGGTTTGCGGTTGATCAGATTTTTTTTTTCCCCAGCAGTTTTCTTGAAGATCACTCCACGACCCACACGCTGCAGTGCTTTCGTTCAGCACCAGATGATGCGCTGTCAGCAACTGACTTGTCATTCCCACTAGTCGCCATCATCTGCTTGTCATCGAATGGACTCAAACTAGTCACAAGTTCTGACCGAGCTCAATTGTCATAAAACGCAGGTACAGCGATGAGTTTCTCTCTCTTGGTTTAATGCAAACTTTGAGAAATGAAGAGGATCAGACAATGTGTTTTGTGCGGGGAAGTGCTTAGTAAGGAGTCTCTCAAAACAAACAAATGAAAACAACACGTCCGGACCAAACAAACATCCACAGCATGACGGTAAACCCAGGGAGTTCATTCACAACAGGGTAGAATGCTTCAGGAAACAGTGCTTCGACAGTGGAAAAGTAAGTCAACTAGCAAGTCATTGTTATCATTTCATAACAGGTGATGATAAGCAGAAATAATGGAGAACCATCTCTCATAGTACTCAATGTGTTTCTCTTTCAAACAAACAATCCCCTTGTTTAGTCAAAACAAGCTAGCTAGCTACTGATAGTGTTACCTGTATTTTAACAGCAACAGTTCCAACCTAGACTTGTTTTCAACAATAATTTAACAACAAGAGTTCCAACAATAATTTCTACAGTAAGATGTATAGCAGGCCTGATAATGTTTCGTCTTCATACTGTTACTTAGGGTTGTGCTATGTATTTTAACAGCAACAGTACCAACCTGTGCAAGTCTTCAACAATAATTTCTACAGTAAGACGGACAGTAGGCCTGGGTCCCAGGCTTAAGAACCCCTGGACCAGTGTGTGGAGTATTGTTCGCTAACATGTAATATACATTAGCAGCGTGGCAGTTTCCCAAAGTTTGGTGTTGACTATCAACTTTACTGAGCTAGTTAGCTTGCTAACTGTGCTTTTTTTGTGGAAGAATATGGGAAAGTATTTTTCCACATTTGTTACGTGACAGCCTTTTTCTAAAATGGAGTATATATTTTTTGCCTTATCAATCTACACACAATATCCCATAATGACGAAGCAAAAGCATTCTGGCCATTCTGGCCAAAGACTTCAATCTTGGTTTCATCAGACCAGAGAATCTTGTTTCTCATGGTCTTAGAGTCTTTACATGCCTTTTGGCCTATTGGCAAACTCCAAGCAGGCTGTCATGTGCCTCTTACAGAGGAGTGGCTTCCGTCTGGCCACTCTACCATAAAGGCCTGATTGGTGGAGTGCTGCAGAGATGGTTGTCCTTCTGCAAGGTTTTCCCATCTCCACAGAGGAACTCAAGAGCTCTGTCAGAGTGACCATCGGGTTCTTGGTCACCTCCCTGACCAAGGCCCTTCTCCCTCGAATGCTCATTTTGGCCGGGCGGCCAGCTCTAGGAAGCGTCTTAGTGGTTCCAAACTGCTTCCATTTAAGAATGATGGAGGCCACTGTGTTCTTGGGGACCTTCAATGCTGCAGACAATTTTTCGGTACCCTTCCCCAGATTTGGGCCTCGACACAATCCTGTCTCGGAGCTCTACGGACAATTCCTTCGACCTCATGGCTTGGTTTTTGCTCTGACATTCAACTGTGGGACCTTATAAAGGCAGGTGTGTGCCTTTCCAAATCATGTCCAATCAATTGAATTGACCACAGGTGGAGTCCAATCAAGCTGTAGAAACATCTCAAGGATGATCAATGGAAACAGGATGCACCTGAGCTCAATTTCGAGTCTCATAGCAAAGGGTCTGAATACTTATGTAAATAATGTATTTCTTTTTTTTGTTTTTAATAAATTTGCTTTGTCATTATGGGGTATTGTGTGTAGACTGATGAGGGAAAAATATAATCAATTTAATGAATTTTAGAATAAGGTTGTAATTTAAGAAAATGTGGAAAAAGTCAAGGTGCCTGAGTACTTTCAGAATGCACCGTATACTGTCAACATTGAGTTGTGCCGTTTGTAAATGGCCTGTTATCCGACTGGTGGTAGCTAGCTACTGGCACTGTTGCTGCTCAACCCAAGTGCTTTGATCCGGTATTAGAACTTTGAGATTCGGCTGAAAAGACTTGTTATAATAATCAGAAATGCTACAATAAGGTGGCACGTCATTGATAGTTAATAGACGCAAACGTACACGTGAGAACGATTTTAAATTGTACATTTAATAAACACTGTTGCACCAACAAAATGTTTTGTCACCTTATGGACACAGTAGCATTGTTTTAATCCGAGTGGTTCCTCGTTAACGGCCAGTGTATCTTCAATCAAGTTGATTTCCACATTTTCATCGACATTGGCTTAGATAGGATGTTAGGGAGATTTTAATTTAACATTTAGCTTCATCCAATGCCACACTATCGCCCCCTCCCACACACACACAATAATGCACTACAATTGTACTGTGAGACATTTTTTTATACGTGGGGATATTTGGGAACAGATTGTGTCATGTTGGCTGGATGTCTTTTGGGTGGTGCATCATTCTTGATACACACGGGAAACTGTTGAGGGTGAAAAACCCAGCAGCGTTGCAGTTCTTGACACTTAAACCCGTGTACCTGGCACCTACTACTATACCCCGTTTAAAGGCACTTAAATATTTTGTCTTGCCCATTTAGCCTCTGTATGGCAGACATGAACAATCCATGTCTCAATTGACTCAAGGCTCCTCCCCTTCATCTACACTGATTGAAGTGGATTTAACAAGTGACATCATAAGGGATCATAGCTTTCACCTGGATTCACCTGGTCAGTCTATGTCATGGAAAGAGCAGGTGTTCATAATGTTTTGTACACTGTGTATTTCCCCCCATGTTAATAGCAATGGGGCAGCCATTATTTATTTCTCTCTCTCTCTCTCTATTTCCTTCTATGATGTTCTCTCCTCTCTTCACGCCCTGAATGATCACACCCCATGGCATGGTGGGAGATAAAGGAATCCAACAGGAAGTAGGAAATTGGTCATTAAGGGGAGGCGGGCTGCTTGGAGTCGGTTGGTGAATGGATCAATACGACTTTAAACGATCAGCTTAGGATAAAGCACCATTGGTTTGGTGTCCACCCCTGCTGCTGCCCTGGTTTAACATCTATTATATACCCCCTGCCATGTTATTATATACCCCCTGCCATGTTAGGCAGTGCACAGCATATATCCAGTGTATTCATTACATAAATAGGCATTAGGCATTAGTGCTTCTAGCGATTATTTGCAGATACTGCATACAGAATTTCATCAGTTTTATTCAAAATTGTTCCATTAACTTCTTTTTATTTGTCATTGATCCTCCATATGAATCTTCTATTGTCTAAAATAGTCATCCGAACACCTGAATTGGATTTATGCTCTCTGTGGTCAAAACCTTCACACAATAAACAGGAAGAGAGCCCATTTAGACCTATCAAGATGATTCTCTCTTACGCTTCGAACACACCGACAGCGTCATTGCACAAAAGAGTACGCAGCATCATCTGAATACTGTATGTACGCAACAAAAAAGTTCAACATTCAACTTCTGCTACCATTTCTGTCAAGCCGTCTACAGCATCCTGTTTCACGCGTACGTTCGATAAATCTAAGGTACGCACCACACTGAACGCCACTGCAGCTGCCTCTGCAACGCAACGCTGCAAGGCAAATGCAGCGTTTCACTGGAAAGGAATGTAATTCTGGCGTACCAAAATGCAGCAACGCTGTCGGTGTTTTCGAATCGTTAGACCTCAACAACATTTACGATGTTGTCAAAGTGGAAGACAGTTCTGTTTTGCAGGGTCTAAAGACCTTGTTACGATGACGCAGAGACGCAGACAGAACCCAGTCGTTAACACTAACAGACCAATTGGACTGTTATTGGAAGCTGTGGTGTAGTTTGACTGGTCGTGTAGATGTGCTATCTACATAGTCTGCTGTGTTATTTTAATTCATCACAACAACAAAAAAGAATGCAGGACACAGTAATCTCTCTATTTAAGCAGGGGTTTGTATTACTGGTTTGGTATTTTCTGTTCTCTCATACTCATAATCATAACAGCTTGATGGTAAATCCTTCTAATACACACACAGAGTCACAGTCAAGTACAGTACAAGTCTGTCATCACCCGCATTAGATAGAGTTGTATCTTCTTAATTAAGCAGTGGCTGAGGGGTGAAATGATGGATCTGAAGATTAGCAGCCAACGGTTCAGGATTTGGTGAGTCTCACCCCAAAATGAATCCTCCCCTGAACCAGATGGCACCCACAGAATCACTGTGTGTGTGTCCGTGTGTTTGTGTGTGTGTGTTCGTGTGCGTGTGTGTGTCGGAATCCCAGCTAATGATCCTAGCCTAGAGGTCCTCAAGGGGAACAATGCAATATATTTGGAAATATCCTGTACATTCTGGTTGGTTCTTAGTGGTTGGAATCTGGTCTGTTCTGTTGGTTCTTAGTGGTTAGTCTGGTCTGTTCTGTTGGATCTTAGTGGTTAGTCTGGTCTGTTCTGTTGGTTCTTAGTGGTTAGTCTGGTCTGTTCTGTTGGATCTTAGTGGTTAGTCTGGTCTGTTCTGTTGGTTCTTAGTGGTTAGTCTGTTCTGTTGGATCTTAGTGGTTAGTCTGGTCTGTTATGTTATTCTAGTGGTTAGTCTGGTCTGTTAGTCTAGTGGTTATTCTGGTCTAATACTCTAGTGGCTAGTGATTGGAGTCTGGTCTGTTATGTTATTCTAGTGGTTAGTCTGGTCTGTTAGTCTAGTGGTTATTCTAGTGGTTAGTCTGGTCTGTTCTGTTATTCTAGTGGTTAGTCTGGTCTGTTATTCTAGTGGTTAGTCTGGTCTAATACTCTAGTGGCTAGTGATTGGAGTCTGGTCTGTTATGTTATTCTAGTGGTTAGTCTGGTCTGTTATTCTCGTGGTTATTCTAGCTAGTGGTTAGTCTGGTCTGTTATTCTCGTGGTTATTCTAGCTAGTGGTTAGTCTGTTATGTTATTCTAGTGGTTAGTCTGGTCTGTTATTCTCGTGGTTATTCTAGCTAGTGGTTAGTCTGGTCTGTTATTCTCGTGGTTATTCTAGCTAGTGGTTAGTCTGGTCTGTTATTCTCGTGGTTATTCTAGCTAGTGGTTAGTCTGTTATGTTATTCTAGTGGTTAGTCTGGTCTGTTATTCTCGTGGTTATTCTAGCTAGTGGTTAGTCTGGTCTGTTATTCTCGTGGTTATTCTAGCTAGTGGTTAGTCTGTTATGTTATTCTAGTGGTTAGTCTGGTCTGTTAGTCTAGTGGTTATTCTAGTGGTTAGTCTCAGTCATGGGCTGCCATTTTAGAATCTGATCAGTATAAGGGAACATAAACACACACAAAAAACTTACACTCACACACACATACACTCACACACAGAAATACATTCATACACACACACACACACACACACACACACACACACACACACACACACACACACAGAAATGCATGTATACACACACACAAATACACAGACACAGTGACCTCCATTGAGCCCAGTCTCCTGGCGACAGATCGATCCCATTCATCCAGGGAGAGTGGCAGACAAACAGGGGACTACAAAACGCTAGCAGTCCCCTGTACCATACCCTGATGGCATTACTTGCTGCTGGGTAGACAGGGACACCAGGGACCTCACTTTCACTTGGGTGAAACTATGTGTGTGTGTGTGTTTGTGAAACAGTGTGTGTGTGAGGTTTTGTGTAATGTGACGTTATGTGCCGTGTGCTTCATAGCTACAGCCATGCACTAGTGACTGATTTCGTTCTCTGACGTCACATCGCCAAAGCATCAGCTCTTTCCTGGTGCTGTTGTTATGTTTGCAACTACTGTGCTGAATAGCCTCAATACCATCTCCCTAGATCTCTCTCTCTCTCTCTCTCTCTCTCTCTCTCTCTCTCTCTCTCTCTCTCTCTCTGACTTGACCTGTTTATAGACCTAGAAACATAGACTTAGTACCAAAACCTTTGTATCTTCATTGAAAGCACCACCAAACATTGTTGATTGACGTGACTCCACGTCATAGAGTATATGCAATCATGGCATCAGCTATCCAAGACAGACCATGGTAAATAAAGATACAGTGACGTCATCAAGTTCACTAGTTTTATCGTTGAAGGTGGAACACATCAATTATGTCATCGTATAATTCTCACCTCCAGTCTCTCTCTCTATCTATCTCTCTCTCTCTCTCTCTCTCTCTCTCTCTCTCTCTCTCTCTCTCTCTCTCTCCCTGTTTTGTTTTGTTATTCGCTGAGGGGGTAAAGACAATAACTCAAATGAATATGAAATATGAATATATTAACATCACACAGGGAAAAGTAGCGAATGAAATTAAGCGAGATGAGATTTACATGTCAAAGCTTGAGGTTAGAACAGATTAAAATGTGTGATATTCCCAGTAGGATACACTGCAATTATTAGTTTGTAAGGATAAGTCATAAACTTCAAAAGTGAAATCCGGCTAATGAAGAAAAATAGGAACGATGCAGAAAAAAAACTAACGATTAGAGTGGATTTTTGTGCTTTAATTGCCCAATTCTTTTAATAACAAATGGTTTGTATGCATTTGGAGATGTCTCCAGAGAAATAATCTTTAGAATTGTTTTCTCTTAAATAAAAGTAAAGTTCATAAACACAATTCCTTAGGCGTCTCATCCGTTCTTCGTTTACAACAACAAACATCACGCCTGACACAGTCACTTAAATAAAGTGTAATGCGATGAATTTTCCCTTAAACGCAGGGCTCATTCAAAACTTCAATAAGTTATGACCCCCTGAGTTGTTCTGCTTACCCAATCCAAATCTAAAACTCTGCAATATGCAATAGCATCTAATTTATAAACAGTGATGCCAAAAACATATCTACCTAGTCCTCGAAAAAGTGTTTGCACAGCATTGAATATTTTAATTTTATTTCTTAACCTTTATCTTCTTTTTTTTTCTTCTCAAGCACAGATGTGTTTTTTTGACAGTTGCATCCCTCATTGCTTTTACCTCACTGTGCAAAGTTTAACCAGGACAACAGAGAATAAATTAAGGTCTAATCTAGACATTTTTATCTCGATATCAAATCAATTCTGGGTAACAAATAAGTATCTTATTGTGATTGTTTTAAATTTAAATGGACAAAAAACTGCTTGGAGTGTCTGGGAATGGTCTTAGTGGGGAGGGGAAAACTGAGAACGAGCTGTTATTGGCAGAGAGGTTTGAAACTCTCTTTCTTATTGGTCTATTAACGAATTGATCGCCTGGTGATGTCACCAGGTAGGCCAAAACTCCATCCCACCAAAACAGGCAAAACATTCTTTTCAAACAACCTTTTCAAAGGACATAATCATCATTTTCACATTTTCACCATTTTATAGTGTGCAAATATACAGTATATAAAAGACAGGAAAAATCTAGATTTTTGACTTCATTGGGCCTTTAACAGCCTAGAAACCCCCTTTGACTTCACTTCACCTGTCTAAATAGATACTGAAGATGGGATACATCTACGACCTGCATTTAATTAAATACCCACCCAAACAATTTCCCCTCTTTTTTTTGTGTATTACTTCTAAGGAGATGCTGCTGTTTTCTCGTATCGTCTAGCCGTGAGTGTGTAGGTGGAAACTTCAATGGGTGCCGAGAGTGTGTGGAAATTGTGCATGTTATTTCTCCTCCTAAAATGTGTCAGAGATCTGAGATTAAACTCTAAAGTGCTGATGGAAGGCCTAATTTACAGAACGAAGAGGAATGAGGGGCTCTTCTTCCTCTTCTTCCTCCCCTTCTTCATCGATCAGCGTCGTATGGTGCCTCCCTAAAATTCAGCCGCCTCATCGCAAATTATTGGAAACAGCCTGCCAAGGATGGTGGATCCAGTGGAGGCAGAGGGGAGGGGAGGAACCACAAAGGAATCTATCAATCCTCAGTAGTTTTGAAGTTGCTTTTGAACTTTCTCTCATACATGAAAGAAGAAGATCCATGGAAGAAGAAAAAAACGACTCAGAGTGTACTTCAAAGCAACAGCTTTAACGGTTTAAACTATTTTCTAAGAGGTGGGGGATTGGGTACTGTAAGTAGTCTAGGCTTCCTGGAGGTGTTTCTGGATGTCGTCTGTCACACTTATTGTCTGCCGAACAGAAAAGCTGCACGAGTTGCTCAATTGCATGAAAACAGAAACAATGACAAATCTAACAATGTAGTCTTTGTCAACAATGAACAGTGTTGGCAATGTTTGTTGAACACTATTGACAGGCATTGCACTGTACTAGTGAATATGGGCTAACTGTACCTATGGAGGCCTCTTCTCTATTTTGATGGTATCACTCAAGGCCAAGTCAAATAAAGAGGGAATACCTCTCTCTTACCCTTGTGTCTTTGACTCCCACTTAGGGCTGTTGATCTTGGGCATACAGTGCATTCGGAATGTATTCAGGCCCCTTGACTTTTTCCACATTTTGTTATGTTATTCTAAAATGGATTACATCGTTTTTTCCTACATCAATCTACACACAATACCCCATAATGACATCACAATACCCCATTATGACATCACAATACCCCATAATGACAAAGCAAAAACAGGTTTTTAGACATTTTAGCAAGTGTATAAAAAACAATAATAACGAAATATCACATTTACATACAGTACCAGTCAAAAGTTTGGACACACCTACTCATTCAAAGGTTTTTCTTTATTTAAAAATAGTGAAGACATCAACATTTTGGAATAACACCTATGGAATCATGTAGTAACCAAAGAAGTGTTAAACAAATCAAAATATATTTTATATTTGAGATTCTTCAAAGTGGCCACCCTTTGCCTTGATGATACAGTAGCTTTGCAAACTCTTGGCATTCTCTCAACCAGATTTGTGATGCAGCCACCTGGAATGCATTCAATTAACATGTGTACCTTGTTAAAAGTTAATTTGTGGAATTTCTTTCCTTCTTAATGCGTTTGAGCCAATCAGTTGTGTTGTGACAAGGTAGGGGTGCTATACAGAAGATAGCCCTATTTGGTAAAAGACCAAGTCCATATTATGGCAAGAACAGCTCAAATAAGCAAAGAGAAATGACAGTCCATCATTACTTTAGGACATGAAGGTCAGTCAATGCGGAACATTTCAAGAACTTTGAAAGTTTCTTCAAGTGCAGTCTCAAAAACCATCAAGCACAATGATGAAACTGGCTCTCATGGGGACCGCCACAGGAAAGGAAGACCAAGAGTTACCTCTGCTGCAGAGGATTTTTAAATTTTTATTTCAGCTTTATTTAACCAGGTAGGCCAGTTGAGAACAAGTTCACATTTACAACTGCGACCTGACCAAGATAAAGCAAAGCAGTGGGGCAATAAACAACAACACAGAGTTACACATGGAATAAACAAACGTACAGTCAATAACACAATAGAAAAATATATTTACACTGTGTGCAAATGGAGTAAGGAGGTAAGGCAATAAATAGGCCAATAGTAGTGAAGTAATTACATTACATAGATGTGCAGATGATGATGTGCAAGTAGAAATACTGGTGTGCAAAAGAGCAAAAAAAGTTAATAAAAACAATATGGATGAGGAAGTTAGAGATGAGGTAGGTAGTTGGATGGGCTATTTACAGATGGGCTGTGTACAGCTGCAGTGATCGGTAAGCTGCTCAGATAGCTGATGCTTAAAGTTAGTGAGGGAGATATGTCTCCAGCTTCAGCGATTTTTGCAATTCGTTCCAGTCCTTGTCAGCAGAGAACTGGAAGGAAAGGCGGCCAAATTAGCTGGCTTTGGGGATGACCAGTGAGATATACCTGCTGGAGCGCGTGCTACGGGTGGGTGTTGTTATGGTGACCAGTGAACTGAGATAAGGAGGAGCTTTAACTAGCAAAGACTTATGATGACCTGGATGACCTGGAGCCAGTGGGTCTGGCGACGAATATGTAGCGAGGGCCAGCCAACGAGAGCATACAGGTTGCAGTGGTGGGTGGTATATGGGGCTTTGGTGACAAAATGGATGGCACTGTGATAGACTGCATCCAGTTTGCTGAGTAGAGTGTTGGAGGCTATTTTGTAAATGACATCGCCGAAGTCGAGGATCGGTAGGATAGTCAGTTTTACGAGGGTATGTTTGGCAGCGTGAGTGAAGGAGGCTAATCGATACATGGCTATTGGAAAAATATGTGAGGTGCTAGCCTCAAACAATGAAATGTGCTGCTTTCGCCGTAAAGCCTTTTTGAAATCTGACAACGCTGTGATATTGCCAAGAAACATAGCTTTTGATGAGTATGGAACACTTGCATATTTGTGGATGTTTAATAATTCCATTTTGGGATTTTGAATTTGGCGCTTCAGATTTTCGCTGGTAGTGTCGGGACGAGCCCGCTAGCGACCCAGCAATCCCTGACTGGTTAATATGAATCTGGAAGGAGAGTTTACAGTCTAGCCAGACACCTAGGTATTTGTAGTTGTCCATATATTCTAAGTCGGAACCGTTCCGAGTAGTGATGCTAGTAGGGCGGGCGGGTGCGGGCAGCGATCGGTTGAAGAGCATGCATTCAGTTTAACTAGCGTTTAAGAGCAGTTGGAGGCCATGGAAGGAGTTTTGTATGGCATTGAAGCTTGTTTGGAGGTTAGTTAACACAGTGTCCAAAGAAGGGCCAGATGTATACAGAATGGTGTCGTCTGCGTAGAGGTGGATCAAGGAATCACCCGCAGCAAGAGCGACATCTTTGATATGTACAGAGAAAAGAGTCAGACCGAGAATTGAACATAGACTGCCAGAGGTCCGGACAACAGGCCCTCCGATTTGACACACTGATCTCTATCTGACAAGTAGTTGGTGAACCAGGCGAGGCAGTCATTTGAGAAACTAAGGCTGTTGAGTCTGCCGATAAGAATACGGTGATTGACAGAGTCTAAAGCCTTGGCAAGATCGATGAAGACGGCTGCACAGTACTGTCTTTTATCGATGGTGGTTATGATATCGTTTAGTACCTTAAGCGTGGCTGAGGTGCACCCGTGACCAGCTCGGAAACAAGATTGCACAGCGGAGAAGGTACATTGGGAATCGAAATGGTCAGTGATCTGTTTGTTAATTTGGCTTTCGAAGACTTTAGAAAGGCAGGGCAGGATGTATATAGGTCTGTAACAGTTTGGGTCTAGAGTTTCACCCCCTTTGAAGCGGGGGATGACCGCAGCAGCTTTCCAGTCTTAAGAATCTCGGACGATACGAAAGAGAGGTTGAACAGACTAGTAATAGGGGTTGCAACAATGACGGCGGAAGATTTTAGAAAGAAAGGGTCCAGATTGTCTAGCACAGCTGATTTGTATGGGTCCAGGTTTTGCAGCTCTTTCAGAACATCTGCTATCTGTATTTAGGTGAAGGAGAAGCTGGGGAGGCTTGGGCAAGTAGCTGCAGGGGGTGCAGAGCTGTTGGCCGGTTTTGGGGGAGTCAGGAGTAAAGCATGGCCAGCCGTAGAGAAATGCTTATTGAAGTTCTCAATTATCGTGGATTTATCGGTGGTTACAGTGTTTCCTAGCCTCAGTGCAGTGGGCAGCTGGGAGGAGGTGCTCTTATTCTCCATGGATATTACAGTTTCCCAGACCTATTTGGAGATAGAGCTACAGGATGCAAATTTCTGTTTGAAAAAGCTAGCCTTTGCTTTTCTAACTGACTGAGTGTATTGGTTCCTGACTTCCCTGGAAAAGTTGCATATCTGGAATGAACCAAGGGCTATATCTGTTCTTAGTTCTACGTTTTTAGAAAGGGGCATGCGTATTTAAGATGGTGAGGAAATTGGTTTTAAAGAACAACCAGGCGTCCTCTACTGATGGATGAGGTCAATATCCTTCCAGGATACCCTGGCCAGGTCGATTAGAAAGGCCTGTTCGCAGAAGTGTTTTAGGGAACATTTGACAGTGTTGAGGGGTGGTCGTTTGATAGCGGACCCATAACTGATGCAGGCAATGAGGCAGTGATCGCTGAGATCCTGATTGAAAACAGCAGAGGTGTATTTGGAGGGCAAGTTGGTCAGGATAATATCTATAAGGGTGCCCATGTTTACAGATTTAGGGATGTACCTGGTGGGTTCCTTGATAATTTGTGTAAGATTGAGGGCATCTAGCTTAGATTGTAGGACGTCCGGGGTGTTAAGCAGAACTGATTTGGCAGGTGAAAACCTGAGGAAAGTCGATCCAGGAAATGGCTTTTTTCAGCTCACTGACTTTTCCCATTCTTTGCTGTAGTACAATGAAGGGAATAGCTCCCAGATAGCAGTACCTATGGCTTCCACTAGATGTCAACAGTCTTTAGACAAGGTTTCAGGCTTGTTTTTTGAAAAACCAATGAGTAAGAGCTGTTTTTTCCGTCTGAAATATTATCGTTTATATACATATTAGGGTACCTGAGGTTTGATTTGAAACATTGTTTGAGTTGTTTGGACAAAGTTTATAGGTATCTTTTTTCGGTTTCGTTTGTATGTATGTTGACTGGAGTGGAACAGTGGATTACTGAACAAAACGTGCCAACCAAACTGAGCTTTTGGGATATAAAGCGGGACTTTATCGAACAAAAGGACCATTTACTGTGTAGCTTGGACCCTTTGGATTGCCATCAGAGGAAGATCTTCATCTTTCTTTTATCGCTATTTTTGAGTTTTCTAAGCTTTTGAAGGTTGTGCAACACTTGTATTTTCCTGAATGTTTAATATTACTATTTTTGTAAATTGAATTTGGCACTTTGCATTTTACCGGATGTTGTCGTAGGTGGGGCGCTAGCGCTCCACGGATCCCTAAGAAGTTTTAACCTCTACGTCACCCGAGGAGTAGGATGAGGGTACGGCTAAAGGCTATCAAAACTGGTCGTCTAGTACCAGCCTGAGAAATTGCATTCCAAATAAATGCTTCACAGAGTTCAAGTAACAGACACATCTCAACATCAACTTTTCAGAGGAGACTGCGTGAATCAGGCCTTCATGATTTAATTGCTGCAAGGAAGCCACTACTAAAGGACACAAACAAGAAGAAGATACTTTCTTGAGCCAAGAAGCATGAGCAATGGACATTGGTCCGGTGGAAATATGTCCAAAATTGAGATTTTTGGTTCCAAGCTCCGTGTCTATGTGAGATGCAGAGTAGGTGAACGGATGATCTTTTCATGTGTGGTTCCCACCGTGAAGCATGGAGGAAGAGGTGTGATGGTGTTGGGGTGCTTTGCTGGTGACACTGTCAGTGATTTATTTAAAATTCAATGCACACGTATCTTCGTCTTCTCTGCTCTAAAAGCAGCTAAGAAGAATCAGAACACTTTCTCGAGACTGTTGACATCCAGAGGAAGTGATAGGTACTGCATTCATATGCCCTTATATGGGCATTTTCATAAGGGAGGGGTTCTAAATGAGGCAATCTGTCAAAACCACTTTTTCCAGGACAGAAATTCCTCGGGTTTTCGCCTGCTATATCAGTTCTGTTATACTCACATACATTATTTTAACACTTTTTGAAACTTCAGAGTGTTTCCTATCCAATAGTACTAATTATGTGCATATCCTATTTTCTGGGCCTGAGTGGCAGGCATTTTACTTTGGTCACGCCAGACTCTCCAAAACCGTCACCTCTGCTGCCACTCTCTAAGAAGTTAACCTCAATCTTAACTAGTCTCCCAGTCCTTGCCGCTGAAAAACATCCCCACAGCATGATGCTGCCACCACCGTGCTTCACTGTACGGATGGTGCCAGGTTTCCCCCAGATGTGACGCTTGACATTCAGGCCAAATAGTTCAATCTTTGTTTCATCAGACCAGAGAATCTTGTTTCTCATGGTCTGAGAGTCCTTTAGGGTCCTTTTGGCAATCTCCAAGTGGGCTGTAATGTGCCTTTTACTTAGGAGTGGCATCCGTTTGGCCACTCTACCATAAAGGCCTGATTGGGGGAGTGCTTCAGAGATGGTTGTAATTCTGGAAGGTTCTCCAATCTCCACAGAGGAACTCTGGACCTCTGTCAGAGTGACCATTGCGTTCTTGGTCACCTTCCTAACCAAGGCCCTTCTCTCCCGATTGCTCAGTTTGGCCGGGTGTACAGCTCTAGTAAGAGGCTTGGTGGTTCCAAACGTCTTCCATTTAACAATGATGGAGGCCACTGTGTTCTTAGGGACCTTCAATTCTGCAGACATTTTTTGGTACCCTTTGCCAGATCTGTGCCTCGACACAGTCTCGGAGCACAATTCCTTAGACCTCATGGCTTGGTTTTTGCTCTGACATGCACTGTCAACTGTGGGACCTTAAAATGGACAGGTGTGTGCCTTTCCAAATCATGTCCAATCAATTGAATTGACCACAGGTGGACTCCAGTCAAGTTGTAGAAACATCTCAAGGATGGTCAATTGAAACAGGATGCACCCGAGCTCAATTTCGAGTCTCATAGCAAGGGGTCTGAATAGTTATGTACATTTCTAAAAACCTGTTTTCGCTTTAACATTATGAGGTATTGTATGTAGATTGATTAAATACAAAAAAATATTTAATCAATTTTAGAAAAAGGCTGTAACTTAACAAAATTTGGAAAAAGTCAAGGGATCAGAATACTTCCCGAATGCACTGTATCTGGGAATAGCACTGCTTCATTCATTCAGTCAGTCATCCATTCAGTCATCCATTGTTCTATTGATTCACATGTGTATTTGTTAATTACAACTTAATACAAAGACAGGATATAGAATTATTGTGCACGTGAGTCTTGATGTTGTATAGCTACACAAAAATAAAAGTCTGCAAAAATATCTCCACAAACAATTACCCTGAAATGCAAGAGGAAGTTGTTTGTATTTTGCAATTCATTAGTATTCCTGTTAATCAACAAACATTCCATGAATTAACAGAATGCAGGTATTTCCTTCCATAATATGATGGAGAGAGGATTGTAATGCTACACAGGGCCTGGGGGAAGGCACAGCCACTCCCTCTCTCATAATGCCCTGTTTTCAAATGACAGAATAATACGTTATGGATCATTTGACTCCTTTTGCATGAAAACCCCCCTTCTCTCTTTAATGCAAAGTTCAAGGCATATGCTGCTAACAGCTAGTAGTAGAACACTGTCTGTCTCTAATGTGGCAGCTGGCAAGCACTCTGAAATAACTAAAAGGGGATTTGGGGAATGAGGGGAAGGGGAATTAAATGTCAGTTGGGGGGCTTAGCCAATAAAGAGTGTGTGTCCATGGGGGATATACCATTCAAGACTTCCCTGAGCTGGGGGTCCTTGGGAGACACTGGAGCTGAGACCCCTTCAACAGTCTGGAGGAGGAACTGGAGCTGAGAACCCTTCAACAGTCTGAATCAAGGCTCCTCACTCCCAGTCTGTCCTCCAGACTGTTGAAGGGATCTCAGCTCCAGTCTCTCTTCCAGACTGTTGAAAGGTTCTCAGATTCAGTCTGTCCTCCAGACTGTTGAAGGGATCTCAGCTCCAGTCTCTCTTCCAGACTGTTGAAAGGTTCTCAGATTCAGTCTGTCCTCCAGACTGTTGAAGGGTTCTCAGCTGGAGACTGGAGCTGAGAATCATGCAACAGTCTGGAGGACAGACTGGAGCTGAGATCCCTTCAACAGTCTGGAGGAGAGACTGGGAGTGAGGAGCCATGATTCAGTGGGTCAGAAGAGAAATGTGCTTTAGGATGTGGAACATGGTATCATCACACAGGGTCACGGAGAGAGCAGGGAGATAAATGTGTGTGTGGAATGGGTGTAGCTGTGCATGTGAGAGTGGAAGACAAGGTAGGATGGGGGAGGAAAAAGAGAGAGGAAGACAAGGTAGGATGGGGGAGGAAAGAGAGAGAGGAAGACGGGGTAGAAGGGGGGAGGAAAGAGAGAGAGGAAGACAAGGTAGAATGGGGGAGGAAAGAGAGAGAGGAAGGCAAGGTAGGGGGGAGGAAAGATAGTGAGGAAAGAAATAGTAAAATACTATATTGTTCACTATGACAATTCCCTCTGGTACTGTGTAATTGTTCTACTGACCTGTTTGCATTTGACCTACCCACCATAGGCTACTAGTAAGATACAGTAAGATAACAAATCTTAAAAATGCATTCATTATTTCCATTCGTATATATGTATTTTCCCACTTCTGATCAATTGTCCTGCTGTTAGCGTACTGTAGAGCATCAACGCATAAAGAATAAACATACACAATTATGATACACATCTGAAAGCCACTGAGTGACTGCAAAAAAAATGATTTTCACCTCTCTGGGGTCTGGTAAACATTGATATTCATCATCACACAGATGCATGCTGCTCTAAATACCTGACTGACAGGTTTGGCATATGCTCACCAAAAAAATTAATAAACACAATTTGAAAATAGATTCTCCACACTAGACACACATGTTGAAATGCACCATTTAGTGTGTCTGTGTATAAATTGACGGTGTTGAGGGCATGGGAACTTTCATCTAGAAGAAGAGAGAAAGACTGAGTAAATATAAAGGGTGAGAGACAGCAAGCGAAAGGGAAAACAGAGAAAATATAGAGGGTGAGAGAGGGAAAACAGAGAAAATATAGAGGGTGAGAGAGGGAAAACAGAGAAAATATAGAGGGTGAGAGAGGGAAAACAGAGAAAATATAGAGGGTGAGAGAGAGCAAGAGAAAGGGAAAACAGAGAAAATATAGAGGGTGAGAGAGGGAAAAAAGAGAAAATATAGAGGGTGAGAGAGAGCAAGAGAGAGAGGGAAAGACTGAGTAAAGGAAAATGGGAAATTGCCATTAGTAATGCAGTCAGTGATATTAGTAGAGAGAAAATGCTGGTTCACTCTGAGTTGGAAGAAGGGATTGGGTAAAGGGCAGAGGGGAACAGGTCGTGGGGAGCAGAGAGAGGTGATCGGGGAGAGGGAACTGGAGTGAGGGGAGCATTGAGTAGGAAGAGGGAAGCGGGAGTAGTGGAGCGTAGAGAGGGGAATGGATGAAGGGGAGATGGTAGCGGAGAGAGGGTAGAGGGAAGAGGGGAGCTGGTAGAGAGGAGTGGGGAGAGAGGAGTGGGGAGTGGGGAGAGGATAGAGGGGAGAGGATAGAGGGGAGCGGATGAAGGGGAGATGGTAGCGGAGAGAGGGTAGAGGGGAGCAGGGAGAGGATAGAGGGGAGAGGATGGAGGGGAGAGGATGGAGGGGAGAGGATGGAGGGGAGAGGATAGATGGTAGCAGGGAGAGGGTAGCAGAGAGAGGATAGAAGGGAGAGGATGGAGGGGAGAGGATGGAGGGGAGAGGGGAGAGGAAGAGGGTAGCGGGAAGAGGGTAGCGGAGAAAGGGGATAGGATAGAGGGTAGAGGTTAGAGGGGAGCAGATAGAGTGGAGAGGGGAGCTGGTGAGGATAGAGGTGATAGGATAGAGGGGAGAGGATAGAAGAAAGAGATTGGAGATGATAGGGGGAGAGGATGGAGGGGAGAGGGAGAGGATAGAGGGGAGAGGGGAGAGGATAGAAGAAAGAGATTGGAGAGGATAGAGGGAGAGGATGGAGGGGAGAGGGGAGAGGATAGAGGGGAGAGGATAGAAGAAAGAGGGAGAGGATAGAAGAAAGAGGGGAGAGGGATGGAGGGAGAGGGGAGAGGATGGAGGGGAGAGGATAGAGGGGAGAGGATAGAAGAAAGAGGGGAGAGGATAGAGGGGAGAGGATGGAGGGGAGAGGGGAGAGGATAGAGGGGAGAGGATGGAGGGAGAGGATAGAGGGGAGAGGATAGAGGGGAGAGGGGAGAGGATAGAGGGGAGAGGATAGAAGAAAGAGGGGAGAGGATAGAGGGGAGAGGATAGAAGAAAGAGGGGAGAGGATAGAGGGGAGAGGATGGAGGGGAGTGGATAGAAGAAAGAGGGGAGAGGATAGAGGGGAGAGGATGGAGGGGAGAGGGGAGAGGATAGAGGGGAGAGGATAGAATAAAGAGGGGAGAGGATAGAGGGGAGAGGATAGAGGGGAGAGGATAGAGGGGAGAGGATAGAAGAAAGAGGGGAGAGGATAGAGGGGAGAGGATGGAGGGGAGAGGGGAGAGGATAGAGGGGAGAGGATAGAAGAAAGAGGGGAGAGGATAGAGGGGAGAGGATAGAGGGGAGTGGAGGGCGAGAGGGTAGAGTGGAGAGGAGAGAGCAGAGAGGAGAGAGGCGAAGAGGGGAGTGGGGAGAGTCCCAGAGGCCCGATTACTCATCGCAGCGCTACATTACAACTGTGTCTGTTAGCTCAGATAAATAATGAACACGCTTGGCACCGTTCACAGTAGCTAGCCTAGCACAGAAATGTATTCATATACAGTTTCTACCACCCTGCCCGTCCTTTTCACTCGCTCCCTTCTTTTTTTTGCATGACTTTAACTATTTCTATATCCTCACTGGCGTTCGTTCAAGACTAGAGTAAATGCGTAAAGTACTTTGAGGTAATGAATGAAAGACTGTGGGGTAATTTAAAATGAATATAGATGGTGTAGGAGTGCTGAGAAACCCTCTGAATATCATTTTGAAATGGGAATTAATTAGCGGTGAAACGCAGCCAAAGTGCCAACAGATTTATAAAGGAGAGATTCAGTCAGCCATTGCTCAATCATTAGGGTGTGACAGTTGCTAGTGCGCACTGGATCCCTTCCAAAACTAGAAAGACAGAGGACTTATTTTGCATAGATTGCTTACATGCAAATGGAATGGTGAGTGATAGTCGCTCACAGACAACTGGGACAGCTCAGTTGAGC
The DNA here is from genome assembly GCA_030435695.1 of Brachymystax lenok tsinlingensis. Classification (NCBI taxonomy): domain Eukaryota; kingdom Metazoa; phylum Chordata; class Actinopteri; order Salmoniformes; family Salmonidae; genus Brachymystax; species Brachymystax lenok. The sequence continues at coordinate 20,915,888 of CM059798.1, forward strand.
GTTAGGCATGATAACTGCTGTTTATAAAAACTCAACAAAACACTGAGGTGGATTTTGCTGATGCCTATGATGCTGGTAATATTGGATGTTTTAATGCCACACAACCCCAATAAAGGATATTTTCAATTCCTAAGGGAAGCAGATATTCATACAGAAAACGTAACCATTGAGGCTAGGGTTACTTTTAGAAGACTTTGTGAAATGTGCAGCACTCTTTGAGACATTGCTGACAGCACACTTTTCAGCAAAAGTACACCACTTTGAGATGAGTGAGAAAGGGAGAGACAGAGAGAAGGGCAGTGAGAGAGAGGGAGAGAGAGCGAGGGGGAGTGAGAATGAGAGAGAGGGAGAGAGAGAGAGAGAGGGGGAGTAAGAGAGAGAGAGAAAGCGAGAGAAAGCGAGAGACGGGGGGTGAGAAAGAGAGAGAGGGGAGAGAGAGAGAGAGAGAGAGAGAGAGAGAGAGGGGAGTGAGAGAGAGGGAGAGAGATGAGAGAGCAGGGAAGTGAGAGAGATGGAGAGAGAGAGAGCGAAAGAGAGAGAGAGAGAGAGAGAGAGAGAGAGAGAGAGAGAGAGAGAGAGAGAGAGAGAGAGAGAGAGAGATGGAGAGATGCAGAGAGAGAGGGAGAGAGAAGGGGAGTGAGAGAGATGGAGAGAGGGGCAGAGAGAGAGAGAAGGGGAGTGAGAGAGATGGAGAGAGAGGAGCAGAGACAGAAGGGGAGTGAGAGAGATGGAGGGAGAGGGGAGAGAGAGAGAGGGGGAGTGAGAAAGAGAGAGAGGGAGAGAGTGGGGAAAAAGAGAAGTGATTTCTTTTTTAATCAGGAAACTTTTGTTGTTTCGTCTTGTGATAACGCTGACTTCAGCATGGATTATGATATCTGTTGGTTCTTTATTCTTCTGGTCTTTCACTCTGAAGAGATGAGACGCGTGGCGTATTCTATCAAGGTCAGAGGAACGTCTTGGTATAATGATATTCCCCAGTAATTTCATCCCTGTGTGTTAAAGCTTGCAGTCAGCAGGAATAGAAGAGGGCACAAAGAACAGACAGTGAAACAAGTGGTGTGTGTGTGTGTATGAGAGAGAGAGAGAGAGAGAGAGAGAGAGAGAGAGAGAGAGAGAGAGAGAGAGAGAGAGAGAGAGAGAGAGAGAGAGAGAGAGAGAGAGAGAGAGAGAGAGAGAGAGAGAGAGAGAGAGAGAGAGAGAGGGAGAGACAGCAGTCTGTGGATATGTGTGGGCACAAGATCTGTGTCTGTCTGTCTGCTTATGTGTCCAGTATCAGTTTAAGAAGGTACCGGCTGACTCATCTCTAATTAATTTTTCCTTCCCTGAAACGAGAGGCGTCTAACCTGCCTTGGAAATCTCCCCTGTCAAATTAGAGGCATCTAAACTGCCTTTAAAATCTCCCTGGTGAAGCAAGAGGCATTTAAACTGCCTTGATAAAATCTCCCCTGCCAAACAAGAGGCATCTAAACTCCCATGAAAATCTCCTGTCAAACAAGAGGTGTCTAAAATGCCTTTAAAATCTCCCTAAAAATCTCCCTGTCTAACCTGCCTTGAAAATCTCCCAAGTCAAAACTAGAGGAGTCTAAACTGCCTTGAAAATCTCCCCTGTCAAATGAGAGACATCTAAACTGCCTTGAAAATCTCCCTTGTCAAATGAGAGACATCTAAACTGCCTTGAAAATGTCCCGTCAAACAAGAGGCGGCTTAACTGCTTTGAAAAACTCCCCTGTCAATGTGAAAATAAAGTCTGACTAAGGAGCTACAACAGGAAGAAATCCCTTTTGAGTGAAAGACACCGGCAGTTGTATCATTGCCCTGATATCTTTCCCCAGATTCACAATGTGCCTGGCTGCAGGAGCCGCTTGTCTCTTTAATGAATCTCTGGAGGATTTGCTGTAGATGTTTTGCAAGCCAACTGAGCTGTGTGCGGTAGCACTTCCCCGTAGCCTCAGGCAGCCTAGCGCGCTAACGATGCTAGTGAGGTTCAAAGTGGGCTAATACACACACAACCTCTGTGTATGCATTTTCTGCCTTTGTGTGTGTGTTTGAGTGTGTATTGGAATGTGCATAAGCCAGAGAAAGAGACAGAAACAGTGATAGGGAGAGAGCTGACAATTACCTATCTAGAAATTATATTTACATAGTTGTGTAAGAAAGATGCCAAATACGGGTTAACTTTTGTTCCTAAAAGTCTGCGCGCTACAGTAGGTAAAACCATTCAGTTAGCGTTAGACAGGTTGCAGGAAGTGCAACAACCAGCATTGCTTGGGGAATAAGTTCCTTTTAGTTCTACTAAAGTGTACTCTTAGGTCTCCTGCTGATGCACACTTCAGTTAAAATGCCTCTGTACTGACCTGAACCAACTCTCCATCCTTTGCCAGCAGTTTCCTTAATGTCAACTCACTTTTGTGCATTCAGCAGCAGACTGTTCCTCGGTGGAAAAGGTTAAGATGTTGTGTTGAGTGTGCCGGGCAGGATGCCTGGTTCTTCCATGATTCCTCCATGCGAGGCCCAAGGGACGGGGCCCCCAGCCTGAAACTAGCTGACAAGGCCACTTTGCCAGTAGGTCATTGTAAATGTGAACCAAATAATTTGATATTTAAGCACATACAACTTGGCTGCGCTGACTTGTCTTCTCCTTCGGGTCTGCAGTGGGCTGGCGGCAAGACTTTGTGTGTCTTTGTGTGTTTTAATGTGTTGTTTCTAAGTGTTGGGGAACATCCTGGACTTATGTTAGTTTATTCCCTAAAATAGTGGTCTGAAGTAGACTAACAATGAAGGCCTCTGATTAAATGTTGGCCCTATTCCCACTACGGGATATGAAAGAGAATCTGAGGAGCAGGGTGGCGAAAGAGAATGATACTTTTCAATTCACGTGACATCCTTGCTTTACCTGTAGCTGTGGCTGGCAACATGACATCCTTGCTTTACCTGTAGCTGTGGCTGGCAACATGACATTCTTGCTTTACATGTAGCTGTGGCTGGCAACGTGACATTCTTGCTTTACCTGTAGCTGTGGCTGGCAACGTGACATTCTTGCTTTACTTGTAGCTGTGGCTGGCAACTTGACATCCTTGCTTTACCTGTAGCTGTGGCTGGCAACGTGACATCCTTGCTTTACCTGTAGCTGTGGCTGGCAACGTGACATCCTTGCTTTACATGTAGCTGTGGCTGGCAACGTGACATCCTTGCTTTACCTGTAGCTGTGGCTGGCAACGTGACATCATTGCTTTACCTGTAGCTGTGGCTGGCAACGTGACATCCTTGCTTTACATGTAGCTGTGGCTGGCAACGTGACATCCTTGCTTTACCTGTAGCTGTGGCTGGCAACGTGACATTCTTGGTCTGCAGCGAAAATTGACTGTAAACATCACAGTAGCCACTAGCCAGTAAGTACAAACTATTGAACAATGACAGAAACCTATTTTCTAAAACATACACTATTGAATATTGCAACCAAACCATTTTACACTCTTGAATAATGCAACAACACACATTTATGTGAATTGGTTATTTGCTAATCTGTAGGCTGCACTTTATTACATTTTAGCTTCAAGACAAAAGCACACGACTGCCATGACAGCATTTCTTCATCGAGTAACGTTAGCCTTTCAAAAATGAACGATTAGCCCTCTCATACAAATATAAAGTACAGTAAGCCTACCTTACAACAATACAACACAGCAGGCTTTTTTTGTATCAATATCGTGCAAATAATGTGGTATAAGCTAATTGCGACTGAAGAGGTGAGTATAAAGGGAATTCACTGCAAGGAGCTGTTTTATACAGAAGCTCATACCCACCACCATTAAAAAATAATAATAATAATAATAAAAAGGCTCATGGTTTGTCAACAGGAACAATTAGTCTGTGCTTCAGTCTGATCAACTGTAGCCTAATGATGACAACCACAGCTGCAGGTAGTCTAGAGAAGCCTATGCACTCTGCTCACATCTGGTTCTGGCGAAAGCTAAAGTCTTGCAAGTTACCGCTACCTAGCGGTCGAGGTGTAGCAAGTTCTAAAGTTTACATTTGTGTAGCTTGGTACCTTTGGACCATGTGCCCTGCCATGCTTTCAATCTACTGCTAGCAAGAGGTACAAAGTGCACTGGGACGTAATGTAATGTATTACTTATGGCCAATGAGTAGGACAAAATATGGCCTAATGTGGGATTTTGTAGCTCAATTATGGAGCACATTTAACATGAGGTCATTGATTAACTGATAGATTTGTAATGTAACGTATTGACATGGGATCATTTTAATTGGAGAATCTTGATTATAAATTCTACAGGAAGTTTTACAATGCGTCTCCCATGAGTAATCTCCTAGTGCTGAGAAAAAAGCCCTGTCTGTCCATTTCTTTCTTTCCTGCCCTTCTCAGTCAAAATCATAGACAAAGCAACAATTCTTAACGCTAACAACACAAAAGACAGCAGGATTTTCTAATAAGGAAGCACAAAAGGAGATTTATTAAGTGGGGTGAATGCACAAAAAAGGCCCAGTGTGTGACAAACTAACAAAAAAATATAACACCAAATGTTTTAAAATTGAACAGGGAAAGAGATATGAATAATTTATACTCCCTTCAGTTACTGTAGATATTAACAGAAGACATTCTCCCCAGCTCCTCACATCTCTTGGCAGAGATGCACTTTGCGGTTCAAAGTAGAGGCAGAACGTTAACGCGTCCATCAGTGTTACAAACCTTTAAAAGGAATAGTGGACGTAGAGATTTCTATGAGTCACAAATGATTCAATTCAAATGCATATAGCTGGAACAGCAAGGGAAGAAACAAAGACTATAGTACATCAATATTTGCTTTCTAGAATCTAGGTATTCTAAGACCAGGGATGAAAACAATTCAAGGCCATGAATATATACGTATACAGGGGTATCAATACAAAACAATAGTTACTCATAACCTTCCAATTACCTTATATATTCTTTGGAAGATGACAACGTCTGCTAGAATACCTTTGTATAGTGAATGAGACACCAAAGGCCTGTTTTCAGGTGTTGATACCTCGCTACGTAAATCACAAAGGGCTTCAAACTCTGACATGTTCAATAGTAGCTCCAGATATGCAGGTGGTCATGACATTTTTTCAGCCTGTGATTGTCAAGCAAATGACTGCCGGTCTCACGGTAATTGACCGTTAATTAACAGAAACACATGTAGCATCTCCTGGCTTCCACACAAGCCATTGAGGCAGCCCTTCGGAACATCTACATTCTAAAAAGTATAATAAATCAATTTAATATAGCTTACACCATCACAATAAATCCATTATTTATTTTAGACAGGTCTAAAGAAACATGATGTGAACAAAATGTAGTCTATTTCAGAAGAACAGACTTGCATGCTCTGAGTTGTCCTTATGTTACACCCTGATCTGGCTATGCCATGTGGCTGTGGTCTTTATTTGTGATACAAACGTTGGGCTATATGTTTTGATTTTTAATACATTCTAAGGCTGGATGATGCCACTCTAGTGACGATTTGGAAAAGGTTGCATGAAAGGTGCACACTTCATCAGTCTCTCATTCACAATTTGACATGTCCTTGATAATGCCACAAATTTCCGTGTGGCATCCCATTTGTGTGGCTGAAATGCCCCCTACAAAAATCCATGCCTTTTGCGGCCAGTGGCCGTTGTGCCCTTGGGCTGAATCAAAAAATTACAGTGCATTCGGAAAGTATTCAGACCCCTTGACTTTTTCCACATTTTATTACGTAACAGCCTTATTCTAAAATGTATTAAATCGTTTTTTCCTCATCAATTTACACACAATACCCCATAATGACAAAGCAAAAACAGTTTTATTTTTTTACCAATCTATAGAAATTAAAAAACTGAAATATCACATATACATAAGTATTCAGGCACTTTACTCAATATATTGTTGTAGCCCCTTTGGCATTGATTACTGCCTTGAGTCTTTTTAGGTATGACGCTACAAAATTGGCACACCTGTATTTGGGGAGTTTCTCCCATTCTTCTCTGCAGATCCTCTCAAGCTCTGTCAGGGTGGATGGGGAGAGTACCTTCACAGCTATTTTCATGTCTCTCCAGAGATGTTTGATTGAAGTCCGGGCTCTGGTCGGGCCACTCAAGGACATTCAGAGACTTGTCCCAAAGCGACTCCTGTATTGTCTTGACTGTGTGCTTAGGGATGTTGTCCTGTTGGAAGGTGAACCTCGCCCCAGTCTGAAGTCCTTAGCGCTCTACAGCAGGATTTCAAAAATCTCTCTGTACTTTGCTCTGTTCATCTTTCCCTCAATCCTGACTAGTCTCTCAGTCCCTTCTGGAAGATGCTCCCAACTCCACAGAGGAACTCTGGAGCTCCATCAGAGTGACCATCGGGTTCTTGGTCACCTCCCCTGACCAAGGCCCTTCTCCCCCAATAACTCAGTTTTGCCGCGTGGCCAGCTCTAGGAAGAGTTGTCATTAAGAATGATGGAGGCCACTGTGTTCTTGGGTATCTTCAATGCTGCAGAAATGTTTTGGTACCCATCCCCAGATCTGTGTCTCAAAACAATCCTGTCTCGGAGCTCTACAGACAATTCCTTAGACTTCTTGGCTTGGTTTTTCTCTGACATGCACTGTCAACTGTGGGACCTTATATAGACAGGTGTGTTCTTTTCCAAATCATGTCCAATCAATTGAATTTACCCCAGGTGGACTCTAATCAAGTTGTAGAAACATCTCAAGGATGATCAATGGAAACCGGATGCACCTGAGCTCAATTTCGAGTGTCATAGCAAAGGGTCTGAACATTTATGTAAATAAGGTATTTGTGGGTTTTTTTATATAAATTTGCACAAATTATAAAAAACTATTTTGGGTTTGTTATTTTAGGTTCTTGTGTGTAGATTGATGAGGAAAAAAAGTTATTTTAGAATAAGGCTGGAATGTAACAAAATGTGGAAAAAGTCAAGGGGTCTGAATACTTTCCGAATGCACTTTATTATTCCCTTCTTCTTTGCTGGGTGCTCTGAAGCACCTCTCACTCACATGGCTCTCTAAGATATTTAAATTCTTATTAGCCAATGCCGTCACATGATCGGGTCCTTCTCACAGGCTACAAGTGAGACAGACACATCGGGGACGCTCATCCTTATTGAATTATGAGGCACATACTGAAGATGTTGGAAGAACTGTCCACATTTACTTTTCATCAGCCAACAAGATGAGTAGGCCTAGCGAATAGCAAAACCGCTAGCCTATGTCAATCTACTATCCCCTATATACAAAAGTTTACCTATTCTACTCTGGTTGAGAAATAAATATTCCAAACAAAGTCTGGGACAGTTGTGGGATGCGATAGATCCAAAATGAATACAATCACTAGCATAAAAAAAACCTTTTAATAGCAATGAGGCTGATGGAACAGATCAGAATGTTGATAAACTATTAGTCTATTTCTTCACATTATAAGCACAGCAATGCGCACGTGGCAGTAGGCTGTAAGCGCAAATGTTCCAAAATGCAATCAATTAGCGGGAAAACACCATTCTCAAAAGAGACCGCAAAATGTGATTATTCATGTAATGCTTATTTTATAAAGGTGCATTTTAATGGTGAAAATGATCTTCCCCAAACTTGAAACTCACGCTCTGCTTATGTATGCCAGTTGTAAAGTGGATGCCTTGTCCATTGCTGTTCTGGTTAGTGTTTATTGTCTTATTTCACTGTAGAGCCTCTAGCCCTGCTCAATATACTTTATCCAACCCTTCAGTTCCACCACCCACACATGCGATGACATCACCTGGTTTAAATGTTTCTAGAGACAATATCTCTTTCATCACCACTCAATGTCTAGGTTTACCTCCACTGTGTCTAGGTTTACCTCCACTGTATTCACGTCCTACCATACCTTTGTCTGTACATTATGCCTTGAATCTATTTTATCGCCCCCTGAAACCTGTTCTTTTTACTCTCTGTTCAGGACGTCCTAGACGACCAGTCCTTATAGCCTTTAGCCGTACCCTTATCCTACTCCTCCTCTGTTCCTCTGGTGATATAGAGCTTAATCCAGGCCCTGCAGTGCCTAGCTCCACTCCTATTCCCCAGGCGCTCTCATTTGTTGACTTCTGCAACCGTAAAAGCCTTGGTTTCATGCATGTTAACATTAGAAGCCTCCTCCCTAAGTTTGTTTTATTCACTGCTTTAACACATTCTGTCAACCCGGATGTCCTAGCCGTGTCTGAATCCTGGCTTAGGAAGACCACCAAAAACACTGAAATCTCCATCCCTAACTACAACATTTTCAGACAAGATAGAACGGCCAAAGGGGGCTGTGTTGCAATCTACTGCAGAGATAGCCTGCAGAGTTCTGTTTTACTATCCAGGTCTGCACCCAAACAATTTGAACTTTTACTTTTCTAGAAACAAGTCTCTCACTGTTGCCGCTTGTTATAGACCACCCTCTGCCCCCAGCTGTGCTCTGGACACCATATATGAACTGATTGCCCCCCATCTATCTTCAGAGTTTGTGCTGCTAGGTGACCTAAACTGAGACATGCTTAACACCCTGGCCATCCTAAGCTTGATGCCCTCAACCTTACACAAACCATCAATGAACCTACTAGGTACAACCCTCATAAACACGGGCACCCTCATAGATGTCATCCTAACTAACTTCCCCTCCAAATACACCTTTGCTGTTTTCAACCAAGATCTCAGCGATCACTGCCTCATTGCCTGCATCCGTAATGGGTCTGCGGTCAAACGACCTCCCCTCAGTACTGTCAAACGTTCCCTAAAACACTTCAACGAGCAAGCCTTTCTAATCGACCTGGTCTGGGTATCCTGGAAGGATATTGACCTCTTCCCGTCAGTAAAGGATGCCTGGTTATTCTTTAAAAGTGCCTTCCTCATCATCTTAAATAAGAATGCCCCATTCAAGAAATTTTTAACCAGGAACAAATATAGCCCTTGGATCTCTCCAGACCTGACTGCCCTTGACCAGCACAAAAACATCCTGTGGCGTTCTGCATTTGCATCGAACAGCCCCCGTGATATGCAACTTTTCAGGGAAGTCAGGAACCAATATACACAGGCAGTTAGGAAAGCCAAGTCTAGCTTTTTCAAGCAGAAATTTGCTTCCTGTAACACAAACTCAAAAAAGTTCTGGGACACTGTAAAGTCCATGGAGAATAAGAGCACCTCCTCCCAGCTGCCCACTGCACTGAGGATAAGAAACGCTGTCAACACCGATAAATCCACAATAATTGAGAATTTCAATAAGCACTGTCCACCTGGCTACCCCTACCCCGGTCAACAGCCCTGCACCCCCCTCAGCAACCCGCCCAAGCCTCCCCCATTTCTCCTTCTCCCAAATCCAGTTAGCTGATGTTCTGAAAGAGCTGCAAAATCTGGACCCCTGCAAATCAGCCGGGTTAGACAATCTGGACCCTTTCTTTCTAAAATTATCTGCCGAAATTGTTGCAACCCCTATTACTAGTGTCACGTCCTGGCCTGGGATAGCAGGCTGGCGTTTCATTTGTGTTTTGGTTAGGAGGGGTTTTTAGTTTTAGGTGGTGTATTTCTATGTTGGGTTGATGGTTCCCAATTAGAGGCAGCTGATTGTCGTTACCTCTAATTGGGAACCATATATGTGTTTGTTCTTTTCTTCACTGGGGTTGTGGGTCACTAATTATATTTGTATGTTGTATTTGTGTGTGCCTGTGTTAAGCCACACCTGAGTTACGATCTTTATTGGTTTATTGTTTTGCCAGTTGCTATACGTAAATAAAAGTATGTATACTGGAACCCTCGCTGCATCTTGGTCCGCTCAATACGAAGTTCATGACAACTAGCCTGTTCAACCTCTCTTTCGTGTCGTCTGAGATTCCCCAAAACTGGAAAGCAGCTGCGGTCATCCCCCTCTTCAAAGGGGGAGAGACTCTTGACCCAAACTGCTACAGACCTATATCTATCCTACCCTGCCTTTCTAAGGTCTTTGAAAGCCAAGTTAACTTCTTAGGGAGCGGCCGCATAGGTGACGGTTTTGGAGAGTCTGGCGTGCCCAAAGTAAAATGCATGCCACTCAGGCCCAGAAAATAGGATATGCACATAATTAGTACTATTGGATAGGAAACAGTGAAGTTTCTAAGAGTGTTAAAGTAATGTATGTGAGTATAACAGAATTGATATAGCAGGCGAAAACCAGAGGAATTTCTGAGTTTTTCTAACAAAAGAAGCATGGATTGTCTTCGTTGGACACTTGGGAAGCCCTCAGCAGAAGTTCATCAAAGGTAAGCGATTTTATATTAGCGATTTTATGCGTTTTGTGAGAGCCGTGTTGGGTTATGGATTTATGTTAATGCAAACAATCAAATGTTGTGCTTTCGCCATAAAGACTTTTTGAAATCTGACAACGCTGTGATATTGCCAAGAATCAGAGCTTTTGATGACTATGCAACACTTGTATATTGATGAATGTTTAATAATTCAACTTTTGGATTTTGAATTTGGCGCCTCACATTCACCGGGTAGTGTCGAGAGTAGCGCCCCACCACTCTGTAAGGAGTTAACTTCTTAGGGAGCAGCTCCCGAGGTGACGGTTTTGGAGAGTCTGGCGTGCCCAAAGTAAAATGCCTCCCACTCAGGCCCAGAAAATAGGATATGCACATAACTAATACTATTGGATAGGAAACACTGAAGTTTCTAAGAGTGTTAAAATATTGTCTGTGAGTGTAACAGAACGGATATAGCAGGCGAAAACCCGAGGAATTTCTGTCCTGGAAAAAGTGTATTTGACACATTGCCTCATTGTGAACCCCTCCCTATTGAAAATGACCATGTAAGATTTCAGTACCTGTTGCTTCCACTGGATGTCAACAGTCTCTAGACGGTGTTTTGATTATGTTTAGTTGCTCTGGATGGTAATAGAAGAAGAATTGGTTAAGTGGTCATCGGATGTAAACAGAAGAGGATGCGCGTTCACAGGCTTGCGCGTGCTGTGGTTTTTTCCTTTCCTATCGCCCAGTTAATAATCCGGTTGAAATATTATACTAAATATACATAAAAGTGTTCCTAAGGTTACATTATCAATGATGTTTGATTGTTCTTGGACAAGTGTATAGGTATAGGTTGAACGAGTTCTCTTCATGGTTCAATGGGCGAGTGGACGCTGTATTTTCTGATCAAAACGCACCAACCAGACGAGCTTCAATGCCATACAACTCTCCTTCCGTGGCCTCCAACTGCTCTTAAATGCAAGTAAAACATCTCCAATCCAAAATTAAAAATAGAATTGGCTTCCTATTTCGCAACAGAGCATCCTTCACTCATGCTGCCAAACATACCCTCGTAAAACTGACTATCCTACCGATCCTCGACTTCGGTGATGTAATTTACAAAATAGCCTCCAATAGTCTATTCAACAAATTGGATGCAGTCTATCACAGTGCCATCCATTATGTCACCAAAGCCCCATATACCACCCACCACTGTGACATGTACGCTCTCGTTGGCTGGCCCTCGCTTTACACTCGTCGCCATACCCGCTGGTCATCTACAAGTCCCTGCTAGGTAAAGCCCCGCCTTATCTCAGCTCGCTGGTCACCATAGCAGCACCCCCGTAGCACGCGGTCCAGCAGGTATTTCTCACTGGTCACTGATAGGAGAATTTGTATGTTTAAATGTAATGACTAAAAGTATTCCACACCGAAACTGTATAATTGTGTAAAATGTGTTAAAATCATAAGGTGTGTTTGTCTTAGTTAGAATTGTAAAAAGGGGGTTGTGATATTTTTTACAAGTAGAGTGCAACTGTGAAAACAGACTTCCCCACACAGGGAAGAGAGGTGATAGGCTTGCAGGAAACCATAAAACTTTGGGTCAGTATGGTGGAAAAATACAGCCTGTCTGAGCATTTTAACCAAAGCTTTATGACCTTTGGGTTACAGACTGAGTAGTTTATTAAAAGTTCAGTTAGAACATTGAGAACAAAATTCTCGTGACAGTCACCCCCAAAGCCAATTCCTCATTTGTCTGACTTACCTTCCAGTTCTCTCCTGCCAATGATTGGAACGAACTACAAAAATCTCTGAAACTGGAGACACTTATCTCCCTCACCAGCTTTAATCACCAGCTGTCAGAGCAGCTCACAGACCCCTGCACCTATATATAGCCCATCTGTAAATAGCCCAACCAACTACCTCATCCCCTACCGTATTTATTTATTCATCTTGCTCCTTTGCACCCCAGTTTTTCTACATTGCACATTCATCTACTGCACATCTACCATTCCAGTGTTTAAATGCTATATTGTAATTACTTTGCCACCATGGCCTATTTATTGCCTTGCCTTCCTTATCTTACCTCATTTGAACTCTTTGTATATAGATTTGTTTTTCTACTGTATTATTGACTGTATGTTTGTTAATTCCATGTGGAACTCTGTGTTGTTGTATGTGTCGAACTGCTTTGCTTTATCTTGGCCAGGTCGCAGTTGTAAATGAGAACTTGTTCTCAACTTGCCTACCTGGTTAAATAAAGGTGAAATAAAAGAAAAAATTAAAATAATATATCATTCACAAGTGATAGGCTAATATTGTCACCCATCAGACTATTCTTGAGTTAATCTTGTCATTACATATACTAAATAATGTATGTGTGAAATTTGTTTTGAATTAGAATTAACTATTGTCAAGCACCTGTCTCGAAAAACAAGTGCAGGGGGAAGAAATCCATGTAATCTTATCACTGAAATAGTGAATGGAGGACACTTTAGGCTATACTCCTGTTGTAAAGAATAGCAACGTGCTTAATTTTAGGAAAGTTGATAAATAAATATAATAGGCCTAGCCTATAGAAAGCTAATGGGATCCACCTCTTTTTAATAGAGGCCATCAAAACTCTGTTTTCTCACGCAATTGCAGAGCCTATGAAAATGTTGCGCAACATAAGCTCATGGACTCTCATTAACCCTTGTGCTTTGCTGAAAAAAAATTATGTCCATTGTGGTATGGGTCAGATTCACCTGCACAGTTTAAACACACACTAGACAATCAAAGAATCAAGTAAAAACAGCCCAAACTTTATTTTGTCCTGTCAGTCTTTTCAGAAAGAATAAATACAATAACATTTGCTTAAAAAAACACTATTTTTAAAAACTATTTGTTAAACATATTTCCTTTCTCACAAACAAGCGTTTTCTGTTTAGAGCTCATTTTGGAGTGTCTGTGTCAGAGATCTGCTGCTCTAGCACTGAGAAGGAGCAGCTTGGGAAAAGCTCCTTTTCACCCAAACATAATTATAAAAGTGCATCCAGAACCAGTCAAAACAAAATACATCAAAGACACTTGTTTAATTTGGACCCGTGCAATTATCTAAACACATGAAAACCTCTGGGTCAAAATGAACCACAACATCTATGTTTGTATACAAAATCTACACCAACATTCCACAACACATCAGTGTGTCCACATTTTGAAGTTAGGTTCATAACCCTAAATGAGCAAATGTCATTTAATTTCAAAAGTGGAAATGGGTCAAATTGTCCCGCAACATAATAGGAGGGTTAGGAGTTTGATTACATTTTTATTGATGTCAGATTTATTACAGGGACAATGGAGTGCTGAGTACCAGCCTGTTAGCATGTTTGGTATGCTACTAATGACCATAACTTGGAGAAGCCTAATTACCATGACTAAACGGTCACGTGGAATTTGACTGCCGTCCTGACTCGTGACTACCGGTGTGGCGGTAATACGGTCACCATAAGAGCCCTACCCTGAAACGTACGGCAAGGTGAGCATCGACTACCTCATGCAATGGACACAGGAAATGCTACACAAGACTAAACAACCATTAGCACGTTTGTTGTCATGAATCTTGCTCTGAAGGCAGAACTGAGCGATTTCGCTAGATGGCCCAACTGCAAAGTCAAAATTACCTATAAAATTCACAAAAACAAAAATGTAAGATTAGGGTTAGGCTTAAAATAAGATTTTATGACTTTGTGACTCTGCCAGCTAGTGACCACTCTGCTTCATGACAATAAATCTGCAGAGTTGCCTGCAGGGCAAGATTCATGACAATAAATGCCAACCTGCCAAACATTACACCTGCAACTGTAAATCTGAATCTAATCTATTTCTCTACATTAATGAGATTTCTGCCCAGCTACACCTTGAGTTACATGGAATCCCTTCTGGTAAAACTACCTTTATCCTTCAACAAGATCAATGATGTGACCGCTGACGACCGGTTTATCCGATGTGCCGGGATATTTGTAAACCTGTAATTGACAGTCGTTTAATTGCTCTCGGGGATGTTCACAACACCCAGACAGACACCTGGGAATGGCAGAAAGGTAGGAAGAGGAGGATGGAAAAGGCGGGCTGCCATTAAGACATTAACCATGAATGTAAGACAAACCTGAGCATATGTCTCTTTTATCTCCTGGCCCCTGAGAGCAATTTGCTGAAGCATTTCGGCGGGTGGTAGAGACCAGAAAATCCTCCAGAAGCCCCCTGGAGTAAGGGCCGTGGGCTGTCTCAGCATGAACACGCTTCGCAGCAGGCCATTTTCTGCTTCCAGCGGCAAAGTTTGGCTCCCTATCTCCACCACCACAGCATTAGATCCATGGATTAAATAAATATTTAAGGGCTTTATTGGCATGGGAAAATATGTTAACATAGCCAAATCAAGTGAAATAGATAAAAAACTAAATTGAAATAAACAATAAAAAACTAACATTAAATATTACACTCACAAAAGTTCCAAAAGAATAAAGACATTTCAAATGTCATATTATGGCTACATACAGTGTTACAACGATTCATCCGACAGCCAGCTCACTATTTGACCCACATGTTACTAGGCTGATTCCATAGTCAATTAAGCATTCTATATATGTATACTTTACTATATATATATATATATATATATATATACTCTACTATATATATGTATACTCTACTATATATATACTCTACTATATATATACTGATAGTCTACTATATATATATATACTCTATTATGTAAGTACTCTACTATATATAAACTCTACTATATATATATATATATATACTCTACTATATATATATACTCTACTATATATATTTACTCTACTATATATATACTCTACTATATGTATATACTACCCTTTGGTTAATACCCTTTGGTTACTACCCTTGGTTACTACCCTTAGATATGTCATGATAAAACCCCATCAGTGGGTAGAATATATATATATATATACACACTACTGTTCAGAAGTTTGGGGTCACTTAGAAATGTCCTTGTTTTTGAAAGAAAAGCAAATTTTTGGTCCATTAAAATAACATAAAATTGAACAGAAATACAGTGTAGACATTGTTAATGTTGTAAATGACTATTGTAGCTGGAAAAGGCAGATTTATTTATGGAATATCTACATAGGAGTACCGATGCCAATTATCAGCAACCATCACTCCTGTGTTCCAACAGCACATTGTGTTAGTTAATCCAAGTTTATAATTTTAAAAGGAAATTATGTTAGCACAGCTGTAAACTGTTGTCCTGATTAAAGAACCAATAAAACTGGCCTTCTTTAGACTAGTTGAGTATCTGGAGCATCAGAATTTGTGGGTTCGATTACAGGCTCAAAATGGCCAGAAACAAAGACCTTTCTTCTCAAACTCGTCAGTCTATTCTTGTTCTGAGAAATTAAGGCTATTCCAATGCGAGAAATTGCCAAGAAACTGAAGATCTGGTACAACGCTGTATACTACTCCCTTCACAAAACAGTGCAAACTGGCTCTAACCAGAATAGAAAGAGGAGTGGGAGGCCCCGGTGCACAACTGAGCAGAAGGACAAGTACATTAGAGTGTCTAGTTTGAGAGACAGATGCCTCACAAGTCCTCAACTGGCAGCTTCATTAAATAGTACCCGCAAAACACCAGTCTCAACGTCAACAATGAAGAGGCGACTCCGGGATACTGGCCTTCTAGGCAGAGTTCCTCTGTCTAGAGTCTGCGTTCTTTTGCCCATCTTAATCTTTTATTTTTATTTGACAGTCTGAGATATGGCTTTTTCTTTGCAACTCTGCCTAGAAACCAACATCCCGGAGTCGCCTATATATAAGATGTTAGCCTTATGGGATGCTAACCCTATAGGATGCTAGCCATATGGGATACTAACCCTATGGGATGCTAGCCCTATGGGATTCTAGCCCTATGGGATGATATCCCTATGGGATGCTAGCCTTATTGGATGCTAGCCTTATGGGATGCTAGCCTTATGGGATGCTAGCCATATTGGATAGCGTCTCTATTACAGGCCCAGCATGGGAGGGAGGGGATGGCATACTGTGAGAACAAAGTCAGGAAATGAAGTACCTAACAGACGTAGGCCTGCAGAGTTCCATCACTGTTGAAACAATAACAATTTTGTTTCTCCTGTCTTAATCAGGGACTTGAAGTGACCATTCCACCGGACTATATTTTTATATTTTTATATTTTTAACAAACAAATGTAACATTCTTACCTACAACATTCACCAAAATGTTTTGAGTGTCAAGTCGAGGGTATTGTCTATATACATGAGTGGCAGCCGCTGATGGCAGGCAAGGACACTGAGGAGGGATCTTGAACTTGACAGAACCGAACG
>CM059798.1:20937500-20945000 GCA_030435695.1 Brachymystax lenok tsinlingensis
TTCAAATAAACACAGTTTTTCTGTTATCCAAAATATTTTAAATTGATGGATGTATTTTAAACTATATTGGTTAGTCCAAAAATGAATTCTTAGCAGTTATCCAAGGATTGCTCCACTTAGTTGTGGATTCTACCTGTAAGATTGATGGGAAGATTAGTCAATTTCATTAGATCTGCTTTCATATTGTTGAATAATGATAATAATAATCTTTATATTTTTGTTTATTTGGTGACACTTATTAAGCATCCTAAACATTTCATATTTCATTTCACATTTCATGTTTTTTTTCATGTCTCCTTAAAGGATTATTGTAAATCATTTTCGACCATTCCATTGGTCCTTAAGGGAAACCTTCACCCACCCGGGGCACCGTGCCATGTAAAACGAACTCCACCAATATTACAGTGGCTTGCGAAAGTATTCACCCCCTTGGCATTTTTCCTATTTTGTTGCCTTACAACCTGGAAATAAAATATATTTTTGGGGGTTTGTATCATTTGATTTACACAACATGCCTACCACTTTGAAGATGCAAAATTTGGTGTCATTGTGAAAGGTGTCATTGTGAAAAAAAAAGAAGAAAAAAAGACAATAAAACAGAAACTTGAGCGTGCATAACTATTCACCCTCCCAAAGTCAATACTTTGTAGATCCACCTTTTGCAGCAATTACAGCTGCAAGTCTCTTGGGGTATGTCTTTATAAGCTTGGCACATCTAGCCACTGGAATTTTTGCACATTCTTCAAGGCAAAACTGCTCCAGCTCCTTCAAGTTGGATGGGTTCCGCTGGTGTACAGCAATCTCTAAGTCATACCACAGATTCTCAATTGGATTGAGTTCTGGGCTTAGACTAGGCCATTTCAAGACATGTAAATGTTTCCTCTTAAACCACTCAAGTGTTGCTTTAGCAGTAAGCTTAGGGTCATTGTCCTGCTGGAAGGTGAACCTCCGTCCCAGTCTCAAATCTCTGGATCTCCCTGTATTTAGCGCAATCCATCATTCCTTCAAACATCCCCACAGCATAATGCTGCCACCACCATGTTTCACTTTGAGAATGGTAGTCTCGGGGTGATGAGAGGTGTTGGGTTTGCGCCAAACATTGTGTTTTTCTTAATTCTTAGGGAGCGGCAGCCAAGGTGTCAGTTTTGGAGAGTCTGGCATGCCCAAAGAAAGGCCGGAAACTAGGATATGCACATAATTAGTACTATTGGATAGGAAACACTCTGAATTTTCTAAAACCGTTAAGATAATGTCTGTGAGTATAACAGAACTGATATAGCAGGCGAAAACCAGAGGAAAATCCATCCGGATTTGCAGTTTTTTTTGTAGATGACCTTTTTCTCTAAGCTGCCTATAGGATTCAATGTTATGTAGGACTGAGACTGAAGTACCTATGGCTTCCACTAGATGTCAACAGTCTTTATACAGTGTTTGGAGGATTTAGCACTAAGCAGAACTGATAGGAAGAGGAAATAGTCAAGGGACCACATATGTCAACAACGTTTCATGGCGCGAGATTGTGAGCGCGCCCCACATTATTTTCCTTTTATATCGTTTATGATATCATCCGAGTGCATTATTATCGCTAATATTCATACCTAAGGATACATTAAAAATGATGTTTGATTTGTTTGGAGAACGTTTATAGGTATATTTGAACGCGTTCTCTTTACGGTTCAATGGGTGACTCGACGGTGGATTTTCTGAACATAACGTGCCAACCAAACTGAGATTTATGGATATAATAAATGACTTTTTCTAACAAAAGAACCATTGGATGTCATCGTTGGACACTTGGGAAACCCTCAGCAGAAGTTCTTCGAAAGGTAAGTGATTTATTTTAGCTCTTATATGGATTTTGTGTGACCCGCGCTGGATATTAATTTATGCTAATGCGTAAATATTGGAGGTGCTATCCTCAAACAATCAAATGTTGTGCTTTCGCCTTAAAGCCTTTTTGAAATCTGACAACGCTGTGATATTGCCAAGACTCAGAGCTTTTGATGACTATGCAACACTTGTATATTGGTGAATGTTTAATAATTCAACTTTTGGATTTTGAATTTGGCGCCTTACATTTCACCGGGTAGTGTCGGGAGCGGCCCGCTAGCGCGCTGCTTCTCCCTAAGTAGTTAATGGCCAAAAAGCTCAATTTTTGTCTCTTCTGACCAGAGTACTTTCTTCCATATGTTTGGGGAGTCTCCCACATGCCTTTTGGCGAATACCAAACTTTTTTTTTCTTTAAGCAATGGCTTTTTTTCTGGCCACTCTTCCATAAAGCTCAGCTCTGTTAATGCCCTCCTTGCCTGGTCTGTGAGTTTTGGTGGGCCGCCCTCTCTTGGCAGGTTTGTTGTGGTGCCATATTCTTTCATTTTTTTTTCTAATGGATTTAATGGTGCTCTTAGGATGTTCAAAGTTTCTGATATTTTTTTATAACTCAACCCTGATCTGTACTTCTCCACAACTTTGTCCTTGACCTGTTTGGAGGGCTCCTTGGTCTTTATGGTGCTGCTTGTTTGGTGGTGCCCCTTGCTTAGCGGTGTTGCAGACTCTGAAGCCTTTCAGAACAGGTGTATTTATACTGAGATCATGTGACACTTAGATTGCACACAGGTGGACTTCATTTAACTAATTATGTGACAAGGTAATTGGTTGCACCAGATATTATTTAGGGGCTTCATAGCAAAGGGGGTAAATACATATGCAAGCACCACTTTTCAGTTTTATTTGTTTTAAAAAATGTTTAAACAAGATATTTTTTTATTCCACTTTACCAATTTGGACTATTTTGTGTATTTCCATTACATGAAATCCAAAAAAAATCATTTTAAATTTGACAACCGAGAAATTCAGTGCAGGATGAACTAGGGAATCATGGTGTAATTTGAGCACCCACGTCCTCGGTTTGAGGAAGGAGGAACCACGTCCTGGGGTTGAGGAAGGAGGACCCACGTCCTGGGGTTGAGGAAGGAGGACCCACGTCCTGGGGTTGAGGAAGGAGGACCCACGTCCTATTTTTTTTTTTTTTTTAACCTTTATTTAACTAGGCAAGTCAGTTAAGAACAAATTCTTATTTTCAATGACGCCCTAGGAACAGTGGGTTAACTGCCTGTTCAGGGGCAGAACGACAGATTTGTACCTTGTCAGCTCAGGGATTCAAACTTGCAAATTTCGGTTACTAGTCCAACGCTCTAACCACTAGTGAGGAAGGAGGACCCAAGACCTGAGGTTGAGGAAGGAGGACCACGTATTCCTTCCTGTGTGCGTGTATGTGTGTGTATGTGTGTGTGTATGTGTGTGTGTGTGTTGCCGTTAATATGCATGTGTGTGTGTCTAAGTGTGTTGTGTTTTAGCGTATGTAGTGTGTGTGTGTGTGTGTGTGTATATGTGTGTTGGAGTGTCAGTGTAGAATGTGTGAGTGTGTGTGTGTGTAGAGTCCAGTGAGTGTGTGTGTGTGTGTGTGTGTGTATATGTGTGTTGGAGTGTCAGTGTAGAATGTGAGTGTGTGTGTGTGTGTAGAGTCCAGTGAGTGTGTGTGTGTGTGTGTGTGTGTGTGTGTGTATATGTGTGTTGGAGTGTCAGTGTAGAATGTGAGTGTGTGTGTGTGTGTAGAGTCCAGTGAGTGTGTGTGTGTGTGTGTGTGTGTATATGTGTGTTGGAGTGTCAGTGTAGAATGTGAGTGTGTGTGTGTGTGTAGAGTCCAGTGAGTGTGTGTGTGTGTGTGTGTGTGTAGAGTCCAGTGAGTGTGTGTGTGTGTGTGTGTGTGTGTGTGTAGAGTCCAGTGAGTGTGTGTGTGTGTGTGTGTGTGTAGAGTCCAGTGAGTGTGTGTGTGTGTGTAGAGTCCAGTGAGTGTGTGTGTGTGTGTGTGTGTGTGTAGAGTCCAGTGTGTGTGTGTGTGTGTGTGTGTAGAGTCCAGTGAGTGTGCATAGAGCCGGTGCACGAGAGTCAGTGGAAAAAAACACATCAAAAGGAAAGGCGTCCACCTTCTAAAACCTGCTGAGTGCCTGTCTGTAGGTTATGCTTTTGATACTTACCTCCAGATCAATTGCCGCGGCCATCCAACCCAATCGCCCCGGCCGTCCAACCCAATCGCCCCCCCGTCGTCCAACCCAATCGTCTTGGCGGTCCATCCCAATCGTCCCAGCCGTCCAGCCCAATCACCCCGGCCCTCCAACCCAGACACCCCGGCCGTCCAACCTCTACCTTGAATCAGACAAAAAAAACACAACTGTTACATGGTAACTTCATATTGATCGGTGTCTGTGTGGTTCAGATTCACGGGTAGAATATGTACTGTGCGTTGAGATTGGGAAAGGGCACCCAATATTTATTGCGCGCTGAGATGTAATTTAACGTATGGAGCAACCTTCACTGGAGCCCAGTCATGGCGGGCGGAGCAGAGGGGCAGGCCGCCTTCCTCAGGTAGTTCATTAACTCCGGGAACACATGGTTATGACAGAAATATTAGAGAAATATTGGAATCCAAAGGGCATTCGTAGGAACTTGTAAGCACCCTGGGAGAACATATAATGTCGGCTGCTGGCTGCTGCGTTCTAGGGGAAATGTAATTTTACATTTGTATGCAGAAGGATCTCCCACTGCAGTGTATTAGACTCGATATGATGCAGAAGTGATGCTATGTGTTTGGGCTAGAGCTCTTAGCCCCGTTTGCCCTGGATATTATTCCTCTGTTCTCCTTATTTCCTTCACATGTCTGTCTTCTGCTCAGTCTTCACCTTCCCTCTAGGAAGATACTGTTGTTCAGCTCTTTGTGCATGCTGGAAAGCACCTGACCAAGTTAATACTGTTTATTTGGGCCTTTAACATATCAAATTCCTTCTGTCAGAGTTCATTTGCATATTCTCATGTCTTGCCCAGTGTCTAATCTGTTGATATATGGATGAGTACCAAAGGTGTTGAATGCTAAAGAAAGGAAGGCCAAGGATGAGCGCCTTGAGAATGACAAACCCATATCAATGGTGAGTTTTGTGTCCTGGAAGAAACCATTTTTATTTATTTCATTTGAGTCATTTAGTTGAAGAATGAGAGGGCTACGAACGCAGAGGTTTGGTTATGACTTGGATCATTTCCGCTGTCGCTTTCTAAATGGCCGGGGATAGGGCACTGACTGGATGACATCTCATTAGTGAAGGCTTGTGATGTCATCTAAGCACGCTTTATGATTGTCATTAAATGTGAAAACCCTCAACCATGCAGGGGACATCAACTGTGCAGGGGGACAATTCCTTTGCCTCAGTCAGAGCTGATTTCTGTACAAAGGGTGGCATAAACTGTATATTTCTGCTAGATTGATTGCTGGGAGATGCGTTTTGGGATGGAGAGACATTCTGCCAATCGGATGGGCCTCCATTTTGGCAGTCCAATTTTTGTATTGTTTATTTCCTTCATCCGAGAGTGGCCTGTTTGAGTTTGATATTGTAATTTACGCTTGGCGTGGGACTTTATGAGGCTTGAAGCATCCCCACGCGGCCCACCACAAAGCACCTCTTCAGATGAATTGGAAAGGGAAGGGCAGATGGAGGGAAGTGGGAGTTTCAACGCTGTCGAAAATACCCAACAAACAAAGTTTTTGTTGGTGGTTGGTGTACCAGACTGGAGTGGAGTGGAGCAGGTGAAGTGTGGCGGCGGAACAGCGCTCTAGCGGCCCGTCGGGTCCACAGCTGTTCCTGGTGAGATAGCGGCCCCCGATCTCCCCCAGCGACATCAGCCCGTCACTATAAACTCTTCTACAATGGATTAGACTGACACGTATCACTGGGCATACATTCACACGCTGTTATTTTGAAACAAATAACATTATCTGAACTGGTTTGGTTTGGTGGGAGTTTTTTTTGTCTGCCTATGTGAGCTGATCAAGAAAAACACTATAGTTACTGTATAGGCCATAAATATGGCAGACTTTCAGGAACAACTCCTTTCCCTAATTATGATTGATTGGGCTTCTGAAATATCTCAATTATTCATAGTTACACAAGTGCTTGGCGGCTACTGTTTGTTGTTGCTGTGATGGCGTAATAATATTTGAGAAATATATTTGAGGGGTTTGATGGTGGCAATTACAATGCGAGCGCCGAGCGGTTGTTCTGGTCGGGAAGCAGGAACAGACGCTCCAGTCTGCACCGTGGCATATATTTTATTTTTAATCATGCAAAGCCAGGGTGTAACGACCACAACAAAGTGCTGCATCAACCGTAATGATAATGGTGCTCATGATTAAGAAAGCAAAGCGCCACTAAACTGTAAAAGATTCTTGGTGCTGACGAAAACCCCATTTTCCACCCATATGGCAGTCTGTTGAACCTAATAACTCAGTCCTAAGCATGGCAGATAGAAGCTGTAGCAGTGGAGAAAAACAAACGGCAGCAAACAGCTATTTAAAAACAAAACACAGGTTACGCTCACATTAAACATTATGCAGAGGAATAGCATGTACATATTTATTCAGAATCAAACCAATCAACCTATTCATGCTAATTCAATAATGTTACCTAACTGTTTTCTCTAGTGCTATCGAAATAACGGAAACATAAAGCACCGAAAACAGTCTTACAATCTAGCCTAAGGGTGATAATGATTTGCACATTATCATTCTGTAGCAATGTGTTGCATAGAGTGCAGGCAAACAGGGACAGATGGCAGCGGCCTTCACGTTGGCCTGTTCAGGGACTGACACAGTGGCCTTGCCAGAGCAAATATCAGTCAGCCCCCTTCCCACATCCCACATGTCCAATTAACAAGGTTTCACCTTGGGGGGGAAGCACGGCGACGGGTGCACCTGTTACCAAACCAAACTGTAGTCTTTTTTATTGTATTCGCTGAATGGGAATTTGACCAACAATGTGTATATAGAGTAAGACAAATCAATTTGTTAACCATTTCTGTTCATTTTCCATTGCTGAAATTGCATTTTACTGGCGTTGGTTTGCAGCCAATCAATCGGTGTATAAAAGGATTAGTTATCGTCTTTGGTTGGGGATGTTTAGATGGTTAGTGGTTACTTGCACTGGGCGTGATCATCACCAAGCACAGGCCTTTGATTCCTTGCATTGCAGCCCGCCTCTAAATTTGTCAATTACACCTCCATTATCCTCTATTTGTTGCTGCCTTTGACTCACCATGCTAAGCCAATTTCCGCTGCCGCTCGATTGGGAATCCCATCTTCAAAAGGAGGAGTGTGACGGTGTGTTTATTGGGTTGAGAACCTGGCCAAAGATAATACCACATTTCCCCTGTCTGACATGTTGCCCAAATGAACCGCTGAATTGGAAAACAGAGCCATTTGATTGGCTAGAGAGAGGGAATGGAGGAGATAAGATGTGAAATCACATCGACGTGTAATTTTATTGACCGTGGTCTACGCAAGATAATAATTGTGTCTTCACGCATCCTCCCCTGTTCAAGTATGGATTTTAATATTTTTTGGGGAAAATATATTTGTGGGAGGGCCCCTTTACCGCACAGTTTCCTTTGACATTCGTA
>CM059798.1:20952500-21160000 GCA_030435695.1 Brachymystax lenok tsinlingensis
TGCGTACGGTCCAGTACATCACTGGGGCCAAGCTTCCTGCCATCCAGGACCTCTATAACAGACGGTGTCAGGAAGGCCCAGCCACCCAAGTCATAGACTGCTCTCTCCAGAGCGCCAAATCTAGATCCAAAAGGCTCCTTAGCAGCTTCTACCCCCAAGCCATAAGACTGCTGAACAGTTAATGAAATGTCTACCCAGACTATTTGCATTGACCCCCTTTTTTACGCTGCTGCTTCTCGCTGTGTATTATCTATGCATAGTCACTTTACCCCTACCTACATGTACATATGACTTCAATTACCTCGACTGTCCCGAACCCCCGCACATTGACTCGGTACCGGTACCCCCTGTATATATAGCCTTGTTATTGTAATTATTTTGTGTTACTTTTTTTTACTATTCTTATTAAGCTAATAATTTCATACTCTGCACTGTTGGTTAAGGGTTTATAAGTAAGCATTTCACGGTAAAGTGAATGTTTGATTTGATTTTGATGTGACAGTGAAAAACACAACAAAGGTTAGCATTGGAATTCTGTACTTCCTGACTAGCGCTGGATTATACATGGATTACACATCATGCTGCCATTTAGCCAGTGGTCGGTGGGAGGTATGGGAAAACAACTGGCACCCTCTTTGTTCCTCCGCTTGGACATACTGTATGGCATATAATAGACAGCGACAAGCCATGTCTGCAGAGACGACAATTAAAAATATTAAACACGTCCTTTTAGATAGGGTTGGAAGAGGAACTTTTTGGACACACACACACGCACGCACACACACACACACACACACACACACACACACACACACACACACACACACACACACACACACACACACAGACACGCAGATGGACTCACACACACACACACACACACACACAGCCTTTATTAAGCAATACAATCCTAATTAAATACTAGTCTTGATAGTGCCTTCCCTTCTCCTTTCTAAAGAAACAGAAAACCGTGAGGCATGTCATTTGTACAGAAGCTTGGAAGACTCTAAATTATTTTCCTACTTCCTCACGAGATGGAAATTGCCTCGCTGAACATAATAATCAATATACCGTGTGATCATCATTAACCTACTGTTGTAGTGTAACACATGACCCTGTACCGGGATGTCATCAATCTACCAACACAGTTTAACCTCCCCGTGAAGACCTTCAATTAAAACCACACTCGGGAGTCTGTGTTTCAGCTCAATGGAAGACTCCCCACTTGGTTTGAAGCTAAATAATGGGGTTGGGGAAATGTGACCACTCGAACATTTCTGGAGGTGTTTGAAGGGACACCTGTCATTCAGGAGTCTCATCGTGCATGTACCTACTCTCCCCACGGAACATAACTGCCTCCAACTACCGGAGGTTATACATTTGTTTCACATTATTACTATTATGACATTAATTATAACTTTATAGACTCCTGCGGTGGAATAGAGGGTATCCTAAGACATCTTGACGCGCTGGTGGGATGGCTGCCTTGCCTGTCCCGGCCTGGGCTTCTCTGCTTTATGACCTACCTTTAAATCACAGCAGAGTTATTACACCTTGTCTTTATAAATGTGGGATGCCTTGATCTGAGGCAGGTTAAATATGGCTTATTATCATATTAGGTAGGTAATGTATAAACATTGCTATTTTTAACACGCATACTGCCATATGAAGGTCAACTGCTCCAGTAACATTCATCTTCTAGGCCAAATGTCTGTCAAAACAGATACATGAATGTGGTTCAAGCATTGAGTGTCAATATACTGTAAATTAAATTCTGATCATTTACATTACTTTCTGTGTACGTCTATGTGTGTGAGTATCTGTGTGTGTGTGTGTGTGTGTGTGCATGTCATCACGGAGACGTAACTATTGGATGATAAAAGGTAATCATAAAAAATGCTTCACACTTCACACCCCCTCTCCTTTCATCTCCCTCCTCTCATTTCCTCTCCCCCCTCTGCTTTCCTCTCCCCCCTCTCCTTTCCTATCCTCCCTCTCCATTCCTCTCCCCCTCTCCTTTCCTCTCACCCCTCTCCTTTACCCCCCCACCACCCCGCCCCCGGCCCCCTCCACCCGTTTCCTCTCGCCCCTCTCCTTCCCTCTCCCTGCAGACCTGCTGTAGCTGGAGGTTTTCCTAATTCCACCTGACACATGTCCTGCTCGCCCTCCACTCAACTCCCCCTCGTCCCTCTGGCCCC
This sequence comes from Brachymystax lenok tsinlingensis, assembly GCA_030435695.1. NCBI lineage: Eukaryota > Metazoa > Chordata > Actinopteri > Salmoniformes > Salmonidae > Brachymystax > Brachymystax lenok. The sequence continues at coordinate 20,954,699 of CM059798.1, forward strand.
CTCTCTCTCTCACACACACACACATGGCTGGGACACCCTTCAAATGACTCTGAACTCCATGAGATGAGAGGGGAAAGAGAGTAACTAGCTCTCACAGTCTCAATTCAGAATTAGACTTTCATCCATGTTTCTCAAATGTCTAATTTCAATGTTGTTACCAAAGGCATCAACCCTGAAATGTTAAGGTTAGGGTTAAGGTTTGGGATAGGATAAAAACAAAAATACCTTTCTATTGCTGGATTTGAGCATGTAACCATTGGAATCAGAGGCAGATGCATACGCCCATCAGCCATCCCTGTCCACAACGTCCTAACAAATCCCAAATTTACTTCAAGGTAACAGCGCTCACTGTTACCCTTAGTGGCTGGTTTCCAAGTCCTCAGACATGGATGGTAATGATGTGGCTGGAGAGAGAGAGAGAGAGAGAGAGAGAGAGAGAGAGAGAGAGAGAGAGAGAGAGAGAGAGAGAGAGAGAGAGAGAGAGAGAGAGAGAGAGAGAGAGAGAGAGAGAGAGAGAGAGAGAGAGAAAGTTTAAGTAACGCAAGGCTTGTCAGACAACTTTAATCTCAACAGTGATATGTTTTCATCTACTTCTATATTCTGTACACCATTGCCACGTAGTTGGCTCTATAACCACCTCAATCAAATCAAATCAAAGTTAATTTGTCACGTGCGCCGAATACAACAGGTGTATTCAGACCTCACAGTGAAATGCTTACTTACAGGCTCTAACCAATAGTGCAAAAAAGGTATTAGGTGAACAATAGGTAAGTAAAGAAATAAAAACAACAGTATATACAGTAGCGAGGCTATATACAGTAGCGAGGCTACATACAGACACCGGTTAGTCAGGCTGATTGAGGTAGTATATGTAAATGTACTTATGGTTAAAGTGACTATGCATATATGATGAACAGAAAGTAGCAGTAGCGTAAAAAAGGGGTTGGCGGGTGGTGGGACACAATGCAGATAGATAGCCCGGTTAGCCAATGTGCGGGGCACTGGTTGGTCGGTCCAATTGAAGTAGTATGTACATGAATGTGTAGTTAAAGTGACTATGCATATATGATAAACAGAGAGTAGCAGCAGCGTAAAAGAGGGGTTCGGGGGGGGTACAATGCAAACAATGCGTGCTCGGTCCTCCTTTTCCTGTAGTCCACAATCATCTCCTTAGTCTTGGTTACGTTGAGGGAGAGGTTGTTGTCCTGGCACCACAAGGCCAGGTCTCTGACCTCCCCCCTGTAGGCTGTCTCGTCATTGTCGGTGATCAGGCCTACCACTGTTGTGTCGTCTGCAAACTTAATGATGGTAATCACAAGCAGTAATAATGTGATGTCATGAAATCCCACCCTCACACAACACTCCAAGGCCCTGGGCGAGCCAATCATAATCCAGCCCTATGGCTGTTGTCTGTCAGCCACTGTGTGACTGTAGCCTCTCCACATCGCAGCTAGACATGTACACACACACCCTCACACACACACACACACACACACACACACACACACACACACACACACACACACACACACACACACACCCTCACAGACAGACACACACACACACACACACACACACACACACACACACACACACTGAGAGACAGGAGTCATCCCTCCAACACCGCAGGCCTTCTGGACGACTGGCCTCGAATTACGGCCAACCATAGCAGGCCAAACACTGCCTCAGTCCACCACCCACCCCTCCCTCCATCCCTCCATCCCTCCATATATCCCCCTCTCTGAGTCTCGTCCCCCTTGGTCATTTCAATGAGATGTCTAGCCATGTGTTGCAAATGGGATAAACTGCAGTGGTGTGTGATGCATGCACTGGTGGATCGGAGCGGTCTGCCGGCCGGGAGTGAGGGGGAGGAGGGAGGGTTGTGTGTGTGTGTTACTGTGTGTGTTACTGTGTGTTACTGTTTGTGTTACTGTGTGTGTGTGTTACAGTTTGTGTGCGTGTGTGTGTGTTACTGTGTGTTACTATGTGTGTGTGTGTGTTAGTGTGTGTGTGTGTATGTGTTACTGTGTGTGTGTTACTGTGTGTGTTACTGTGTGTGTTACTGTGTGTGTGTGTGTGTATGTGTTACTGTGTGTGTGTGTGTTACTGTGTGTGTTACTGTGTGTGTTACTGTGTGTGTTACTGTGTGTGTGTGTTACTGTGTGTGTTACTGTGTGTGTGTGTGTGTGTGTGTGTGTTACTGTGTGTGTGTGTTACTGTGTGTGTTACTGTGTGTGTGTGTTACTGTGTGTGTGTGTGTGTGTTACTGTGTGTGTTACTGTGTGTGTTACTGTGTGTGTGTGTTACTGTGTGTGTTACTGTGTGTGTTACTGTGTGTGTGTGTTACTGTGTGTGTTACTGTGTGTGTGTGTGTGTTACTGTGTGTGTGTGTGTGTGTGTGTGTGTGTGTGTGTGTGTTACTGTGTGTGTTACTGTATGTGTTACTGTGTGTGTGTGTGTGTGTGTGTATGTGTTACTGTGTGTGTGTGTGTGTTACTGTGTGTGTTACTGTGTGTGTGTTACTGTGTGTGTGTGTGTGTGTTACTGTGTGTGTGTGTGTGTGTGTGTGTTACTGTGTGTGTGTGTGTGTGTGTGCATAGTTAGTACATGGGCGTTTAGAGAAGTGTGTGTTTAACGATGTGTGTGCTCCGTACGACTTTCCCTTAACTTGTGAGGGGCTGTTTATCATGCTAACTGGCCACCCTTGGCAGGCTGAAGGGGTGACAATGACCACCATGCCATGTGCTGCGAAGTCCTGTGGATCCTTGCCTTGGAAGCACATGGCTGCTCTCTCCTGGGCCATATTGAATGGGGGGCTGCCTGCCACATTAAGGGCATGGGGGGTTTAGGAAGTACTGGAGGTCATGGATTCGGTTGTTCCCATCACCAAAACAGTCTCCTAGGCCATTAGGATGGACACACATGGTCAGACATTCTCTCTCACACACACACACACACACTCGGTTGGACTGCTACATAACATCTGCTATGATCCCTCGACTAAACTTGACTGTTTGCCACTGTACACAAAGTAGGGCCAGAATACACAGACATAAAGTCCAGGCCCGGTTAACTAACATTATAGGAACCCTAGGGGCAGTATTTTTCAATATATTTAAGCAGTAAGGCCCGTTGGGGTGTGGTACATGACCACTATACCACGGCTAAGGGCTGTTCTTTTGCACAACGACATGCGGAGTGCCTGGATACAGCCTTTAGCCGTGGTAAATTGGCCATATACCACAAACCCCCCAGGTGCCTTACTGCTATTAAAAACTGGTTACCAAATTAATTAGAACAGTAAACAGGTTGTTTTACGTCATACCCCTGTCAATCAGCATCCAGTAGTCAAACTAACCAGTTTATGATCTAATTTAAATAACCTTATGTGCTTCTATTAAATACCAGACTATATTAAATACCCGACTGTATTAAATACCCAACTGTATTAAATAGCCAACTATATTATAGCCAACTATACTATATTAAATACCCGACTATATGAAATACTCTACTGTATGACTCTATGTATGACTCTCTATACTCTATGAAAAACTCGACTATATTAAATACCCGACTATATTAAATACCCAACTATATTAAATACCGACTGTTATATTAAATGTTAAATACCCAACTATATAAAATACTCAAATGTTATATTAAATACCCAACTATATAAAATACTCTAATGTTATATTAAATACCCAACTATATACAATACTCTAATGTTATATTAAATACCCAACTATATATAATATCAAATGTTATATTAAATACCGAACTAGATTAAATACCTGACTGTTATATGTAAACAATACAGGTCACCTTTAATAAAGACATCTAGTACTTTAATACAGTCATATAGTACTTTATTACAGTCATCTAGTACTTTAATACAGTCATCTAGTACTTTATTACAGTCATATAGTACTTTAATACAGTCACCTAGTACTTTAATACAGTCACCTAGTACTTTAATACAGTCATCTAGTACTTTAAAACAGACATCTAGTACTTTAATACAGTCATCTAGTACTTTAAAACAGACATCTAGTACTTTAAAACAGACATCTAGTACTTTAATACAGTCATCTAGTACTTTAAAACAGACTTCTAGTACTTTAAAACAGACATCTAGTACTTTAATACAGTCATCCAGTACTTTAATACAGTCATCCAATACTTTAATAAAGATATCTAGTAGTAAAACATGTTGATAATGCTAGCAGAACTGAACTACCAGGGAACAGTCAAATTATTCTGTTGAGGGTGACGACTTGACGAGGGGCTCGATATAAAGTACAGTTAGATATTTCATAATTTTAGGGCAAGACACGTACAGTATGATTAAAAACGCTTAGAATCACCATTCTGTAGATTGATGTTGGGGACTTTATCAAACAATTGAATTATAGTAGAATGATCACTGTTGGAATGGCTGCTTCTAGAGATTGATCCACTCTGAATGATGAGAGCCTGTTTTTTTCCTGAAAAGTGATTTAGCTATGGATGCAGTACTAACTAAGCTATCTGTCATGCCTCGGCCAATACCACAAATCTCCATACTTGCCCTCATATCTTAGTATGGGAGTGTGAGAGAAACTCAGAGTGTAAGGAATGATGCAATCTTGGTACACATAGATTACTTCAGTCTTGGTACACATAGAGTACTTCAGTCTTGGTACACATAGAGTACTTCAGTCTTGCATTTAAACAGTAATGGTTGTGTATTGGTTATCCATTAGTTCTACACATGTTGGAGAGTGTGTGCGTGCATGTTTACAGAACCACCCTGTACACGTGTGTGTGTGTGTGTGTGTGTGTGTGTGTGTGTGTGTGTGTGTGTGTGTGTGTGTGTGTGTGTGTGTGTGTGTGTGTGTGTGTGTGTGTGTGTGTGTGTGTGTGTGTCCAAATGTACGTATGTACAATTGAAACCCTGGTTTGTTTGAGAACAACCCCCACAGTTGGCAACAAGCTACAGGCTTCATTATAACCATGGGCAGATTAGAGGTAATGACTGGATGAATCAGAAATAGGAAAAGGAGGGAAGAGGTCTGGGGATAAGTAGTGCATGGAGAAAAGGTTTATTAAAGCCCTTCTTTTAATGGTTTTTAGACAATGGCCCCTCGGATAGTTGTCCTGCACAGTACAGCCATGCTGTACAGCTGCTGGGACTACAGAGGATGATGGGGTAATAAGAGATGTACACATTAACACAGCTGCTTACACAAGCATGTTGAAATGGTCAGGTGTTTCTGCAATCACAAACAGCCAGGCTGCACAGTCACACAGTCCAATAGCTTCGCTATTTCAAGCACATGAACTGATACCAGGCTGCACAGTCACGTATCCTCTTAGTTGTTGTTCATCCAAGCTTGGAGAATGGAGGCACACCTGCTTGGGAGACCAGGACGTTCTCACCAACATGTTGTCTGCTGTACTAATACAGGAGTGACGCGAAACTACACTTGCTATTTTGGTATTGAACTGCATGGTGCAACATCTCAATTATGAAACATGTAACAACTCAGTGCTGAGAAAATAGAGGTACAGGGACTCCTGGAGTTTGGTCTTCCTGTAACCTAGATGACCTAGTCTCTTAATGTAACGTTTCTGGTACGTTAATGGAGAAACAGTAGTATAATGTAATGTTTCTGGTACATTAATTGAGAAACAGTAGTATAATGTAATGTTTCTGGTACATTAATGGAGAAACAGTAGTATAATGTAATGTTTCTGGTACATTAATTGAGAAACAGTAGTATAATGTAATGTTTCTGGTGCGTTAATTGAGAAACAGTAGTATAATGTAATGTTTCTGGTGCGTTAATTGAGAAACAGAAGTATATTTTAATGTTTCTTGTACGTTAATGGAGAAACAGTAGTATAATGTAATGTTTCTGGTACATTAATGAAGAAACAGTAGTGTCATAGACATGAGCAGTCTGAGTGTAGTATCAGAACTTGCGGTAGTCTTCTTCCTACATAGAACCCCAAAGCTATAATCTTTACCTCCCCTGGAGACTGGAACACAAGCTCTTTTGTTGACATTCCCTCTTTCTACACACAGAAAGAGAGAGAGAGAGAGAGAGAGAGAGAGAGAGAGAGAGAGAGAGAGAGAGAGAGAGAGAGAGAGAGAGAGAGAGAGAGAGAGAGAGAGAGAGAGAGAGGTACAGATATTTACAATACAGTGAAACTAAATCATGTATGGCTTTATGCTCAGCTGACATGCTCTCACATAATCATCATTAATGTATGCCTTACGGTTAATCAGCCAGTTGGTGCTATTTAAGATGAGGGAGGACAATTTTTATTTTTTTTTATGATCATGGCCTTATTTATATTACAGCATATTGGATGACTTTCATTCATATTCCAGTCACCCAGTTCAATGTAACAGCGATAGATTTAGGCTACTACACGATACTCAAATGTTCCCTATACCCATCATGAGGTTGTTACAACAGCCTACAAATTAAAGTTTACAAAGTAGGAGCACACAGGTCAAGAGAAAGATGTGAGATGACAGACAGTGACACATGCAATACCGCCTTGCATCCCACTCCTCTTTCTATTATGGTTAGAGCCAGTTTGCGCTGTTCTGTGAAGGGAGTAGGACACAGCGTTGTACGAGATCTTCAGTTTCTTGGGAATATCTCACATGGAATGGCCTTCATTTCTCAGAACAAGAAGAGACTGACGAATTTCGTAAGAAAGTGCTTTGTTTCTGGCCCTTTTGAGCCTGTAATTGAACCCACAAATGCTGATGCTCCAGATACTCAACTAGTCTAAAGAAGGCCAGTTTTATTGCTTCTTTAATCAGGACAACAGTTTACAGCTGTGCTAACATAATTGCAAAGGGGTTTTCTAATGATCAATTAGCCTTTTAAAATGATAAACTTGGATTAGCTAACACAACGTGCCATTGGAACACAGGAGTGATGGTTGCTAATAATGGGCCTCTGTACACCTATGTAGATACTCCACTACAAATCGGCCGTTTCCAGCTACAATAGTCATTTACAACATTAACAATGTCTACATTGTATTTCTTATCAATTTGATGTTATTTTTATGGACAAAAAGATAGCTTTTCTTTCAGAAACAAGGAAATGTCTAAGTGACCCCAAACATTTGAACGGTACTGTATATATATATTTTAGCTAAACAGGTGGGGCTCAAAACAGGTTGGAATATATTTTGTATAGTTTTATCTAATGAAAATTATGAGCTGGCGCACACCCAGAGAGAATGATTTAGTGTAGAGGTGCTGACTAATGGTGAATAAACTGTAAGCCATAAAAACAAAGAGAGTCACACACTCCATATGTTTAACCTCCGAGTAATTTATTGGGTAATATATTTTTTATCAAATAAATTACTGGGAGGTTATACATATGGAGTGTGTGACTCTCTTTGTTTTCAAAGTATATAATTTAATAAAAAAAATTCTAACATTTTAAATGCTTCGCAATTTTCAGTTTCATGAATTTCACTGAGGAGGAAGGTTCTCCCGTCCTCCTCTGAGGAGCCTCCACTGTAATAAGCTACAGGTTTCCTTACTCTCCTTTAAGACTTTCCTTCTTTTTCCCTCATCTTTCTTTCTTTCTTTCTTTCTTTCTTTCTTTCTTTCTTTCTTTCTTTCTTTCTTTCTTTCTTTTTCTTTGTACCATTGTAGAGGCTGAGGAGGCAGTAGTCACCGCTCCAGTCCGCTCCAACATGTAAAGGAAGGAAGGAGTGGCTAACGAAGAGGAGGAGTGATAGTGAATTTCTGTTTGTCACACGGCCCAATTCATGATTTTAAATGGGTAATAATTGGCCAATAAAACGGACTGCCACAAACACACACGCACACGCACACGCAAACGCACACGCACACGCACACGCACACACACACACACACACACACACACACACACACACACACACACACAGACACACACACACACACAGACACAGACACAGACACAGACACAAGCACACAGACACACACAGACACACACAGACACACACAGACACAAAACCCAAGCCAAAAAGCAACATGTTGTTACAGTATAGCAGAGTGAAATCATTGAAAATACTGATTATAAATCATCTTGGTGGGGGAAAGTGATGTGATAAAACTGTATACTGTTTTGTGCACCCTTGGGTTTCATAATTTCTCTTTAAGAAGCTCAGAACACACTTGGGAAGTAATTCCACTTGACAGAACAAGGGCCTGTGCTGGAGAGTATTGGGAAGGGAAACAAAGTCTCATTTACCACAGGTTAATCCTCGTTAATGGGTTTGTTTAAATTCAATGAAAAGAGAATATGCACAGAATGAATTATGGAAATTATTAATGGATTTCCTAGCAAGTAATCATTTAAACGGATAAATATGCACACATACATATTCATTTTGGAAGAATCCCTTTTCTACCTCCACTTACCGTAATTATGCCATATTCTTTCCAATACTAGAGGAAAATCGGTCATTAATGTGTTATGTCCAGGCCACAACAAAGTTATATGAACAACATCAAGCTTCATGGCAGCCAGTGGAATATGAGCATTCAACAAGCATTCATATTCACTTAGTTTCTACCACATTAACTCTTAAAAAACAAACAAAAATACGAAAACACTTAAATTCACTGAAAATTGAAACCTCAGTATCTTAGGGGTTGTCATCAAAGTTTCATCCGGCAGCATGCAGGTTTGGGACCATGACTTGGCGAAGGCTTGTCAAAAATACGAAAACCTGCGGGGAGGCTGTGCCAGAGTCGAGGTTAGGACAGGTCTGTCGGGAGGGCTGCCAGACGACACTCCCAGTGTGTCTTGGCAGACAGAGTCTGAGGGCAGTGGTAGGAGGTCCAAGGGCCCCAGGAATAGAGAGAGAGGCCGCTGGCCACTGACACAATGCTAGCCAGACCCTTTCAGGAAAAACAAAAGTCATGGGGAGTGTTTGAGAGGAGGTGGCTAGGTGACCCGTGCCAACATGAACAGATGCCAGGAGGGTTGACCCGTCACTCCACAGAACAGAGGCAGTTTATACTGAATTATTCAGTATAAACTGGTAAATATTTGAATTCTGTTTGACTGTTACGGTATTATTTCTCTATCTCAGCCATGATAGGTAACTTATGCATTCTCCATCAAGAAGGTTGTAAACGTTGATAATGGCACTTCCAGGTTTGCTATATATTTCCTGCTCATCTTTAGGTAACTATGTACACAGAGACCGCAGGTTACAGAGCGAGGTGAAGGGATGAGTCCACACAAACAGCAATCACTAATAAACACACCCACACATGTACAGTTACTCACTCACTCACTCACTCACTCACTCACTCACTCACACACACATACACACACACACACACACACAAACAAACTCACAGCCATTTACAAATTGGCTTCTTGGTTCTAATGTCTCTTCCGTTCATAATAATGTCTCCCTGTCACCGGGCCTTCACATTCCCACTCCCCTGCTAATGCTGTAAGTGCGCCAAGCAACCGCACGACTGCAGCCTCTGTTCCAGCAGCCAAGGAAATCTGTGCAGATAAAAGCCAATTATTTCCCACATATCAGCAAGACTATTAGCCTGAATAATTATTTCTATATAACGCCAAGCTCTTTGTGGGGAACTAAATTCTTATTGAGTTTGATTATAATACGATTTTTTCGATGATTCCTTATGTGCTCATGTTGTGTTTGGTGGTTGTCCTGGGCCAAATTGGTCTGCTTCTTGGCTTGCTAACAGAAGCACCTGTGTAGACGCCTCGCTGAAAGGAACAGAATGAACACACACCATCGGGCTATTGTTAGGTCACAGCTCAAGTGGAGCTCTCCAGTTAGCATTGGTGGTAGCTGTGTGTGTGTGTGTGTGTGTGTGTCTGTGTGTGTGTCTGTCTGTGTGTGTGTCTGTGTGTGTGTCTGTGTGTGTGTCTGTCTGTGTGACTGTGTCTGTGTCTGTGTGACTGTGTCTGTGTCTGTGTCTGTGTGTCTGTGCGTGTGTGTGGGAGAGAGAGAGTGTGTGTGTGTGTGTGACCGCCTATGCCTGTCTGTGTGTCTGTGCATGTGTGTGCTTCACATGTGGACTCAGTCCATCAAAACCCCAGCTATCACTCAGTGGCAGTAAAGAACTAGGAACTAAAGTGGAACGTTCAGAGTGTGAACCCATCCAAATGTCCCCTTATATTCCACAGGAGCAATTCAAGTGCTCTGTCCACTATAACCGACCCCTCAGAGAAAGACACCATCCCAATAGGTCCAGGAGTGGGAGGTAGTGGTGAGTAATATCCAACAAGCTCTCACAGCCTCACTGCATTATTAGATGTGATTAGAAGCAGGTAGCCTGGTGGTTAGAGTGTAGAGGCGGCAGGTAGCCTGGTGGTTAGAGTGTAGGGGCGGCAGGTAGCCTGGTGGTTAGAGCGTTTGGCCAGTAACTGAAAGATTGCTTTATTTTAAGAATGTGAAATGTCAGAATTATAGTAGAGAGAATGATTTATTTCAGCTTTTATTTCTTTCATCACATTCCCAGTGGGTCAGAAGTTTACATACACTCAATTAGTAATTGGTAGAATTGCCTTTAAATTGTTTAACTTGGGTCAAACGTTTCGGGTAGCATTCCACAAGCTTCCCACAGTAAGTTGGGTGAATTTTGGCCCTGTCAGAGCTGATGTAACTGAGTCAGGTTTGTAGGCTTCCTTGCTCGCAAACGCTTTTTCATTTCTGCCCACAAATTTTCTATAGGATTGAGGTCAGGGCTTTGTGATGGCCACCCCAATACCTTGACATTGTTGTCCTTAAGCCATTTTTGGAAGTATGCTTGGGGTCATTGTCCATTTGGAAGACCCATTTGCGATGTCTTGAGATGGTGCTTCAATATATCCACATCATTTTCCTTCCTCATGATGCCATCTATTTTGTGAAATGCACCAGTCCCTCCTGCAGCAAAGCACATCCACAACATGATACTGCCACCCCTGTGTTTCACAGTTGGGATGGTGTTCTTCGGCTTGCAAGCATCCCCCTTTTTCCTCCAAACATAACGATGGTAATTATGGCCAAACAGTTCTATTTTTGTTTCATCAGACCAGAGGACATTCCTCCATGTGCAGTTGCAAATTGTAGTCTGCTTTTTTATGGTGGTTTTGGAGCAGTGGCTTCTTCCTTGCTGAGCGGCCTTTCAGGTTATGTCGATATAGGACTCGTGTTACTGTGGATATAGATACTTTTGTACCTGTTTCCCCCAGCATCTTCACAAGGTCCTTTGCTGTTGTTCTGGGGATGATTTGCACTTTTCGCACCAAAGTACGTTAATCTCTAGGAGACAGAACGCGTCTCCTTCCTGAGCGGTATGATGGCTGCGTGGTCCCATGGTGTTTATACTTGCTTACTATTGTTTGTACAGATGAACGTGGTACCTTCAGGCATTTGGAAATTGCTCCCAAGGATGAACCAGACTTGTGGAGGTCTAACATTTTTTTCCTGAAGTCTTGGCTGATTTATTTTCAATTCTCCCATGATGTCAAGCAAAGAGGCACTGAGTTTGAAGGTAGGCCTTGAAATACATCTACAGGTACACCTCCAATTGACTCAAATTATGTAATTATTCTATCAGAAGCTTCTAAAGCCATGACATCTTGGAATTTTCCAAGCTGTTTAAAGGCACAGTCAACTTAGTGTATGTAAACTTCTGACCCATTGGAATTGTGGTACAGTCTTTAAACAATTGTTGGAAAAATGACTTGTATCAACGTAGATGTCCTAACCAACTTGCCAAAACTATAGTTTGTTAACAAGAAAGTTGTGTAGTGGTTGAAAAACGACTTTTAATGGCTATAATCTAAGTGTGTGTAAACTTCCGACTTCAACTGTATAAGTGTTTATATTGTATAAATGTGCAATCATATAGTAAGACAGGGTTATTTGTGGAAAATGTTTGAGTTGTGCTTAAGGGTTGTTTGATGTGACTGTTTTCAAAGTACAATCAAGAAAATAGACAATTGAACAAGAGACATTTTTTTTTCTTCAGAACAAAGATAGGGCCAGAACTTTGCAGACGTAAACTTGTGTCCGTTCTTTTTACTATTACAGGCCACATCAGCTACAGACTGAGGCCGGTAACATAGACAATTATGAAAGAAAAAAATCATTAAGGAAAGCTATGAACATGTACTACGACTATTCAATAACAGAGACCCCCAGGATTTAAATTCACCTACATTTCGATAAAAGTCACAGACACATTTTGAGGAAATTGAATCTTGTTTGTTGTGAAATAACCTGCATATTTCACATTGCAGAATATATCTACCTCTGAGAATCACAAAGGTTTAGGAGTGAATAGAGAGAATACAAAGAAACTATCTGCGCCTGAAAATCCTTTTATCGCTCAAGTGGAGGAGGGGGGGGGGCAGTCAAAGATTATAACTTTTATCAGCGTTGGATTTCTGAATAGATGAGATTGTTATGTTTTCAAGTTAGCCTCCTGATCCTCCATTTCTATTCCATGAATCTGCTACTGGTAAATTAAGGCACAGGCATATAATCTCAAAGATGTAATGGCATACACCGGGACAAAATATTGTATGAAGTAAATCACTCATTTTTATAAAGCGTTGGCCATAAAATTGTTTAGAGGTAAAGCTGTAACATACTGTGCCTGAATTAGTCTTCTTCAACAAGCCTCAGATGCAACCCACTGGGCACACACTGGTTAAATCAACGTTAAATCAACGTTATCAATGTCATTTCAATAAAATTGAACCAACATAGAATAGACGTTGAAATGACACCTGTGCCCACTGGGAATGTACTGTATGGAACGTATTCAATCACGGTGGTGAACCCTCCTAAACAATGAGTTCTGATTGCCTGTAAAGCCTGATAATTTCATCACAGTGGATCCCCAAAGAACATATAATCTATGAATGTTGTGTACTCTCTAAACTTAACCTTACTCTTTCCAAAATATCTTTATCCTTTCTCACAAACAACAAGTCCAAAAATAACCACCATCTTTCACACTGAACTAGCAAGTAGATGTTAAGAATAGTACAACTGAAATAGAGGGGAATCATAGGCAGAATTAGAAGTTAAGTTGTTTCAAATCTAGTCCAATTTACCAAACTACTGAGTCATCCATAAATGTGTATGAGGCCTGCAGCTAATTTGGATGAATTTGACCTGTAGACAAATAAGTCCACAACTCAAGCAATGAAGATAAATGTTCATTCCCAACCCCCCTGTACTTGTTTGAGTCTAGTTTCTCTAATTACACAGCCATAGTCACATGGAAACAGCATGAGTTTGTTTAGTAGAGCATTTCAATTAGTTATTTAGAAAGACTGATTTGTCATTTAACAATTATGATAAAGTACGATTTGACTCATGTAAATGAAAAGCAGACAAACAGAATGGTGTGGGGCGGAAGAAGCAGCTCACAAAATAAACGGAAATTAATCAGATTCTTCCCGCCGTTCCTGATTTATTAAAAAACATATACATTTCGTACATTTTAATTGTCTGATATTTTACTGCATTGTCAGGAGCTATTAACATAAGCATTTCGCTGAACCCACTATAATACGCTTGACTTTGTATGTGACCGATAAACTTTAATTTGATTTTGATTGAATTTGATACACAAAAAAGTAGGCTGGATACTGGTTAGTGCAATTTCATAAACATTTCAGATTTATGCTACACGTACGTGTTGAAGGGAAAGTGCTAACGTGCAATTAGTCCAACATCTTATTTAGTTGCAGTATTGCATTTTTGCACAGTAAATGACTGAGAACTAATCAGATATATTCCCACTGACATTTTATGCAAATCGTGTCACATCGAGCTCTGTTTTGTCTCATAGAAATGCTGTAGGTTAGAAATGTCTTGCTAGAATAGCCCAATCTTGCACCTCATGATCAAATTCAATAACAGATGTAAAATTCATGCTGCGGGCAATCACATCGATGTGGAATTAGACTTCCAGATGGTTGCTAACTCATGGAAGAATTATTGAAAGCTGGAGAATCGAGCAGACCCAAAAATGATATGAATGTTCTCAAGGTCATGATAGAAACCACATGCTGATTAAAAACACCACTCTCTTATCTTCTTCCTGTCTGTTGGGAGTGAATGGCCATAAGGTTAAAGAATACTAAACAGAGCATACTTTAATGATATTCTTAATAATATCTGTGTTAATTTATTAACAACTCAAATAGCAGTCTGACTGTTGAACAGCTTCCATAACCAGACCATCAGACTGTTGAACAGCTTCTATCACCAGACCATCAGACTGTTGAACAGCTTCTATCACCAGACCATCAGACTGTTGAACAGCTTCTATTACCAGACCATCAGCTTCTATCACCAGACCATCAGACTGTTGAACAGCTTCTATTACCAGACCATCAGACTGTTGAACAGCTTCTATCACCAGACCATCAGACTGTTGAACAGCTTCTATCACCAGACCGTCAGACTGTTGAACAGCTTCTATTACCAGACAATCAGAATATTGAACAGCTTCAAATGTTTCTGGTGTAGGGTTGCAAAGATACAGGTAACTTACTAATGTTACTGGAATCTTCAGTAATTTTGGTAAAAACATAAAAAAAAAATGCAAACTACCGTAACTTTTTTAATTTATACTTGAATAACAAAAAAAATATGTATTTGTAGACAGTATTCATTTATCATAGTTTTGTCCACATTGTCCTTGAGTTTGTAGTAGATAGACCATATGGTTCATGAGAAGAAAAAAAATCTAATCAACATTGCCATTATTTTTCAATTACCTCTGCAACTCGTCCAACTATTGACTATTTTCACAACTGCCACCAGTTTGACTCAAACACATTGACAAATATGCTAATCATAGTGTATCTGATCAACATCATCAGTGGATACTGTAGCACCAGCCACAATAATCATAGTGTATCTGATAAGCATCATCAGTGGATACTGTAGCACAAGCTATTCTAATCATAGTGGATCTGATCAGCATCATCAGAGGATTGCACCAGCCATACTTATCATAGTATATCTGATCAGCATCATCAGTGGATAGCACCAGCTATGCTAATCATAGTGGATTTGATCAGCAACATCAGTGGATACTGTAGCACCAGCCACAATAATCATAGTGTATCTGATAAGCATCATCAGTGGATCCTGTAGCACCAGCTATGCTAATCATGGTGTATCTGATCAGCATCGTCAGTGGATACTGTAGCACCAGCTATGCTAATCATGGTGGATCTGATCAGCATCATCAGTGGATTGCACCAGCCATGCTATTAATAATGTATCTGATCAGCATCATCAGTGGATTGCACCAGCCATGCTAATCATAGTGTATCTGATCAGCATCATGAGTGGATACTGTAGCACCAGCTATGCTAATCATGGTGGATCTGATCAGCATCATCAGTGGATCCTGTAGCACCAGCTATGCTAATCATGGTGTATCTATCACCAGATAGTATATCTGATCAGCATCATGAGTGGACACTGTAGCACCGGCTATGCTAATCATAGTGTATCTGATCAGAATCATGAGTGGATACTGTAGCACCAGCTATGCTAATCATAGTGTATCTGATTAGCATCATCAGTGCATACTGTAGCACCAGCTATGCTAATCATGGTGGATCTGATCAGCATCATCAGCGGATACTGTAGCACCAGCCATGCTAATCATAGTGTATCTGATCAGCATCACGAGGGGATACTGTATCACCAGCCATGCTAAACATAGTGTGTCTGATCAGCATCATGAGTGGATACTGTAGCACCAGCTATGCTAATCAGTGTATCTGATCAGCATCATCAGTGGATACTATAGCACCAGCTATGCTAATCATAGTGGATCTGATCTGCATCATCAGTGGATACTGTAGCACCAGCTATGCTAATCATAGTGTATCTGATCAGCATCATCAGTGGATCCTGTAGCACCAGATTTTCTAATCATAGCGGATCTGATCAGCATCATCAGTGGATTGCACCAGCCATGCTAATCATAGTATATCTGATCAGCATCATCAGTGGATACTGTAGCATCAGCTATGCTAATCATGGTGGATCTGATCAGCATCATCAGTGGATTGCACCAGCCATGCTTATCATAGTATATCTGATCAGCATCATCAGTGGATAGCACCAGCCATGCTAATAATAGTGTATCTGATCAGCATCATGAGTGGATACTGTAGCACCAGCTATGCTAATCATAGTGGATCTGATCAGCATCATCAGTGGATACTGTAGCACCGGCCATGCTAATCATAGTGGATCTGATCAGCATCATGAGTGGATACTGTAGCACCAGCCATAATAATCATAGTGTATCTGATCAGCATCATCAGTGGATTGCACCAGCCATGCTATTAATAATGTATCTGATCAGCATCATCAGTGGATTGCACCAGCTATGCTAATCATGGTGGATCTGATCAGCATCATCAGTGGATAGCACCAGCTATGCTAATCATGGTGGATCTGATCAGCATCATCAGTGGATAGCACCAGCCATGCTAATCGTAGTGTATTTGATCAGCATCATGAGTGGATACTGTAGCACCAGCTATGCTAATCATGGTGGATCTGATCTGCATCATCAGTGGATACTGTAGCACCAGCTATGCTAATCATAGTGTATCTGATCAGCATCATCAGTGGATCCTGTAGCACCAGATTTTCTAATCATAGCGGATCTGATCAGCATCATCAGTGGATTGCACCAGCCATGCTAATCATAGTATATCTGATCAGCATCATCAGTGGATACTGTAGCACCAGCTATGCTAATCATGGTGGATCTGATCAGCATCATCAGTGGATTGCACCAGCCATGCTTATCATAGTATATCTGATCAGCATCATCAGTGGATAGCACCAGCCATGCTAATAATAGTGTATCTGATCAGCATCATGAGTGGATACTGTAGCACCAGCTATGCTAATCATAGTGTATCTGATCAGCATCATGAGTGGATACTGTAGCACCAGCTATGCTAATCATAGTGGATCTGATCAGCATCATCAGTGGATACTGTAGCACCGGCCATGCTAATCATAGTGGATCTGATCAGCATCATGAGTGGATACTGTAGCACCAGCCATAATAATCATAGTGTATCTGATCAGCATCATCAGTGGATTGCACCAGCCATGCTATTAATAATGTATCTGATCAGCATCATCAGTGGATTGCACCAGCTATGCTAATCATGGTGGATCTGATCAGCATCATCAGTGGATAGCACCAGCTATGCTAATCATGGTGGATCTGATCAGCATCATCAGTGGATAGCACCAGCCATGCTAATCATAGTGTATTTGATCAGCATCATGAGTGGATACTGTAGCACCAGCTATGCTAATCATGGTGGATCTGATCAGCATCATCAGTGGATCCTGTAGCACCAGCTATGCTAATCATGGTGTATCTGATCAGCATCATCAGTGGATTGCACCAGCCATGCTATTCATAGTGTATCTGATCAGCATCATCAGTGGATTGCACCAGCCATGCTAATCATAGTGTATCTGATCAGCATCATGAGTCGATACTGTAGCACCAGCTATGCTAATCATGGTGGATCTGATCAGCATCATCAGTGGATACTGTAGCATCAGCCATGTTATTCATTGTGTATCTGATCAGCATCATCAGTGGATACTGTAGCACCAGCCATGCTATTCATAGTTTATCTGATCAGCATCATCAGTGGATTGCACCAGCAATGCTATTCATAGTGTATCTGATCAGCATCATCAGTGGATTGCACCAGCCATGCTATTCATAGTATATCTGATCATTATCATCAGTGGATTGCACCAGCCATGCTATTCATTGTGTATCTGTTGAGCCTGCTTAGTTTGGCATAGTGCTCAATGTTAAACAAGATTATCAAGTTCGGAGCAGACATACGCAGATCCAGTATGCAGCAAAAATCAAGTCCGTTCCAGAAAAATGTTATGTCTTTCCCGCAGAGAAAAGTTCATAGATCGTTTCACAGTGTAACACAAAACAGTCTGTGATTTCTTAACAGAATCCATATTTATTTCCCCACAAAGCATGTCTGTACATGGACTATATCTACACCAAAAAGCATGTCTGTACATGGACTATATCTACACCACAAAGCATGTCTGTACATGGACTATATCTACACCACAAAGCATGTCTGTACATGGACTACGTCTACACCACAAAGGAGATATGATAACACCTGTGTAAAATTGTTCTGGTGACACATGAGACATTGGTTGTAACCTGTGCAGCCCAACTAACGGTTAAATGTACTGGTAGTACAGTATATAGCTGGGGAGTGAGAGGTTAAAGGAGGAGGCTGTGGGGAGTGAGAGGTGATAGGAGGAGGCTGTGAGGACTGAGAGGTGATAGAAGGAGGCTGTGAGGACTGAGAGGTGATAGGAGGAGGCTGTGAGGACTGAGAGGTGATAGAAGGAGGCTGTGAGGACTGAGAGGTAATAGGAGGAGGCTGTGAGGACTGAGAGAGGTGATAGGAGGAGACTGTGAGGACTGAGAGGTGATAGAAGGAGGCTGTGAGGACTGAGAGAGGTGATAGGAGGAGACTGTGAGGACTGAGAGGTGATAGAAGGAGGCTTTGGGGAGAGAGAGGTGATAGGAGGAGGCTGTGAGGACTGAGAGAGGTGATAGGAGGAGACTGTGGGGAGTGAGAGGGGTGATAAGAGGAGGCCCTGCTGCGTTTTAAGTGCATGTGCTGCCAGATGTTGCTCACAGAAGCGTGATCATGTGTTCACTAATGTACTCTGGGAGGGATGGAGAGTGCGCGATGGGATGGAGGAAATGAGCGAGGAAAGGGAGGGAAGGCGATAAGGCCCGTCACTCCTGTATTGCCGAACTACTGCTACCCCTCTCTCTCAATGTCCAAGCATACCTCTGTGTTTTCTGTACCGTACACAGGGAGGGCCACCAGTCACCTCCATGGGATTACCTGTGGTTAGCTAACGGTCCTGTTTGATGCTCATGTGCTTAACAGATGCCCATATCAAAGGTAACTAACATGGCTGACATTATTGGTAGGTTGTCGCTGAGGTGATGCCAGGAACCTAATGGCACAAAGTCACCACCACCCGTTGATGTTGTAATGCGTGTGTGTGTCTGTGCGTGCACCTGCCAATTAAATATATCCACGATACAGAGATCGAGAGACCAAAAAACAGCTTCAATCACCAGACCATCAGACTGTTGAACAGCTACTATTACCAGACCATCAGACTGTTGAACAGCTTCTATCACCAGACCATCAGACTGTTGAACAGCTTCTATTACCAGACCATCAGACTGTTGAACAGCTTCTATCACCAGACCATCAGACTGTTGAACAGCTACTATTACCAGACCATCAGACTGTTGAACAGCTTCTATTACCAGACCATCAGACTGTTGAACAGCTTCTATTACCAGACCATCAGACTGTTGAACAGCTTCTATCACCAGACCATCAGACTGTTGCACAGCTTCTATCACCAGACCATCAGACTGTTGAACAGCTTCTATTACCAGACCATCTGACTGTTGAACAGCTTCTATCACTATCAGACTGTTGAACAGCTTATATTACCATCAGACTGCTGAACAGCTTCTATTACCAGACCATCAAACTCTTGAACAGCTTCTATTACCAGACCATCAGACTGTTGAACAGCTTCTATTACCAGACCATCAGCTACTATTACCGTCAGAATAAAATAAAAATGCATTACAAGTAAATAAAGAGTCTGTCATTATGTAACGTCTGGTTGAACTTTTTCTTAGACCGGTGAAAAGTATTTGATATCCAATCTTTTTCAGTTGTTCTAACCTTGAGATGAAGTTCTCTCATACACTGAGTATAACGGAGATGATAGATAGCTAGGACCAAGGGGTAATTCAAATGAAATGCAGTTTGTTAACTCAGGGACAAGCCCTTCTCTCTCAGCTCCATGCGTATTTGCCATAAACCCAACTGTAAATAGATGAACAGTGATCAACCCAAGAGCAAATAGATGAACAGTCATCAAACCAACTGTAAATAGATGAAAGGTCGTCAACCCAACTGTAAATAGATGAACGGTCATCAACCCAACTGTAAATAGATGAACAGTCATCAACCCAACTGTAAATAGATGAACAGTCATCAACCCAACATTCAAT
Source organism: Brachymystax lenok tsinlingensis (assembly GCA_030435695.1). NCBI lineage: Eukaryota > Metazoa > Chordata > Actinopteri > Salmoniformes > Salmonidae > Brachymystax > Brachymystax lenok. The sequence goes on from CM059798.1 coordinate 20,974,884, forward strand.
AGATTACTGGTTATCAACCCAACTGTAAATAGATGAACGTTCATCAACTCAACTTTAAATAGATTAACAGTAATCAACCCAACTGCAAAAGATGAATGGTCATCAACCCAACTGTAAATAGATGAACAGTCATCAACCCAACAGTAAATAGATGAACGTTCATCAACTCAACTGTAAATAGATGAACAGTCATCAACTCAACTGTAAATAGATGAACAGTCATCAACCCAACTGTAAATAGATGAACAGTCATCAACCCAACAGTAAATAGATGAACGGTCATCAACCCAACTGTAAATAGATACACAGTCATCATCCCAACTGTAAATAGATGAACAGTCATCAACCCAACTGTAAATAGATGAACAGTCATCAACCCAACTGTAAATAGATGAACAGTCATCAACCCAACTGTAAATAGATACACAGTCATCAACCCAACTGTAAATAGATGAACAGTCATCAACCCAACAGTAAATAGATGAACAGCCATCAACCCAACAGTAAATAGATGAACAGCCATCAACCCAACTGTAAATAGATGAACGGTCATCAACCCAACTGTAAATAGATGAACAGTCATCAACCCAACTGTAAATAGATGAACAGTCATCAACCCAACAGTCAATAGATTACTGGTTATCAACCCAACTGTAAATAGATGAACGTTCATCAACTCAACTGTAAATAGATGAACAGCCATCAACCCAACTGTAAATAGATGAACAGTCATCAACCCAACTGTAAATAGATGAACAGCCATCAACCCAACTGTAAATAGATGAACAGCCATCAACCCAACTGTAAATAGATGAACAGCCATCAACCCAACTGTAAATAGATGAACAGTCATCAACCCAACTGTAAATAGATGAACAGACAACAACCCAACTGTAAATAGATGAACAGCCATCAACCCAACTGTAAATAGATGAACAGTCATCAACCCAACTGTAAATAGATGAACAGACAACAACCCAACTGTAAATAGATGAACAGTCATCAGCCCAACAGTCAATAGATTACTGGTTATCAACCCAACTGTAAATAGATGAACGTTCATCAACTCAACTTTAAATAGATGAACAGTAATCAACCCAACTGCAAAAGATGAATGGTCATCAACCCAACTGTAAATAGATGAACAGTCATCAACCCAACTGTAAATAGATGAACAGTCATCAACCCAACTGTAAATAGATGAACAGTCATCAACCCAACTGTAAATAGATACACAGTCATCAACCCAACTGTAAATAGATGAACAGTCATCAACCCAACTGTAAATAGATACACAGTCATCAACCCAACTGTAAATAGATGAACAGTCATCAACCCAACTGTAAATAGATGAACAGTCATCAACCCAGCTGTAAATAGATGAACAGTCATCAACCCAACAGTCAATAGATTACTGGTTATCAACCCAACTGTAAATAGATGAACGTTCATCAACTCAACTTTAAATAGATGAACAGTAATCAACCCAACTGTAAATAGATGAACAGTCATCAACCCAACTGTAAATAGATACACAGTCATCAACCCAACTGTAAATAGATGAACGGTCATCAACCCAACTGTAAATAGATACACAGTCATCAACCCAACTGTAAATAGATGAACGGTCATCAACCCAACTGTAAATAGATACACAGTCATCAACCCAACTGTAAATAGATGAACAGTCATCAACCCAACTGTAAATAGATGAACAGTCATCAACCCAACTGTAAATAGATGAACGGTCATCAACCCAACTGTAAATAGATACACAGTCATCAACCCAACTGTAAATAGATGAACAGTCATCAACCCAACTGTAAATAGATGAACAGTCATCAACCCAACTGTAAATAGATGAACAGACAACAACCCAACTGTAAATAGATGAACAGTCATCAACCCAACTGTAAATAGATGAACAGTCATCAACCCAACTGTAAATAGATGAACAGTCATCATCCCAACTGTAAATAGATGAACAGACAACAACCCAACTGTAAATAGATACACAGTCATCAACCCAACTGCAGCGTCTGATGACTCACTTCAAGTCCAGTTATGACCATTTGTTATATACAGATAATTGCCAACCGTTACAGTTTAGTTTACATCACCTGGCGCTGGGTTGGACACCACTCCAATCCTGTACCCTCCCTAATGGTCTTGAATGGCCCAGGCTACAATGGAGCGGAATGGAGTGAAAATACCAGCATGTGTTTCACATTCACTGATGCATCATCTCTCTCTCTCTCTCTCTCTCTCTCTCTCTCTCTCTCTCTCTCTCTCTCTCTCTCAATTCAATGCAAGTGACTTTATTGACACGGCAAGTTCATTAATACTTACAATGTCAAAGTATACATATATAAAATATAAATATATATAAATAAATGGTAGGACCAACAGCAATAATAATAGTAGTAGTGGACATGGGATTACCATTAACAACAACAAAAACAACAATATTAATGAGAACTACAATACATTAAAGCAATGGTAGTAGACCAGTGTCAACATGACTGAGAAGACACATTACAAAACAAGATGGGAAATATTATCGACATTACATTTCACTTTTCACTGGCTGTCCCTCAGGTTGTGGCAGGAGGATGCATATTTAGCTGCCAAAACTGCACATTTTGGCTTTTCACCCAAAAAATATTAGAAATGCAGCTCTGTCTCTACCTCTCCCCTGGAGCAGAGTGAGCACAGCCTGTCCTCTCTGGGCAGCCAGGTTTGTCTGTGACGACCGGTCTCTATAGCCAGACTGTGCTCACTGAGTCTGTACTTAGTCAGTGTTTTCCTCAGTTTTCTATCAGTCACAGTGGTCAGATAGTCTGCCACCATGTACTGTCTGTTTAGAGACAAATAGCATTGAAGTTTACTTAGATTTTTTGTGGTGTCTTTCCAATAGGTGATATATTTTTCTTTTTGTTTTGTGATGATTTGGTTGGGTCAGATTTTCTGACTGCTGTCCTGAGGCTCTATGGGGTTGGTTTGTGTTAGTGAACTGAGCCTCAGAACCAGCTGACTGAGGGGACTCTTCTCTTGTTTCATCTCTTGACATTGTAGAGCTGTGTGATGGAATGTTTTGGGGTCACTTATTTTAAGATGGTTGTAAAATTTGATGGCTCTTTTTTCTATTCGAATGAGGAGGGGGTATTGGCCCAATTCTGCTCTACATGCGTTATTTGGAGTTTTTCTTTGCACTTGCAATACAGTCTTGCAAAACTCTGTATTCAATTGGATGTTTGTCTCATTTGGTAAATTCATTGTTAGAGATTGGGCCCCATACTTCGCTGCCATATAGAGCAATTGGTTCTATCACTGATTGGAAAGTTTTGAGCCAGATTCTAATTGGAATTTCAATTTAATGTTCCTTTTAAAGGCATAGAATGCTCTTCTTGCTTTGTCTCTCAGCTCATTCACAGCCCTGTGAAAGCTACCTGTGTTGCTGATATCTAGTCCTAGATATGTGTAGTTTTTGGTGTGTTCTAATAGAACTGTGTCCAAATAGAATTTATATTTGTTATTATATTATATATATATTCGGTTTTTTTAGGCTAACGGTCAGAGCCCAGGTCTGACAGCACCTGTTAAGACGATCTAGGGTTATGTGTGTCTAAGAAATATAGATTTTATACTAGCAAATGGTATTGAGGTATAAGTGCACTTTAGGCTAACTACAAAATAATGTGTTTTAAAGTAGGGATTGTAATGATATTTATTTGTTTATCAAGTAAGTGTTGATTCTAACGCATGGTGAGGCTGCTCTCTGGCCATCTCTACTGTTGACTCTTTTATATGTGTGTGTGTGTGTGTGTGTGTGTGTGTGTGTGTGTGTGTCAGTGATAAGTGCCTTCATATTTAGCCCCGCTGGGTATTTCCCTGAGCATGCCGGCTCCTTGTGGGTCAGTGAACGCTACAGATGCATCAAATGCCATCACACCACAAACATGTCCCCTGCATCACAAGAGCATCATTCCATTCTGAATCAAACCTTAATGATAGGCATTAGTCATAATGTCAGGTAAACAACCAGGTTAACTCTATGGAGAAATCTTCAAATCCTGCATAGAATAACGACAATACTGTTGCTCAATCCCTACATGGAGTGGGAGTCGTTGGCAGTTTTTCCTTTGGGCACTCTACCCCAATGCCTTGTGGGTGTTGTAGTTTGTACCACAACAAATGCATAGTGAACTCCATTAGGGGCCAGTAACAGAAGCTAGTTGGCACCTCTAAGTCATTGGGGACTGCCTACCGCAACCTCCACTGCTACACGCTCCCGTGACACATTGTCCATCTAATTGCGTTAGGCAAAGTGTGTTTGATGGGTTCTGGCTGACAACTGACTACAACTATAGGACAGGGAGACACTGAGTGGGAGACTCGGGGGTTTGACTCAAGACAGTCTCTCTGTCATGGTGTCGCCATGATATTAACCCCTCGTTGGCTCTAATGGTGTGTCGATTTACTGCCTGCTGGGTGGGGATGAAAGGGACGGCGAGGGTTAAAGAGAAGCTCTGTAATGACGTAGTAAACATTTGTTTTCTTCTGAATAGTCTCTCTCTCTCTCTCTCTCTCAGTAGGATTCAATCTATCCTGCTTTGGAAATGTTGAAGAGGCTTGCTTTGTTTGCTTGTCTGCATTCTGTAATGTGCTTGTCTATTAGGGGAAACGTGGTAGTCCTTGATAAGCACAACAAGGTCTGTTTTTATAAACATCTCTACCTCTGTCCTTCACTTGAACTGCGCTCAACAGGGACATTTCATTAAGGAATATATTAATAACAATAATAACAATACAGCTGTAGGTTCAAATAGAGTATACTGCTGTAGGTTTATATAGAGTATACAGCTGTAGGTTCACGTAGAGTATACTGCTGTAGGTTTATATAGAGTATACAGCTGTAGGTTCACGTAGAGTATACTGCTGTAGGTTTATATAGAGTATACTGCTGTAGGTTTATATAGATTATACAGCTGGAGGTTCAAATAGATTATACAGCTGTAGGTTCAAATAGATTATACAGCTGTAGGTTTAAATAGAGTACACAGCTGTAGGTTCATGTAGAGTATACTGCTGTAGGTTTATATAGAGTATACTGCTGTAGGTTTAAATAGAGCACACAGCTGTAGGTTTAAATAGAGTATACTGCTGAAGTTCAAATAGAGTATACAGCTGTAGGTTCACGTAGAGTATACTGCTGTAGGTTTAAATAGAGTATACAGCTGTAGGTTTATATCGAGTATACTGCTGTAGGTTTATATAGTGTATACAGCTGTAGGTTTAAATAGAGTATACTGCTGTAGGTTTAAATAGAGTATACTGCTGAAGTTCAAATAGAGTATACAGCTGTAGGTTCATGTAGAGTATACTGCTGTAGGTTTATATAGAGTATACAGCTGTAGGTTTAAATAGAGTATACTGCTGTAGGTTTATATAGAGTATACAGCTGTAGGTTCAAGTAGAGTATACTGCTGTAGGTTTATATAGAGTATACAGCTGTAGGTTTATATAGAGTATACTGCTGTAGGTTTATATAGAGTATACTGCTGTAGGTTTATATAGAGTATACAGCTGTAGGTTTATATAGAGTATACTGCTGTAGGTTTATATAGAGTATACAGCTGTAGGTTTAAATAGAGTACACAGCTGTAGGTTCATGTAGAGTATACTGCTGTAGGTTCATATAGAGTATACTGCTGTAGGTTTATATAGAGTATACTGCTGTAGGTTTAAATAGAGCACACAGCTGTAGGTTCATATAGAGTATACTGCTGTAGGTTCACGTAGAGTATACTGCTGTAGGTTTATATAGAGTATACATTTGTAGGTTCAAGTAGAGTATACTGCTGTATGTTTATATAGTGTATACAGCTGTAGGTTCAAATAGAGTACACAGCTGTAGGTTCAAATAGAGTACACAGTTGTAGGTTCATATAGAGTATACTGCTGTAGGTTCATATAGTGTATACAGCTGAAGTTCATATAGAGTACACAGCTGTAGGTTCAAATAGATTATACAGCTGTAGGTTCATATAGAGTATACTGCTGTAGGTTTATATAGAGTACACAGTTGTAGGTTCATATAGAGTATACTGCTGTAGGTTCATATAGATTATACAGCTGTAGGTTCAAATAGAGTACACAGTTGTAGGTTCATATAGAGTATACTGCTGTAGGTTCATATAGAGTATACTGCTGTAGGTTCATATAGTGTATACAGCTGAAGTTCATATAGAGTACACAGCTGTAGGTTCATATAGAGTATACTGCTGTAGGTTCAAATAGAGTACACAGCTGTAGGTTCATATAGAGTATACTGCTGTAGGTTCATATAGAGTATCCTGCTGTAGGTTCAAATAGATTATACAGCTGTAGGTTCATATAGAGTATACTGCTGTAGGTTCATATAGAGTACACAGCTGTAGGTTCAAATAGAGAATACTGCTGTAGGTTCATATAGAGTACAATCCTTCCTTCACAATTGTCATTGCATTTAGTTATAGGTATTGGAGCCATTGAGAATTTCTCAGAGCTGTCTTAACTGCAGTATGGATCTTGGCTCTTCCATTGACAATCAATAGGACAGGTTCTTCAATTAGAAACCAACCGCTGACGGTGCTCTCTGTCTATCTGTCAGGTGGAGCACATTATCCCATGGCCACTTACGATTACTCTCATCACATACACACACGTGCACATAGATGGACATGCATGTAAACTCAAACACACATGTACACACACGCCATGTATACAAAGGCTAAACGCAGTAGCTATGTTCTTGTTCTTTACTGCAAAATCTGACTTCGAAGTATTTTTCTGTCTAGACAGACAGCAATTTCTGATACTCCATGATACACTATATACACAAAAGTATGTGGACACCCCTTCAAATTAACGGATTCGGCTATTTCAGCCACACCCGTTGCTGACAGGTGTATAAAATCGAGCACACAGCCATGCAATCTCCATAGACAAATATTGGCAGTAGAATGGACTTAATGAAGCTCAGTGACTTTCAACGTGACACCGACATAGGATGCCACCTTTCCAACATGTCAGTTCGTCAAATTTCTGCCCTGCTAGAACTGCCCTGGTCAACTGCAAGTGCTGTTATTGCGAAGTGGAAACGACTAGGACCTACAACGGCTCAGCCGCAAAGTGGTAGGCCACACAAGTTCACAAATCAGGACTGGCGAGTGCAGAAGCACGTAGCGAGTAAAAATGGTCTGTCCTCTGTAAGCAACTTCAGCACACTAATTGTTTGTCAGGAACTTCATGAAATGGGATACCATGGCCAAGCAGCCACACACAAGCCTAAGATCACCATGCGCAATGCCAAGAGTCACCTGGATTGGTGTAAAGCTCTACCCACTGGACTTTGGAGCAGTGGAAACGCGTTCTCCGGAGTGATGAATAACGCTTCACCATCTATCATTCCGACGGATGAATCTGGGTTTGGCGGATGCCAGGAAAACGCTACCTGCCCGAATGCATAGTGCCAACTGTAAAGTTTGGTGGAAGAGGAATAATGGTCTGGGTTGTTTTTCATGTTTTGGGCTAGGCCCCTTTAATTCCAGTGAAGGGAAATCTTAACGCTACAGCATACAATGACATTCTAGATGATTATGTGCTCACAACTTTGTGGCAACAGTTTGGGGAAGGCCCTTTCCTGTTTCAGCATGACATAGCCCCGGTGCACAAAGCAAGGTCCATACAGAAATGGTTTGTTGAGATCGGTGTGGAAGAACTTGACTGGCCTGCACAGAGCCCTGATCTCAACCCCATCGAAAACCTTTGGGATGAACTGGAAAGCCGGAACCTATTTTCTCCACTTCCTGTCTGACTGACGTACCCAAAGTAAACTGCCTCTTACTCAGGCCCAGAAGCAAGGCTATGCATATGATTTGTATGATTGGATAGAAAATACTTTGAAGTTTGTAGAAATGTTAAAATAATGTACGAGACTATAACACAATAGATATGGTAGTAGAAAATCCAAAGAAAAACCAAGTGGCCATTTAATTATTTTGAGATCCCATGCTCTTCCACTAGAACGTATAGGGACAATGCCTGTTAATACTCACGCCTTTGGAATGATATGTTCGACGAGCAGGTGTCCACATACTTTTGGTCATGAAGTGCATATTCTGATCATCTCGCTTGTTCTTGTGTCACGAAACTAAATAACACATTAATCAGATAATTTACCTGGCCATGACGACAGATCAAGGATTTTGACCAAATTCGTAGTTACTGTGTGTGCAGTATATACTGCATTTACACACGTTCATACTCACAATCATATAGATGTGTCTGTTTCTTTTTTTTCTCTGTGTTGTAATTATGTGTAAATAGTTAAAGTACAAAAGAGAAAATAAATCAACATAAATATGTGTTGTATTTACAATGGTGTTTGTTCTTCACAGGTTGACCTTTTCTCGTGGCAACAGGTCACAAATGTTGCTGCTGTGATGGCACACTGTGGTATTTCACCCAATAGATATGGGAGTTTATCAAAATTGGATTTGTTTCTCTCTCTCTCTCTCTCTCTCTCTCTCTCTCTCTCTCTCTCTCTCTCTCTCTCTCTCTCTCTCTCTCTCCAGCCCCTCTCTCTCCAGCCCCCCTCTCTCTCTCCCCCTTCTCTCTCTAGCTTTCACTCTCTCCCCCTCTCTCTTTCTCTCTCCACCCTCTCTCTCTCTCCCCCTCTCTCTCCCCCTCTTTCCTCTCACTCATACTCACAAATAAAGATACAAACTCTCTGCCCCCTACACACACAACCATAGTACCACCATCGTGGTTATAATTAGGGGAGAAGAATCTTCATTATTCCTTCACCTGTGCCGTCCCATTTTCAGCGTGATCAAAGGGAGACTCTGCCAAAGGAAATGGTTGGAGTGTAGAGATTGATTAGTAGGCTGGCTGCAGCCTCAGCACTAGCTCCCCTGAGGATGCCCTGCTAACCCATAGTCATGTGGCTTAGAGGAGGAGAGGAGAGAGGGAGGGAGGGAACCTGGGAAGTGGGAAAGCTTCTGAGGAGTGAGACCTCTCTCTCTCTCTCTCTCTCTCTCTCTCTGCTCCTTCTGTGTCTGTCTCCTGATTTTCTGGATCTAATTTTGTCTCTTTCTAGGTGTGGCTGTCTCCTGCTTTTTCCTGCTCCGTTTCTTTTTCTTGTTTGTATCTTTATTTTGTTTCTCATATGTCTCTTTCTCCATCCACCCATGTGTCTCTTTCTCCATCCACCCAGATATCTCTTTCTCCATCCACCCATGGGTCTCTTTCTCCATCCACCCAGATATCTCTTTCTCCATCCACCCAGATATCTCTTCCACCCCCCTTTCTTCCTCTCAGCTCTACTTTCCCAGCATACAGGAAGACAGTGAGCCCAGAATCAAACAGGCAACCGCAGACACTCATCCTCACCTCTTATTCTCACCCCTCACCCCCTCCTCCCTCACCCCTCTCCCCCTCCCTCACCCCTCACCACCTCCTCCCTCACCCCTCCACACTATTTTAAGGTGTTGTCCCCCAAACGCATTCATGTCAACCCCTCACTATGTCCCCACGCTCTTATTGTAATGTCTCTGCTCTTAAAGTCGAGAGAGAATGTTGTGTATCTCGGCTGGAAAGAGAGTGGAAACAAGTGGGGGTACTCTTTCTTTCTGGCAAAGAGAGAAAACAGAGAGGGAAACCTATCCACATCATATAATACAATAATACTAGAAGTGAATGTGGAGGTGGCTGTGGAGTGCACTTCAGAATCAGGCTCTAGACTTGTTTAATTACTGTACCAAAAGCCTAATGGAAGAGTTGGACAGAGGCCCAGACAAACAATGTTCCGCTCAGGTGATAGAAAAAAGGAAATGCTGCTTGTCAGTTGTGTTATGTGGGCTGTTATCATATCAGACTATTATCATATCAAACTGCTATCACATCAGGCTGTTATCCCAATAAACTGTTATCATATGAGACTGTTAACCTAATAAACTGTTATCATATGAGACTGTTAACCTAATAAACTGTTATCATATGAGACTGTTAAGCTAATAAACTGCTATCATATCAGACTGTTATCATCATAAACTGTTATCATATGAGACTATTATCATATCAAACTGCTATCACATCAGGCTGTTATCCCAATAAACTGTTATCATATGAGACTGTTAACCTAATAAACTGTTATCATATGAGACTGTTATCCTAATAAACTGTTATCATATGAGACTGTTAAGCTAATAAACTGCTATCATATCAGGCTGTTATCCTAATAAACTGTTATCATATCAGACTATTATATCAAACTGTTATCATATCAGGCTGTTATCCTAATAAACTGTTATCATATGAGACTATTATCATATCAAACTGCTATCATATCAGGCTGTTATCCTAATAAACTGTTCTCATATCAGGCTGTTATCCTAATAAACTGTTATCATATGATACTGTAAACCTAATAAACTGTTATCATATCAGAATATTATTATATCAAACTGCTATCATATCAGACTGTTATCCTAATAAACTGTTATCATATCAGACTGTTATCCTAATAAACTGTTATCATGTCAGACTGTTATCCTAATAAACTGGTATTTCAGGCTGTTATCCTAATAAACTGTTATCATGTCAGACTGTTATCCTAATAAACTGGTATGTCAGGCTGTTATCCTAATAAACTGTTATCATATCAGACTGTTATCCTAATAAACTGGTATGTCAGACTGTTATCCTAATAAACTGTTATCATGTCAGGCTGTTATCCTAATAAACTGTTATCATATCAGACTGTTATCCTAATAAACTGTTATCATATCAGACTGTTATCCTAATAAACTGTTATCATATGAGACTGTTATCCTAATAAACTGTTATCATATCAGGCTGTTATCCTAATAAACTGTTATCATATCAGACTGTTATCCTAATAAACTGTTATCATATCAGGCTGTTATCCTAATAAACTGTTATCATATGAGACTGTTATCCTAATAAACTGTTATCATATCAGACTGTTATCCTAATAAACTGTTATCATGTCAGGCTGTTATCCTAATAAACTGTTATCATATCAGGCTGTTATCCTAATAAACTGGTATTTCAGGCTGTTATCCTAATAAACTGTTATCATATCAGACTGTTATCCTAATAAACTGTTATCATATCAGACTGTTATCCTAATAAACTGTTATCATATCAGACTGTTATCCTAATAAACTGTTATCATGTCAGGCTGTTATCCTAATAAACTGGTATTTCAGGCTGTTATCCTAATAAACTGTTATCATATCAGGCTGTTATCCTAATAAACTGGTATTTCAGGCTGTTATCGTAATAAACTGTTATCATATCAGACTGTTATCCTAATAAACTGTTATCATGTCAGGCTGTTATGGGCAAAACTTGTGACCAAAGCAGCTTTGAGCTTGGTGTGATCGTTTGTGCCAGGTGCGGCGGATCAGTATCTCAGAAACGTCCACCCTCCTGGGCTTTTCACGCACAACAGTTTCTAGGAGTTGCCAAGAATGGTCCGACAAACAAAAAACATCTAGTCAGCAGCAGTCTGGCAAAAACAGCTCGTTGATGAGAGAGTTTGATGGAGAATGGCAAGAATCGCAGTACAACAGTGGTGTGCAGAACGGCATCTTGGAACTCACAACTCGTTGGTCCTTGTCACGGATGGGCTATTGAAGCACGCGACCACACCGGGTTCCACTCCTATCAGCTAAAAACAAGAAGAAGCGGCTCCAGCAGGCACGCAATCACCAACACTGGACAGTTGAGGAGTGGAAGAACATTGTCTGGAACACGTTCAGTTTACTTGAGTGGCCTGTGCAGTCCCCAGACCTCAACCCAATACAGAATCGTTGAGATGAAATGGAACGGGCTGTTTGCAGCACGAATGGTACCGCTGTCCAGTCCACAGCAACTGCGTGATGCCATCGCGTCAGCATGGACCAACATTCCTGTGTTTCCGACACCTTGAATGATATCACAAGAGAATTCAGGTTGTTATGGAGGCAAGGGGGTGTAACTAATAAACTGGCCTGTGAGTGTATATCGATCATACTGTATATTGGATCATATCAGACAAAACCATAGCTTGGCTAATCTACATCCTTCCATGAAAAACCACACCGTTCTGTCATCTGCACAGATTCTGACCCCTACTCCCTAATACCTACATACTGCACTAACAAAGAGAGAGTGCATTAGATATTAGGAAAGATGGTAATATCTGTGTAAATATAGGACGGTTAATGCTAAGCTGTGACTAGTTTCTTCAGACAGTGTCTATCTGCAGTTCTCCTGTTACAACTAGCAGTGTAGAAAGCCAAAGAGGAAGCTGTGGGATCAGAGTCGGTCTATTTACTGTCAGCTGGATGCAGGATCAATATCCTCTAATAAAGGGACTTTGTTAACCAATTATATAACTGAATTACTATGTCCATGTCTTGGAAAAGATGAGTTGTATTGACGCAAGAGTACGGTGCTTTAGGAAATGATCACGAGGCATATGTGCAAATGTTGGGACCTCCTATGTGTGGACGTGTTAAACTATTCTTGTGGGGACCAGAATTCCCCACAGGAAAACTAAACAAATACAAATTTGACCAACTGGGGATATTTTATTAGTCCCCACGAGGTCAAATTATATTTCTAGGGGGTTTAGGGTTAAGGTTATAATTAGTGTTAGGGTTAGAATTACATTAAGGGTTAGGGTAGGAGCTAGGGTTAGTTTTAGGGTTAGGGTTCGGAGCTAGGGTTAGTTTTAGGGTTAGGGTTCGGAGCTAGGGTTAGATTTAGGGTTAGGGTTCAGAGCTAGGGTTAGATTTAGGGTTAGGGTTCGGAGCTAGGGTTAGATTTAGGGTTAGGGTTCGGAGGTAGGGTTAGATTTAGATTTAGGGTTAGGGTTCGGAGCTAGGGTTAGATTTAGGGTTAGGGTTCGGAGCTAGGGTTAGTTTTAGGGTTAGGGTTTGGAGCTAGGGTTAGATTTAGGGTTAGGGTTCAGAGCTAGGGTTAGATTTTTTGGTTGAGGGTTAAGGTTGGGGTTCGGGTAAGGGTAAGAGTACAGGTTAGGGTTAGCTGTACAAGACTGTGTGTGTGTTTATCAGTGGAGGCTCCTCAGCGGAGAGAGAGAGAGAGAGAGAGAGAGAGAGAGAGAGAGAGAGAGAGAGAGAGAGAGATATTTAGCTTGTATTGAATGCAGCTAGCTAGTTTAGCCTACTCAAATAGAGAGGAGGGGAGGTAGCTGACTATGGCTATCTAACACGGGAACTCTTCCAAGTCAAGGTAAGCTTTTGGTTTGATTAATTTATTGCCACCAGGGCCCACCGGTGTAACTGCTAGCTACTGTCTGTACAATGTACTGTATGATTGCAGCGGGTTTACTAACTCTTTAGTTCTAGTAGCCATGTTTACTATGACGTGACAATGATGTAGGCTGTGTGTAGCGGTTAGCAGTCATGATATGAAGGTTTGGCTTGGAATGGTTTTTCGGCTGGTCACAGGTGTGTTGTGCACTGAAGTCCACAAGAAGAGGGAAAAGATGAGAGGAAGAGAGCATGTAGATAGATGCTAGAAGGAATTATATATACAGCGAGCTGTTTATATGTGGCTGCTATGAAAGTGAACTGTGTTTGCGTGTGATCAGGGGTGTATTCATTGCGCCGATCCAGTTGAAAAACATTTCTTAAACGGAAGCAAACGGAACGAAACAGGGATAAACATACCGGAATCTGTCCAATAGAAACTCTTGTTTGCAACTGTTGGACTTATGATTACACCCTAGATCAGATAGATGCAGGCAAGAGTGTGCAAGGCGGTACTAAATGTGTCACTGTCTGTCACCTGCTCAAAATTCTCTCGACCTGTGTGCACCTATGTTGAAAACTGGCAGTCATTGGCTACGTTGTAGCAACCTCATGATGGGTATAGGGAATATTAGATTATCATGTAGTAGCCTAAACCTATCGCTGTTACATTGAAGTGGGTGAATGGAATATGACAGACAGTCATACAATATGCTGTAATAGAAATAAGGCCATGGTCATAAAAACGATATTGTCCTCCCTCATCTTAAACAGCACTGACCGGCACTAGTGTGTCCACACTAACACATGATCATTCCTGGTCAAACTGGCTAATTCAACGTGCTGGGCAGCTGTTCCTTTCTGTGCTACCATATTGCTGTGAATCGCATCAGTCTGGATTAGTTAGGCCTGATGGACTGAGTAACAAGTAAGGCATGAATAATCAAACTGCAGCAAAGTTAAACTGAAATTCACAATAGGAAAGAGAACTGCAGATAAGGCTTGTGTAATCAATCATTATTCAGAGATGTAATCTATTCCTAAACGAATATATTCTTTGTAATTTACATGACTGTATTTGCTTACTGTATCCAGAGACAATGACTGACCAAATCACAAACAAAACCTATTGAGCAAGAGACCAATCCACTTCCTGTAAACACCTATCACATCCAAAGACGTATACTTATGGAAACACAGTAATGATTCTCAGTCTGTAATCACCAAACAAAATGCATGTGGCTGAGGATAAATCAAGGGCTTTGTTGCTGTAAATAACGGCCTTCAGCTTAGGAGAACACAGTAATCATCTTTATGTTAAAGAAAGTACAGCCGGGTATTCATCACGGCACTGTCAGAGCCCTGGCAAGGGTCATAAACCTCTGAGAACGCACCATTTACATCCGCTTCGTCGGACACATGCTATTTCCCAAGATCAGCCCCATTCACCAAAGGAGGCTTGCAGTAATTAGCCTACCTTGTCGCAAGGCGGAATGCACATTCATACACATTCATTCCGTCATTCCCCTGCAGTTTGCCACTTCGCTCAAGAAGTGCTGATCGTTATCCATCGGGAGGATATTAGAGGAACTTGTTTCTGTGATGTCCGTTTCCCCTGGCTAGACCTGCCTGGGTCGTGTTGATCATATATGCATGCACAATTAAACAGGAAATGGTCATTGGATTGCTTACGGTTCTCTTAACACAGCCCGCTGCTGCATCGGTGGACTCCTAGCATATTTGTCTAATTGTCCAAAGGATGATGGCTTTTCCTGACATTTTTTTTACAGCAGGGATAAGAGCTGGCGGTACAACCATTTAGATGAAACTGTTTTGAGCGACAAAGAAAAAGTTGAAACGTGTAAACGTTTCTGTTTTAAAAAGTTTGTGGGTAAAGATATGAGTGGTCCATCCATTGTGATTAAGATAGCGTGGGATGTGAACAAATGGATTTCCATTGCATAATGTTGAGTATTGTTGTGTTGGTTTTCCCGGTTTCCTTTGCTGTTATAATGCTCATTGGGCAACCACTAGATAATTCCTCCTCCGTTGCAACATGCCATGGTCCTGTTGTCCTGGACTAACAGTCTGTACTCACATTTATTTTCC
Organism: Brachymystax lenok tsinlingensis; assembly: GCA_030435695.1. Taxonomy (NCBI): domain Eukaryota; kingdom Metazoa; phylum Chordata; class Actinopteri; order Salmoniformes; family Salmonidae; genus Brachymystax; species Brachymystax lenok. The sequence continues at coordinate 20,990,321 of CM059798.1, forward strand.
CCCCCATGTTCCCAAAATTAACTCCTCAGACAATACCAAAGGTACATACATCACTGCTTATGGTATTTTGGTTACTATAACATTTGGTTTGAAGTGACATTGAGGATTTGGGCATGCTTTTTTATAGCAACCGGCCATAGGCCCTTCCACTCTCATTGTTTCACTAGCAGCGATGCTAATGCTGGCTGTAGGGTAAAGTAAATAAAGAAAGCAAATATTTTTGGTCATTGTCTCTCAGGATCAAAAGATAAATAAATGTTTGTCCCAAAAATTAAGTATATTTCCAATTTTGGTGTACTGCCCCTTTAAATGGCAGTTGTTTTTACCACAGCAATATGACCAGATTAGTATTTACTTCAAAATGACACTACAATCAAATAATGGTAAATCAACTTTTTAGTACAAATGTAGATTGTACTTTGGAAAAAGGCCCCCGATTTTGGGGAGTTAGCAAAGGAATTGTACATTTGCTAAAATAACTGTCTGATTTGATTGTGTTATTTCAGATAACATTATTTGCATGTCTAAGGATGTTTTGAAAACAAATATATGTATATTATGATATGATTGTTGCTATTTTCAATATTTTTCTTGGGGTCAAAATGTCAATATTAATGCAGAAATACTAAACAATGAATTATATTCATTAAGAGAAAGTTTATTGACAAAACGTTTTGAAGAATTGAATAAACCACCTTTGGGCTACGATCAAAACTCTGCTTCTGGGGTGAAAATGAGCCCAGTCGGTTGTATAGGGGGTTAAATTATGAAACGGGTTGCTGTCTTACAAAGCACAACATGAATCACATGTTAAATCCTTTCACCTCAAAGACCCTTAACAATGACCAAATCAAAACGGATGTAGAAAAGGTCCGTAGCTCTACCAAATGGAAAACACATGACAGAATAGCATCCTTCAAAGCACTCCCCTTCAAAACAGCGTTCAGTTCCAGGCAGAGAGAGGTCATATAGATATGATGAGATTGAAGGGTTCAGGTCACTGGCAGGATGACAGCCAAACGACTGAGAGATTCAGAAAGATTTAATAGAGTCGAAGGGAAAGGCTAGATGTTCACCTACAGAGGGAAAACCTTTACCTCTCCCATGACCCCTTATCTCAGGCAGAACCTTCAAGCCCTAGGTCCCTCCCAAAAAATCTTTACCACCTTTTAACCCTTTAATATCTTCACATTGCATCCACCGCCACCACCCCCTACCCTCTCAAATCTTCCACCCTTCTAACCCTGACCAAAAGAGTTTGAACCTGGAATCATTCAACCCAGCTATCTGGCCCAAATCTCTAAACCCCCTTTATGTCAAAACCATGACCAAATCTCCTTCAAATCCTTCAATCCCATCTACCCCTACTGGGAACTTCTGCCCTTCACTCCCTCAACTCTAACCCCAATCCACTCAACAATACATTCCAATCCCAATGGCCACCACTAGCTCCCCTCATGTCCTATCTCTCAATAGCCATCGCCATACACACACAAACACACACATACACACCTCTCCCCACCCCATTCCATTGTGACAGGTGTTACGATCCATGTCACTATTTTTACCCAATAATGAACCTGTTCTATACATACTGTTTCTACCCAATAGGGAACGTGTTCTATACATTCTGTTTCTACCCAATATGGAACATGTTCTAAACATAATGTTTCTAACCAATAGGGAACCTGTTCTAAACATAATGTTTCTACCCAATAGGGAACCTGTTCTAAACATACTGTTTCTACCCAATAGGGAACGTGTTCTAAACATAATGTTTCTAACCAATAGGGAACCTGTTCTAAACATACTGTTTCTAACCAATAGGGAACCTGTTCTAAACATAATGTTTCTACCCAATAGGGAACCTGTTCTAAAGATAATGTTTCTACCCAATAGGGAACGTGTTCTAAACATACTGTTTCTACCCAATAGGGAACGTGTTCTAAACATAATGTTTCTACCCAATAGGGAACCTGTTCTAAACATAATGTTTCTAACCAATAGGGAACCTGTTCTAAACATACTGTTTCTAACCAATAGGGAACCTGTTCTAAACATAATGTTTCTACCCAATAGGGAACCTGTTCTAAAGATAATGTTTCTACCCAATAGGGAACGTGTTCTAAACATACTGTTTCTACCCAATAGGGAACGTGTTCTAAACATAATGTTTCTACCCAATAGGGAACCTGTTCTAAAGATAATGTTTCTACCCAATAGGGAACCTGTTCTAAACATAATGTTTCTACCCAATAGGGAACGTGTTCTAAACATACTGTTTCTACCCAATAGGGAACGTGTTCTAAACATACTGTTTCTACCCAATAGGGAACGTGTTCTAAACATACTGTTTCTACCCAATAGGGAACGTGTTCTAAACATAATGTTTCTACCCAATAGGGAACCTGTTCTAAAGATAATGTTTCTACCCAATAGGGAACCTGTTCTAAACATAATGTTTCTACCCAATAGGGAACGTGTTCTAAACATACTGTTTCTACCCAATAGGGAACGTGTTCTAAACATACTGTTTCTACCCAATAGGGAACGTGTTCTAAACATACTGTTTCTACCCAATAGGGAACCTGTTCTAAACATACTGTTTCTACCCAATAGGAAACGTGTTCTAAACATACTGGGAACCTATTCTAAACATACCGTTTCTGCCCAATAGGGAACCTGTTCTAAACATACAGCACTGTTTCTACCCAATAAGGAACGTGTTCTAAACATAATGTTTCTCCCCAATAGAGAACCTGTTCTAAACATACTGTTTCTACCCAATAGGGAACCTGTTCTAAACATAATGTTTCTACCCAATAGGGAACCTGTTCTAAAGATAATGTTTCTACCCAATAGGGAACCTGTTCTAAACATAATGTTTCTACCCAATAGGGAACGTGTTCTAAACATAATGTTTCTACCCAATAGGGAACCTGTTCTAAAGATAATGTTTCTACCCAATAGGGAACCTGTTCTAAAGATAATGTTTCTACCCAATAGGGAACCTGTTCTAAACATAATGTTTCTACCCAATAGGGAACCTGTTCTAAACATAATGTTTCTACCCAATAGGGAACCTGTTCTAAAGATAATGTTTCTACCCAATAGGGAACCTGTTCTAAACATACTGTTTCTACCCAATAGGGAATGTGTTCTCAACATACTGTTTCTACCCAATAGGGAACCTGTTCTAAAGATAATGTTTCTACCCAATAGAGAACCTGTTCTACACATACTGTTTCTACCCAATAGGGAACCTGTTCTAAAGATAATGTTTCTACCCAATAGAGAACCTGTTCTAAACATACTGTTTCTACCCAATAGGGAACCTGTTCTAAAGATAATGGTTCTACCCAATAGAGAACCTGTTCTAAACATACTGTTTCTAACCAATAGGGAACCTGTTCTAAACATACTGTTTCTACCCAATAGGGAACGTGTTCTAAACGTACTGGGAACCTATTCTAAACATACTGTTTCTACCCAATAGGGAACGTGTTCTAAACATACTGTTTTTACCCAATAGGGAACCTGTTCTAAACATACAGCACTGTTTCTACCCAATAAGGAACGTGTTCTAAACATAATGTTTCTCCCCAATAGAGAACCTGTTCTAAACATACTGTTTCTACCCAATAGGGAACCTGTTCTAAACATACTGTTTCTACCCAATAGGGAATGTGTTCTCAACATACTGTTTCTACCCAATAGGGAACCTGTTCTAAAGATAATGTTTCTACCCAATAGAGAACCTGTTCTAAACATACTGTTTCTACCCAATAAGGAACGTGTTCTAAACATAATGTTTCTCCCCAATAGGGAACCTGTTCTAAACATACTGTTTCTACCCAATAGGGAACCTGTTCTAAACATTCTGTTTCTACCCAATAGGGAACGTGTTCTAAACATACTGTTTCTACCCAATAGGGAACGTGTTCTAAACATACTGGGAACCTATTCTAAACATACCGTTTCTGCCCAACAGGGAACCTGTTCTAAACATACAGCACTGTTTCTACCCAATAAGGAACGTGTTCTAAACATAATGTTTCTCCCCAATAGAGAACCTGTTCTAAACATACTGTTTCTACCCAATAGGGAACCTGTTCTAAACATTCTGTTTCTACCCAATAGGGAATGTGTTCTAAACATACTGTTTCTACCCAATAGGGAACCTGTTCTAAAGATAATGTTTCTACCCAATAGAGAACCTGTTCTAAACATACTGTTTCTACCCAATAAGGAACGTGTTCTAAACAAAATGTTTCTCCCCAATAGAGAACCTGTTCTAAACATACTGTTTCTACCCAATAGGGAACCTGTTCTAAACATTCTGTTTCTACCCAATAGGGAATGTGTTCTAAACATACTGTTTCTACCCAATAGAGAACCTGTTCTAAACATACTGTTTCTACCCAATAGGGAACCTGTTCTAAAGATAATGTTTCTACCCAATAGAGAACCTGTTCTAAACATACTGTTTCTACCCAATAGGGAACCTGTTCTAAAGATAATGTTTCTACCCAATAGAGAACCTGTTCTAAACATACTGTTTCTACCCAATAGGGAACCTGTTCTAAAGATAATGTTTCTACCCAATAGAGAACCTGTTCTAAACATACTGTTTCTAACCAATAGGGAACCTGTTCTAAACATAATGTTTCTACCCAATAGGGAACGTGTTCTAAACATAATGTTTCTACCCAATAGAGAACCTGTTCTAAACATACTGTTTCTACCCAATAGGGAACCTGTTCTAAAGATAATGTTTCTACCCAATAGAGAACCTGTTCTAAACATACTGTTTCTACCCAATAGGGAACCTGTTCTAAAGATAATGTTTCTACCCAATAGAGAACCTGTTCTAAACATACTGTTTCTACCCAATAGGGAACCTGTTCTAAAGATAATGTTTCTACCCAATAGAGAACCTGTTCTAAACATACTGTTTCTAACCAATAGGGAACCTGTTCTAAACATACTGTTTCTACCCAATAGGGAACGTGTTCTAAACATAATGTTTCTACCCAATAGGGAACCTGTTCTAAAGATAATGTTTCTACCCAATAGGGAACCTGTTCTAAACATAATGTTTCTACCCAATAGAGAACCTGTTCTAAACATACTGTTTCTACCCAATAGGGAACGTGTTCTAAACATAATGTTTCTACCCAATAGGGAACCTGTTCTAAAGATAATGTTTCTACCCAATAGGGAACCTGTTCTAAACATACTGTTTCTACCCAATAGGGAACGTGTTCTAAACATACTGTTTCTACCCAATAGGGAACGTGTTCTAAACATACTGGGAACCTATTCAAAACATACTGTTTCTACCCAATAGGAACCTGTTCTAAACATACTGTTTCCACCCAATAGGGAACGTGTTCTAAACATACTGTTTCTACCCAATAGGGAACGTGTTCTAAACATACTGTTTCTACCCAATAGGAAATGTGTTCTAAACATACTGTTTCTACCCAATAGGGAACCTGTTCTAAACATACTGTTTCTACCCAATAGGAAATGTGTTCTAAACATACTGTTTCTAACCAATAGAGAACCTGTTCTAAACATACTGTTTCTACCCAATAGAGACGTGTTCTAAACATAATGTTTCTACCCAATAGGGAACCTGTTCTAAAGATAATGTTTCTACCCAATAGGGAACCTGTTCTAAACATAATGTTTCTACCCAATAGGGAACGTGTTCTAAACATACTGTTTCTACCCAATAGGGAACGTGTTCTAAACATACTGTTTCTACCCAATAGGGAACGTGTTCTAAACATACTGTTTCTACCCAATAGGAAATGTGTTCTAAACATACTGTTTCTAACCAATAGGGAACCTGTTCTAAAGATAATGTTTCTACCCAATAGGGAACCTGTTCTAAACATAATGTTTCTACCCAATAGGGAACGTGTTCTAAACATACTGTTTCTACCCAATAGGGAGCGTGTTCTAAACATACTGTTTCTACCCAATAGGGAGCGTGTTCTAAACATACTGTTTCTACCCAATAGGAAATGTGTTCTAAACATACTGTTTCTAACCAATAGGGAACGTGTTCTAAACATACTGTTTCTACCCAATAGGAAACGTGTTCTAAACATACTGGGAACCTATTCTAAACATACCGTTTCTGCCCAATAGGGAACCTGTTCTAAACATACAGCACTGTTTCTACCCAATAAGAGCGTGTTCTAAACATAATGTTTCTACCCAATAGAGAACCTGTTCTAAACATACTGTTTCTACCCAATAGGGAACCTGTTCTAAAGATAATGTTTCTACCCAATAGAGAACCTGTTCTAAACATACTGTTTCTACCCAATAGGGAACCTGTTCTAAAGATAATGTTTCTACCCAATAGAGAACCTGTTCTAAACATACTGTTTCTAACCAATAGGGAACCTGTTCTAAACATAATGTTTCTACCCAATAGGAACGTGTTCTAAACATAATGTTTCTACCCAATAGGGAACCTGTTCTAAACATAATGTTTCTACCCAATAGGAGCGTTTTCTAAACATACTGTTTCTACCCAATAGGGAGCGTGTTCTAAACATAATGTTTCTACCTAATAGGAACCTGTTCTAAAGATAATGTTTCTACCCAATAGGGAACCTGTTCTAAACATAATGTTTCTACCCAATAGAGAACCTGTTCTAAACATACTGTTTCTACCCAATAGGGAGCGTGTTCTAAACATAATGTTTCTACCCAATAGAGAGCGTGTTCTAAAGATAATGTTTCTACCCAATAGGGAACCTGTTCTAAACATAATGTTTCTACCCAATAGGAACGTGTTCTAAACATACTGTTTCTACCCAATAGGGAGCGTGTTCTAAACATACTGTTTCTACCCAATATTAGGGAATGTGTTATAAACATACTGTTTCTACCCAATAGGAAATGTGTTCTAAACATACTGTTTCTACCCAATAGGGAACGTGTTCTAAACATACTGGGAACCTATTCTAAACATACCGTTTCTGCCCAATAGGGAACCTGTTCTAAACATAATGTTTCTACCCAATAGGGAACCTGTTCTAAACATAATGTTTCTACCCAATAGGGAACCTGTTCTAAAGATAATGTTTCTACCCAATAGGGAACCTGTTCTAAAGATAATGTTTCTACCCAATAGGGAACCTGTTCTAAACATAATGTTTCTACCCAATAGGGAACCTGTTCTAAACATAATGTTTCTACCCAATAGGGAACCTGTTCTAAAGATAATGTTTCTACCCAATAGGGAACCTGTTCTAAACATACTGTTTCTACCCAATAGGGAATGTGTTCTCAACATACTGTTTCTACCCAATAGGAACCTGTTCTAAAGATAATGTTTCTACCCAATAGAGGAACCTGTTCTACACATACTGTTTCTACCCAATAGGGAACCTGTTCTAAAGATAATGTTTCTACCCAATAGAGAACCTGTTCTAAACATACTGTTTCTACCCAATAGGGAACCTGTTCTAAAGATAATGGTTCTACCCAATAGAGAACCTGTTCTAAACATACTGTTTCTAACCAATAGGGAACCTGTTCTAAACATACTGTTTCTACCCAATAGGGAGCGTGTTCTAAGCGTACTGGGAACCTATTCTAAACATACTGTTTCTACCCAATAGGGAACGTGATGTTCTAAACATACTGTTTTTTACCCAATAGGGAACCTGTTCTAAACATACAGCACTGTTTCTACCCAATAAGGAACGTGTTCTAAACATAATGTTTCTCCCCAATAGAGAACCTGTTCTAAACATACTGTTTCTACCCAATAGGGAACCTGTTCTAAACATACTGTTTCTACCCAATAGGGAATGTGTTCTCAACATACTGTTTCTACCCAATAGGGAACCTGTTCTAAAGATAATGTTTCTGCCCAATAGAGAACCTGTTCTAAACATACTGTTTCTAACCAATAGAGAACCTGTTCTAAACATAATGTTTCTACCCAATAGGGAACGTGTTCTAAACATAATGTTTCTACCCAATAGAGAACCTGTTCTAAACATACTGTTTCTACCCAATAGGGAACCTGTTCTAAAGATAATGTTTCTACCCAATAGAGAACCTGTTCTAAACATACTGTTTCTACCCAATAGGGAACCTGTTCTAAAGATAATGTTTCTACCCAATAGAGAACCTGTTCTAAACATACTGTTTCTACCCAAATAGGGAACCTGTTCTAAAGATAATGTTTCTACCCAATAGAGAACCTGTTCTAAACATACTGTTTCTAACCAATAGGGAACCTGTTCTAAACATACTGTTTCTACCCAATAGGGAACGTGTTCTAAACATAATGTTTCTACCCAATAGGGAACCTGTTCTAAAGATAATGTTTCTACCCAATAGGGAACCTGTTCTAAACATACTGTTTCTACCCAATAGGGAACGTGTTCTAAACATACTGTTTCTACCCAATAGGGAACGTGTTCTAAACATACTGGGAACCTATTCAAAACATACTGTTTCTACCCAATAGGGAACCTGTTCTAAACATACTGTTTCCACCCAATAGGGAACGTGTTCTAAACATACTGTTTCTACCCAATAGGGAACGTGTTCTAAACATACTGTTTCTACCCAATAGGAAATGTGTTCTAAACATACTGTTTCTACCCAATAGGGAACCTGTTCTAAACATACTGTTTCTACCCAATAGGAAATGTGTTCTAAACATACTGTTTCTAACCAATAGAGAACCTGTTCTAAACATACTGTTTCTACCCAATAGGGAACGTGTTCTAAACATAATGTTTCTACCCAATAGGGAACCTGTTCTAAAGATAATGTTTCTACCCAATAGGGAACCTGTTCTAAACATAATGTTTCTACCCAATAGGGAACGTGTTCTAAACATACTGTTTCTACCCAATAGGGAACGTGTTCTAAACATACTGTTTCTACCCAATAGGGAACGTGTTCTAAACATACTGTTTCTACCCAATAGGAAATGTGTTCTAAACATACTGTTTCTAACCAATAGGGAACGTGTTCTAAACATACTGTTTCTACCCAATAGGAAACGTGTTCTAAACATACTGGGAACCTATTCTAAACATACCGTTTCTGCCCAATAGGGAACCTGTTCTAAACATACAGCACTGTTTCTACCCAATAAGGAACGTGTTCTAAACATAATGTTTCTACCCAATAGAGAACCTGTTCTAAACATACTGTTTCTACCCAATAGGGAACCTGTTCTAAAGATAATGTTTCTACCCAATAGAGAACCTGTTCTAAACATACTGTTTCTACCCAATAGGGAACCTGTTCTAAAGATAATGTTTCTACCCAATAGAGAACCTGTTCTAAACATACTGTTTCTAACCAATAGGGAACCTGTTCTAAACATAATGTTTCTACCCAATAGGGAACGTGTTCTAAACATAATGTTTCTACCCAATAGGGAACCTGTTCTAAACATAATGTTTCTACCCAATAGGGAACGTTTTCTAAACATACTGTTTCTACCCAATAGGGAACGTGTTCTAAACATAATGTTTCTACCTAATAGGGAACCTGTTCTAAAGATAATGTTTCTACCCAATAGGGAACCTGTTCTAAACATAATGTTTCTACCCAATAGAGAACCTGTTCTAAACATACTGTTTCTACCCAATAGGGAACGTGTTCTAAACATAATGTTTCACCCAATAGGGAGCGTGTTCTAAAGATAATGTTTCTACCCAATAGGGAACCTGTTCTAAAACATAATGTTTCTACCCAATAGAGAGCGTGTTCTAAACATACTGTTTCTACCCAATAGGGAACGTGTTCTAAACATACTGTTTCTACCCAATAGGGAATGTGTTATAAACATACTGTTTCTACCCAATAGGAAATGTGTTCTAAACATACTGTTTCTACCCAATAGGGAACGTGTTCTAAACATACTGGGAACCTATTCTAAACATACCGTTTCTGCCCAATAGGAACCTGTTCTAAACATAATGTTTCTACCCAATAGGGAACCTGTTCTAAACATAATGTTTCTACCCAATAGGAACCTGTTCTAAAGATAATGTTTCTACCCAATAGGAACCTGTTCTAAAGATAATGTTTCTACCCAATAGGGAACCTGTTCTAAACATAATGTTTCTACCCAATAGGAACCTGTTCTAAACATAATGTTTCTACCCAATAGGAACCTGTTCTAAAGATAATGTTTCTACCCAATAGGGAACCTGTTCTAAACATACTGTTTCTACCCAATAGGGAATGTGTTCTCAACATACTGTTTCTACCCAATAGGGAACCTGTTCTAAAGATAATGTTTTTCTACCCAATAGAGAACCTGTTCTACACATACTGTTTCTGCAATAGGGAACCTGTTCTAAAGATAATGTTTCTACCCAATAGAGAACCTGTTCTAAACATACTGTTTCTACCCAATAGGGAACCTGTTCTAAAGATAATGGTTCTACCCAATAGAGAACCTGTTCTAAACATACTGTTTCTAACCAATAGGGAACCTGTTCTAAACATACTGTTTCTACCCAATAGGGAGCGTGTTCTAAACGCACTGGGAACCTATTCTAAACATACTGTTTCTACCCAATAGGGAGCGTGTTCTAAACATACTGTTTTTACCCAATAGGGAACCTGTTCTAAACATACAGCACTGTTTCTACCCAATAAGGAACGTGTTCTAAACATAATGTTTCTCCCCAATAGAGAACCTGTTCTAAACATACTGTTTCTACCCAATAGGGAACCTGTTCTAAACATACTGTTTCTACCCAATAGGGAATGTGTTCTCAACATACTGTTTCTACCCAATAGGGAACCTGTTCTAAAGATAATGTTTCTACCCAATAGAGAACCTGTTCTAAACATACTGTTTCTACCCAATAAGGAACGTTCTAAACATAATGTTTCTCCCCAATAGGGAACCTGTTCTAAACATACTGTTTCTACCCAATAGGGAACCTGTTCTAAACATTCTGTTTCTACCCAATAGGGAACGTGTTCTAAACATACTGTTTCTACCCAATAGGGAACGTGTTCTAAACATACTGGGAACCTATTCTAAACATACCGTTTCTGCCCAACAGGAACCTGTTCTAAACATACAGCACTGTTTCTACCCAATAAGGAACGTGTTCTAAACATAATGTTTCTCCCCAATAGAGAACCTGTTCTAAACATACTGTTTCTACCCAATAGGGAACCTGTTCTAAACATTCTGTTTCTACCCAATAGGGAATGTGTTCTAAACATACTGTTTTCTACCCAATAGAGAACCTGTTCTAAACATACTGTTTCTACCCAATAGGAACCTGTTCTAAAGATAATGTTTCTACCCAATAGAGAACCTGTTCTAAACATACTGTTTTCTACCCAATAGGGAACCTGTTCTAAAGATAATGTTTCTACCCAATAGAGAACCTGTTCTAAACATACTGTTTCTACCCAATAGGGAACCTGTTCTAAAGATAATGTTTCTACCCAATAGAGAACCTGTTCTAAACATACTGTTTCTAACCAATAGGGAACCTGTTCTAAACATAATGTTTCTACCCAATAGGGAACGTGTTCTAAACATAATGTTTCTACCCAATAGGGAACCTGTTCTAAACATAATGTTTCTACCCAATAGGGAACGTTTTCTAAACATACTGTTTCTACCCAATAGGGAGCGTGTTCTAAACATAATGTTTCTACCTAATAGGAACCTGTTCTAAAGATAATGTTTCTACCCAATAGGGAACCTGTTCTAAACATAATGTTTCTACCCAATAGAGAACCTGTTCTAAACATACTGTTTCTACCCAATAGGAGCGTGTTCTAAACATAATGTTTCTACCCAATAGGAACGTGTTCTAAAGATAATGTTTCTACCCAATAGGGAACCTGTTCTAAACATACTGTTTCTACCCAATAGGGAACGTGTTCTAAACATACTGTTTCTACCCAATAGGGAACGTGTTCTAAACATACTGTTTCTACCCAATAGGGAATGTGTTATAAACATACTGTTTCTACCCAATAGGAAATGTGTTCTAAACATACTGTTTCTACCCAATAGGGAACGTGTTCTAAACATACTGGGAACCTATTCTAAACATACCGTTTCTGCCCAATAGGGAACCTGTTCTAAACATAATGTTTCTACCCAATAGGGAACCTGTTCTAAACATAATGTTTCTACCCAATAGGGAACCTGTTCTAAAGATAATGTTTCTACCCAATAGGGAACCTGTTCTAAAGATAATGTTTCTACCCAATAGGGAACCTGTTCTAAACATAATGTTTCTACCCAATAGGGAACCTGTTCTAAACATAATGTTTCTACCCAATAGGGAACCTGTTCTAAAGATAATGTTTCTACCCAATAGGGAACCTGTTCTAAACATACTGTTTCTACCCAATAGGGAATGTGTTCTCAACATACTGTTTCTACCCAATAGGGAACCTGTTCTAAAGATAATGTTTCTACCCAATAGAGAACCTGTTCTACACATACTGTTTCTACCCAATAGGGAACCTGTTCTAAAGATAATGTTTCTACCCAATAGAGAACCTGTTCTAAACATACTGTTTCTACCCAATAGGGAACCTGTTCTAAAGATAATGGTTCTACCCAATAGAGAACCTGTTCTAAACATACTGTTTCTAACCAATAGGGAACCTGTTCTAAACATACTGTTTCTACCCAATAGGAGCGTGTTCTTAAACGTGCAGGAACCTATTCTAAACATACTGTTTCTACCCAATAGGGAACGTGTTCTAAACATACTGTTTTACCCAATAGAACCTGTTCTAAACATACAGCACTGTTTCTACCCAATAAGGAGCGATGTTCTAAACATAATGTTTCTCCCAATAGAGAACCTGTTCTAAACATACTGTTTCTACCCAATAGGGAACCTGTTCTAAACATACTGTTTCTACCCAATAGAGAATGTGTTCTCAACATACTGTTTCTACCCAATAGGGAACCTGTTCTAAAGATAATGTTTCTACCCAATAGAGAACCTGTTCTAAACATACTGTTTCTACCCAATAAGGAACGTGTTCTAAACATAATGTTTCTCCCCAATAGGAACCTGTTCTAAACATACTGTTTCTACCCAATAGGAACCTGTTCTAAACATTCTGTTTCTACCCAATAGGGAACGTGTTCTAAACATACTGTTTCTACCCAATAGAGAGCGTGTTCTAAACATACTGGGAACCTATTCTAAACATACCGTTTCTGCCCAACAGGGAACCTGTTCTAAACATACAGCACTGTTTCTACCCAATAAGGAGCGTGTTCTAAACATAATGTTTCTCCCCAATAGAGAACCTGTTCTAAACATACTGTTTCTACCCAATAGGGAACCTGTTCTAAACATTCTGTTTCTACCCAATAGGGAATGTGTTCTAAACATACTGTTTCTACCCAATAGAGAACCTGTTCTAAACATACTGTTTCTACCCAATAGGGAACCTGTTCTAAAGATAATGTTTCTACCCAATAGAGAACCTGTTCTAAACATACTGTTTCTACCCAATAGGAACCTGTTCTAAAGATAATGTTTCTACCCAATAGAGAACCTGTTCTAAACATACTGTTTCTACCCAATAGGAACCTGTTCTAAAGATAATGTTTCTACCCAATAGAGAACCTGTTCTAAACATACTGTTTCTAACCAATAGGAACCTGTTCTAAACATAATGTTTCTACCCAATAGGGAACGTGTTCTAAACATAATGTTTCTACCCAATAGAGAACCTGTTCTAAACATACTGTTTCTACCCAATAGGGAACCTGTTCTAAAGATAATGTTTCTACCCAATAGAGAACCTGTTCTAAACATACTGTTTCTACCCAATAGGAACCTGTTCTAAAGATAATGTTTCTACCCAATAGAGAACCTGTTCTAAACATACTGTTTCTACCCAATAGGGAACCTGTTCTAAAGATAATGTTTCTACCCAATAGAGAACCTGTTCTAAACATACTGTTTCTAACCAATAGGAACCTGTTCTAAACATACTGTTTCTACCCAATAGGGAACGATGTTCTAAACATAATGTTTCTACCCAATAGGGAACCTGTTCTAAAGATAATGTTTCTACCCAATGAGAACCTGTTCTAAACATAATGTTTCTACCCAATAGAGAACCTGTTCTAAACATACTGTTTCTACCCAATAGGGAAGGTGTTCTAAACATAATGTTTCTACCCAATAGGGAACCTGTTCTAAAGATAATGTTTCTACCCAATAGGGAACCTGTTCTAAACATACTGTTTCTACCCAATAGGGAACGTGTTCTAAACATACTGTTTCTACCCAATAGGGAACGTGTTCTAAACATACTGGGAACCTATTCAAAACATACTGTTTCTACCCAATAGTGAACCTGTTCTAAACATACTGTTTCCACCCAATAGGGAACGTGTTCTAAACATACTGTTTCTACCCAATAGGGAACGTGTTCTAAACATACTGTTTCTACCCAATAGGAAATGTGTTCTAAACATACTGTTTCTACCCAATAGGGAACCTGTTCTAAACATACTGTTTCTACCCAATAGGAAATGTGTTCTAAACATACTGTTTCTAACCAATAGAGAACCTGTTCTAAACATACTGTTTCTACCCAATAGGGAACGTGTTCTAAACATAATGTTTCTACCCAATAGGGAACCTGTTCTAAAGATAATGTTTCTACCCAATAGGGAACCTGTTCTAAACATAATGTTTCTACCCAATAGGGAACGTGTTCTAAACATACTGTTTCTACCCAATAGGGAACGTGTTCTAAACATACTGTTTCTACCCAATAGGGAACGTGTTCTAAACATACTGTTTCTACCCAATAGGAAATGTGTTCTAAACATACTGTTTCTAACCAATAGGGAACGTGTTCTAAACATACTGTTTCTACCCAATAGGAAACGTGTTCTAAACATACTGGGAACCTATTCTAAACATACCGTTTCTGCCCAATAGGGAACCTGTTCTAAACATACAGCACTGTTTCTACCCAATAAGGAACGTGTTCTAAACATAATGTTTATACCCAATAGAGAACCTGTTCTAAACATACTGTTTCTACCCAATAGGGAACCTGTTCTAAAGATAATGTTTCTACCCAATAGAGAACCTGTTCTAAACATACTGTTTCTACCCAATAGGGAACCTGTTCTAAAGATAATGTTTCTACCCAATAGAGAACCTGTTCTAAACATACTGTTTCTAACCAATAGGGAACCTGTTCTAAACATAATGTTTCTACCCAATAGGGAACGTGTTCTAAACATAATGTTTCTACCCAATAGGGAACCTGTTCTAAACATAATGTTTCTACCCAATAGGGAACGTGTTCTAAACATACTGTTTCTACCCAATAGGGAACGTGTTCTAAACATAATGTTTCTACCTAATAGGGAACCTGTTCTAAAGATAATGTTTCTACCCAATAGGGAACCTGTTCTAAACATAATGTTTCTACCCAATAGAGAACCTGTTCTAAACATACTGTTTCTACCCAATAGGGAACGTGTTCTAAACATAATGTTTCTACCCAATAGGGAACGTGTTCTAAAGATAATGTTTCTACCCAATAGGGAACCTGTTCTAAACATAATGTTTCTACCCAATAGGGAACGTGTTCTAAACATACTGTTTCTACCCAATAGGGAACGTGTTCTAAACATACTGTTTCTACCCAATAGGGAATGTGTTATAAACATACTGTTTCTACCCAATAGGAAATGTGTTCTAAACATACTGTTTCTACCCAATAGGGAACGTGTTCTAAACATACTGTTTCTACCCAATAGGGAACGTGTTCTAAACATACTGTTTCTACCCAATAGGGAACGTGTTCTAAACATACTGGGAACCTATTCTAAACATACTGTTTCTACCCAATAGGGAACCTGTTCTAAACATACTGTTTCTACCCAATAGGGAACCTGTTCTAAACATAATGTTTCTACCCAATAGGGAACGTGTTCTATACATTCTGTTTCTACCCAATAGGGAACGTGTTCTAAACATTCTGTTTCTACCCAATAGGGAACCTGTTCTAAACATAATGTTTCTACCCAATAGGGAACCTGTTCTAAACATAATGTTTCTACCCAATAGGGAACGTGTTCTATACATTCTGTTTCTACCCAATAGGGAACTGTCACATTCAGGCCTGATAGTTATAGGCTGGCGTGTTTAGTTTCGTTTTTGGTGTAGTGTTTTTTTTTTTCTAGGTGTTGTATATCTATGTTGGGGTAATGGTTCCCAATTAGAGGCAGCTGTGTGTCGTTGTCTCTAATTGGGAACCATATATATGTTTGGGGTTTTTCTATAGGATTTTGTGGGTTATTGTTTGTGCATAGCTTTGTGTTAATCAAGTTATGTTATTGTTATGATCTGTGTTCTCGTTCTCGTTCTCGTTCTCGTTCTCGTTCTCGTTCTCGTTCTCGTTCTCGTTCTCGTTCTCGTTCTCGTTCTCGTTCTCGTTCTCGTTCTCGTTCGTTTTGTCCCAGTTACGTGTATCAAATAAAACATGTATACTGGATACCTCTGGATACCTGGTCTGTCCTTCAACAAGATCGTGACAGGAACGTGTTCTAAACATACTGTTTCTACCCAATAGGGAACCTATTCTAAACATACTGTTTCTACCCAATAGGGAACCTTTTCTAAACATTCTGTTTCTATCCAATAGGGAATATGATCTAAATATACTGTGTTCCCAATAGGGAACCTGTTCTAAACATACTGTTTCTACCCAATAGGGAGCGTGTTCTAAACATACTGTTTCTACCCAATAGGGAACGTGTTCTAAACATACTGTTTTTACCCAATAGGGAGCGTGTTCTTAACATACACAGGTCATCAACAGAGGGTGTATGTGTCAAGGGTAACCTGGATCCACCTTTAGAATGACATGTTTTTGGCATGTAAGCGTTAGGCCTGTGGTCAGACAGATTGTTATTATTGTAGGGATTTAATTTACTTGCTGATCAAAACTAACAGTAACATTAACAGGTTATTGTCATCATTGGATAGTGGGTTGGACTCTGGACATTAGGCTAATTAGGATTAATCATAACATAATGCTGTATTATTTCATTAGGCTTAATACTATTTTAGGGACAGTGATGGATGTTGCTTTATGGTAAACCATGAGCTCACATGTTGTCTTATCAAACTGACCTTGTGCTTGAGTACTCCCGAATACACGTTTGAGACCAAACTTGAACTGTGATCATCTTCAACTCAAGCCATTGTTATGACTGTCCCTGAAATATATACGTTTCTGTCAACACACCTATCATCTAGAAGCATTTTTTGGTTGTGATACTAGGTTGCTCAAACTCCAATGAGATATTGGCTTAAGGTAAAGTGGTGGATTCAACCGGAAAAGTACAGGCAACATCTTAATCCTAAATGAATAAATACCCATACGTGTTATGTTGTAAATGTGAACATGAATTAATGCTACCATTTCAGATGACTCTTCATTCTTGCACCCAATTACCCAATGATTTATGAAAGCTTACTTGATAGGTCAATGTTCTTGTTGTGGTTTTACAGACGTGTTTAATGCTTATTTTCCATCGACTCCAACCCCATTCGATGCAATGAACGGGTGTGAGTGGAGCAATGTTTACTTAAGGGTGAAAATTATAAACACTCACAAAAGCTCTGTGAGACCGATAAGTAAAGCTTAATAAAGAGCAGTGATACTAGCAAGAGCAGTGATACTATCAAGAGCAGTGATACTATCAAGAGCAGTGATACTATCCAGAGCAGTGATACTAGCAAGAGCAGTGATACTATGAAGAACAGTGATACTATCCAGAGCAGTGATACTAGCAAGAGCAGTGATACTATCAAGAGCAGTGATACTATCCAGAGCAGTGATACTAGCAAGAGCAGTGATACTAGCAAGAGCAGTGATACTATCCAGAGCAGTGATACTATCAAGAGCAGTGATACTAGGAAGAGCAGTGATACTAGCAAGAGCAGTGATACTATCCAGAGCAGTGATACTATCAAGAGCAGTGATACTAGCAAGAGCAGTGATACTAGCAAGAGCAATGATACTATCAAGAGCAGTGATACTAGCAAGAGCAGTGATACTATCAAGAGCAGTGATACTAGCAAGAGCAATGTGCGGGTTTCTGCTGTTAAGTTTATTGAATTCCATCCTTCACATTGTATTTGTACTACAGTTTCCTTGGAACGTTGAAAACATATTGCTATGATTCCTTAATTACTAACTTATCTAAGCCAGACATACCTGCAATTACAGGGAGAAAAGATGTCAGCTCATTGGACGTGTTGTGAAATGCAGGCTGAAATGTTTTTTTCCAGAACAGATAAAACTGAATGTATTTCTCTAGATCAGATGAAACTTAAAAATGGTAGAACTTTCCTATTTTTCACAGGAAGGTAGATAAGAATCCAGCAATGGTTTTACCTATCTTTCCCCTAAGAGAAAACATGTGCACAACTAAATAAATATATAATGATTATAACAAATAAGTTTACGCTGCTGGGCAAAACCTGGCACAATCCTGTACTGAAGAAACACATGCTATCATTGTTTTTAATTAGCAGAGTCATTAGCTCAGCCAACATGTTGATGGGAGGATTCTATACAGATCATATAAAATGGAAAGGGGGTGATATCTTATTAATTAATCTGGTATCCAATGGTTACCAGGTACCCTAAGGCTAAATGCATTAGTGACAGAACCGGTGGGCTGTGTCTTGAATAGTGTTGTTGAATTGACCCCCCATGTCAAACATGTCTGATTAGTATCTTGATTTCAAATGAGTGAGATACTGTACATCAGTCAAACAATGGTTTGTGTTCAAACTGTTCGTGCTGGTGTAGCCTACTAAATTAAAACTATACCATCTCCTCTAAAATATCTCCACGATTAATACCAGATTTACATTTGCTCGTTGTGCCTTGAACTGAGGAAAAAACAACTCTAAAACCTTTGTGAACAGTGTTCACAGTTCAGCTATTTCAGCCATTTACACCCCGGCATCAAATGTCATCTCCAAACGAGGCTGGAGCCCAGCACAGCTCTAATTAATCAAATCTGTAGCCCGGGGCACTTGTAAACAAATAATCTCCAATGTAACAGTGACCTTGTAGAATTTCAATTAAACACATGAAATGCATGATATGCATGTGTTTAAAGATACACTGAGTGTGCAAAACATTATGAACAACTGTCCTTTCCATGACATCGACTGGCCAGGTGAAAGCTATGATCCCTCATTGATATCACCTGTTAAATCCACTTCATTCAGTGTAGAGTAAGGGGAGGAGACAGGTTAAATAAGGAGTTTCAAGTCATGAGACAATTGAGACATGGATTGTGTATGTGTGCGTGGATGGGCAATGGGCAAGAAAAAATATTTAAGTGCCTTTGAATGGTGTATGGTAGTAGGTGCCAGGTGCACCGGTTTGTGTTTCCCTTGTGTATCAAGAATGGTCCACCACCCAAAGAACATCCAGCAAACTTGATACAACTGTGGGAAGCATTGGAGTCAACATGGGCCAGCGTCCCTGTGGAATGCTTTCAAAACCTTGTAGAGTCCAAAACCTTGTAGAGTCCATGACTGTTCTGAGGGCAAAAAGCGGGAGGTTTTTCAACTCAATATTAGGAAGTTGTCCTTATGTTTTGTACACTCAGTGTGTATACATTGTACCACAGGAGGTTGGTGGCACCTTAATTGGGGAGGATGGGCTTGTGGTAATGGCTGGAGTGGAATAGGTGGAATGGTATCAAATACATTAAACACATGGTTTCCAGGCGTTTGAAATAATTTATTTACTTCGTTCCAGACATTATTTTGAGTCGTCCTCCTTTCACCAGCCTCCACTGCACTGCACTGAGGATACATGATTGTGTCCTGGATGTACTGAACATGTTTCACTCATAATAGCACTGTGTTGTTGACAACAGCTAGGAAGATGAGATGTGTAATGGCCAGGAAGATGAGATGTGTAACGGACAGGAAGATGAGATGTGTAACGGACAGGAAGATGAGATGTGTAATGGACAGGAAGATGAGATGTGTAACGGACAGGAAGATGAGATGTGTAATGGACAGGAAGATGAGATGTGTAATGGACAGGAAGATGAGATGTGTAACGGACAGGAAGATCTGTTGTATAACGGACAGGAAGATGAGATGTGTAATGGACAGGACGATGTGTTGTATAACAGACAGGAAGATGAGATGTGTAATGGACAGGAAGATGAGATGTGTAATGGACAGGAAGATGAGATGTGTAATGGACAGGAAGATGAGATGTGTAACGGACAGGAAGATGAGATGTGTAACGGACAGGAAGATGAGATGTGTAACGGACAGGAAGATGAGATGTGTAACGGACAGGAAGATGTGTAATGTCCCGGACAGGAAGATGTGAAATGTCACGGACAGTAAGATGTGATGTGTCACGGACAGGAAGATGTGATGTGTCATGGACAGGAAGATGTGATGTGTCACGGACAGGAAGATGTGATGCGTCATGGACAGGAAGATGTGATGTGTCACGGACAGGAAGATGTGATGCGTCATGGACAGGAAGATGTGATGCGTCATGGACAGGAAGATGTGATGCGTCACGGACAGGAAGGTGTGATGTGTCACGGACAGGAAGATGAGATGTATAACAGACAAGAAGATGAGATCTGTATGTACTCGTTAATCAATTGAACGTGAATCATTCTCAAGGACACATTCATGGAAATTAAATTACAATCAAATTTATATTGATGTGGCCACAATGCACTTTTCACTGACAAATACGAGTGAAATACTCAAAAAAGGTTACCTACAGCACAGGCAATCTCCAAGACGACGCCAACCCATGGCGTAACTGCTGCAACAGAACTTCGCCATAGGTTGACGTTTTTGTCATATATTGCCGTATCTTAGCTGTCAGTCAAACTCCTCAAAAGTGAAACTAAAACTTAAGTTTAGGCATACTTTTCTACTGGTTAAGGTTAGGATTAAGGTTTGGGAAAAGGCGTTAAACAAACAAACACAGAAAATCAGGAGTGCCTGGCACTGAGATTGAACATGAGACCCTTGGAGCCTGAGTCTGCTGCTTAAACGCCCGTCCCCATCAACCACAACGCCCTAGCAAGCCACAACCCTACGAGATGGTAGTAGAGGCTCATGTTGTCCCTAGTGGATGGTATAGCTTCCACATATTGCCAGGTTCAAACGTAATCTGTTACCTGGCACCTCCTGGCCTGTTCCATAAGAGAAAGGAAAGGGGGGATACATAGTTAGTTGTTCAACTGAATGCCGTCAACTGAAATGCGGTGCGGAGAGCTGCCTTAATCGACACCCACGTCTTCGGCGCCCGGAGAACAGTGGGTTAACTGCCTTGCTCAGGGGCAGAATGACAGATTTTTATCTTGTCATTCGATCCCAACGCTCCTTTCCGCCAGGCTACCTGCTGGGTCAGTATAAGGTTACGTTTGGGATAAGGTTATTTGCGTTCAGGGTTTTGATAATATGCTGGAGTGTATCGTACAGTAGTAGGCTTCTGATCTGATTTTTGGGACTAGTTCTGGGACTAGTTCTGGGACTAGTTATGAGGAGCTGACAGCTGTCACCCATGTTAAAGGGTCCAGTGGAGGCTGCTGAGGGAAGGACAGCTCATGGTAATGTCCATAACTGAGCGAATGGAATTACATCAAACACCTGGAAACCATGTGTTTGATGTATTTGATACCATTCCACTGATACCGCTCCAGTCATTACCACTAGCCCGACTTCCCCAATTAAGGTGCCACCAATCTCCTGTGATCCTGTGTGTTTTTGTGTGTGTTCATTTTCATATTTGTACACATCATTTAAGCTCACGATGGATCACAGGCATTGTATTATTATTATTATGATATATTTTATTTTTGGAGGGTATATCAACTTTTTTTTTTGAAGATAGTTGGATGCTAGGCATTATTTAGATATGAGATCTCTTCATCATTCAAGGGGCTCTTACTGCATTTCAGCACAATGACTCTTTTTCAAGTCCATGGACAGCTCCTCTTAGCAGATCCTTTCAGCACCATGGACAGCCCCTCTTAGCAGATCCTTAAAGCACCATGGACAGCTCCTCTCAACAGATCCCTGCAGCACCATGGATGGCTCCCGTAAACAGATCCTTTCAGCGCCATGGACAGCTCTGCTCGACACATCCCCCTTGGATTGATGGAGGGCAAGGGAGAGCAAGAGCTCTGCTGTTTTTCCTTTCAATTTATATCGCACACACACACAAACACACACACACAAAGTGTGGTCGTAACTGTTGAGGAGCTGACAGAGTCTTGATCTGGCTCCCCCTATATTACTGGTGTCCCCTGAGGTTCTGATGCACTAATGGATAGTAATGAGTTAAAGCACTCATAAAGCTGCCTTAGAGGAGTGCACACACACACACGCACACTCACACACACAGGCGCGCACGCGCAGACACACACACACACACACCTGCCTTTGGGCTATTTCTCCCAAGCCACCTCTTCAACATGATCCAGTGTTCTAGAGTGTTTGTGTGTTTCTGCATGGGCTCATCCAATGTACTACCATGACTGAAGCTGCAAACAGAAACCGCTTTTTGTAGGCCCAGACTTGAATTGATTGAAGACACAAATGAATAGAGACGAGACAATGTCACCGTGGCATTGGAATCCTGGTCGATCCAATTCTCTGAACAACAGCTTTTATGGAGTCATTCCTTTCATGGTATTCTGTCATCATATCGTTGACATTAATAGTCACAGCAGGAGCTGAGAAAATGTCTCTGAAACCTTCATTTGTAATCAGACTTTTCTACTGTCTATTCAACAAGCCAACAACCAAGAGACAATCAGGCCCATGAAGACCACAACAACCATGGATGTGGAGCATTGAGTCTGTGGCTGAAAATGTCATCTATAGGTCAGGAGTGAATGTGGATGGATGGTGCAGCGCTCCTGATGGAAATATCTTTCCACAGATCTCTGTAGAATTGATTCCTCCAGCCGCGCGGACGTTGCCCCATTTTCTGCATCTGCAACTTCATCATCGGACAGTTGACCTATCATAAACCGTAGGATAGAAACGCTGGCCTGTGTCATCTGTCTTTACCCGTGCACGAGAAAGCTGTGTCATGGTAGCCTGGTTATCAGACATGTTTGGCATATAACAAGGAGTAGCAAGAAATGGAATGATTGTACAAACAGGTCTGGTTAGCAGGTTAATGTCGTGGCAGTTCTGGTTGAAACGTGTGAATGTTATAGATGTATCCCTCTCCAGTACCTAACACTTGTAATGTTACAGCAAATGGGATGCTCCAAGCATCCCATTTAACTTGCATCTATCCTTGTATCTAATTTATTGATTTGTTAATTTTACAGCCGTACCAGTGGTGTTTTGTTGGCAGTATGTTACTCTAATCAGAAGTGACAATTTTTCCATTATCACAGAAACAAAACTATTTTGTCTCCAACTGACAAAGGAGCATGATGGGTAATAAGGTACTGTAACTACACACATCATGACATCTTATAAGAAAAAGTATGAAAACGAATTTAATGAACACAGCCTTCCTTTTTCTCCATCCGCAGAACCGATAGAGTTCCCTAAATTACCTATTAATTCGAAGTTACAGCAACACAGGCCACCTCAGATGACTATCAAAGAATTACATGGACCATGCAATTTCAGTTACTAAAGATAATTTAAAAAATGTAAATGCTGAAAGGAATCCAAATTGATTCTCCTTTTTAGACCCAAATAGGTGCACATAAACCTGTTGTGTGTACAAATCAAAGGAAACATGTTTTGCCCTGCAACCGTGAGAATCTACTGTTGAATTCTAGATCCGTTGTACTTCTATTATCAACACTAACAATGAACCAATTGAAAAATGTCTTCTTAGCCGCAACAAAAAACACGATATTCAATTCCCCTTCTAAGCCCTAGACATCTCTTGAATTGAACGAATGTCAGCGATGTTGTACACCGGCGTCTTCAGCTGTGGCTCGGAAACACAGTACAACACTGTACCTGCGGCTGACACGACACACACAGACCCAGTGACTCACAACAAGGTGGAGAGCAGATAATACATTCATTGGACTGTAAGCAGATTTGTGTGTACGGCTTGACTTAAAGGCAGATCATTGGGAGCCTCCCTGTAAACAGGCGTTTAGAAAAATCAAAGCCTTAAATGGGAAAATACATTTATTAACTCAATCCGCTTAGTTCAGGTTCAGCTCTTCGCTCAAATGAAGTTTGCTGTTGGATTTCACAGAATATTAGGAGACGGGAGGAAGGAAGGAAGGAAGGAAGGAAGGAAGGAAGGAAGGAAGGAAGGAAGGAAGGAAGGAAGGAAGGGAGGGAGGGAGGGAGGGAGGGAGGGAGGGAGGGAGGGAGGGAGGGAGGGAGGGAGGGAGGGAGGGAGGGAGGGAGGGAGGGAGGGAGGGAGGAAGGACAGGGCCATCAGAATCACGGGAATATCATCGAAAGCCATTTTGTTTTATTGTAATTTAATGCCCATAAGGAATGATTTTCTTCTTTCTGTAAGCAACTGGAATGTGTAGCATGGCAACATGGAAAATGCAACACGCACCTGTACACACACGGTTTGGATCTGCTTTGTGTTCTGCAGCTCATGTTTTTCTACAACAATGAATGGCATTAAATGAAGAGGTTCATTCCATTCATTGTGATTTTTCAGAAATGATTGCTTATGGCCTGCGTACCTTCATGTGTGTGTAAAATATGACTGCCTCAAAATTGTTATTATTAGATTTTAGATGTGTATGAAAATGTTATATATATATTTTTTAACTCAATTGTTTAGCTGGAATGGAATGTTCGTATTCTGTATATTTGAATGTGATATGTGGCTGTCCCACCTAGCGATATTAAGAAGAATGCACTAACTGTAAGTCACTCTGGATAAGAGCATCTCCTAAATGACTAAAATGTAAAATGTAAATGTTTTAAAGATCTCATATTACTGTATATATAAAAAAAATATATATATATATATATATATATATATATATATACTGTATATATATTTTGTAATTGATGTCACAAATGTATAATTTGTGCATTTTTTTATTAAAATCGAGTTATTTGTCACATTTGACCGTGTAAAACCTAGCAGTACTACTTATTTCTTTGAGCAGTACTACTTATTTCAAAACATTTCTCTCTGAAATTGAAACCAACAAGTGATTAGATTTTAAACAAGTAGTGTGAACACCAATACAAGTGAATTTTACAAACATTTCTGAAAAACTATTTACATTTTGTCATTCTGAAATACCAGACTGTACCTGGTTGAGTCAAGGCCCTGCTATGATTTCTATTCATCTAGTACATCAACACCTCTCTGCCGCACTGTGTATCTGATGAGCCATGTGCAGACAGTCCCTCAGTGCAGACTGACCATCAGTACAGACTGCCCCTCAGTACAGACTGCCCCTCAGTACAGACTTCCCCTGAGAACAGACTGCCCCTCAGTTCAGATTGACCTACAGTACAGACTGTGCCAAAGTACAGACTGTCCCTCAGTACAGACTGACCCTCAGTACAGACTGCCCCTCAATGCAGACTGCCCCTCAGTACAGACTGTTTCTCATTACAGATTTCCCCTCAGTACAGAATGCCCCACAGTACAGACTGACCTACAGTGCAGACTGTGCCTCAGTACAGACTGCCACTCACTACAGACTGCACCTCAGTACAGACTGCACCTCAGTACAGACTGCACCTCAGTACAGACTGCCCCTCAGTGCAGACTGCCCCTCAGTGCAGACTGCCCTTCAGTACAGACTGCACCTCGGTGCAGACTGCCCCTCGGTACAGACTGCCCCTCAGTGCAGACTGTCCCTTCAGTACAGACTGCCCCTCAGTACAGACTGTTCCTCAGTACAGACTGCCCCTCAGTACAGACTGCCTCTTAGTACAGACTGGCCCTTAGTGCATAACTGTGGTAGTGAGTTATGCACTGCCTGTTTGTGTGTGTGTGTCACATACGGTGTGTTTTATTTGCTAGAGGATCAATGGCAGGCAGGTGTTTAGTAATCCAATTGAGCCTCAGGGCCCTCTCTGGGCAGTGTTTGTGTCAGTGCATGAGCCACTCTGTGGAATAACTTTGAACACACACACACACACACACATACACACACACACACAAACACACATATACACACACTTGTGCACTGTAGTATGTATTCACTATGTACATCTTTCAGTGATTTATGGTAAATGTAATTACAGTACTACCATATCCCCCCTGATGAGACCCATGTGGTTCTTAATGAATGCATTAACAATTCAGGAGTTAATTAATAATTGCCATATTATCTACAAATTTACAAGGCGCGCGCATTTATCTTGCCTTCATTACAAAACAGCTTATCATTAAGTCAACTATGTTAGAGACTTTTGTATACTGGAAGTGAAGACAAACTGAATTGATTAATCGGATATGCCAAAAGTGGACAATTTATGATTTATTTCCAGTTCTTTTAATCGCGACAACACATGTATACACTCTCATGACACTTACTAGGCAGCATGCAGGCATACGGATATGGACAGGCAAACAGTAATATACTGTCTCACCCATTCTCAATGTCTCTCGCCCGCTCTCACCCATTCTCAATGTCTCTCCCGCGCTCTCACCCATTCTCAATGTCTCTCCCCCGCTCTCACCCATTCTCACTTTCTCTCCCCCGCTCTCACCCATTCTCACTGTCTCTCCCCCGCTCTCACCCATTCTCACTGTCTCTCCCCACTCTCACCCATTCTCACTGTCTCTCCCCCGCTCTCACCCATTCTCACTTTCTCTCCCCCGCTCTCACCCATTCTCACTGTCTCTCCCCGCTCCCACCCATTCTCACTGTCTCTCCCCGCTCTCACCCATTCTCACTTTCTCTCCCCGCGCTCACCCATTCTCACTGTCTCTCCCCGCTCTCACCCATTCTCACTTTCTCTCCCAGCTCACCCATTCTCTGTCTCTCCCCGCTCACCCATTCTCTGTCTCTCCCCGCGCTCACCCATTCTCACTGTCTCTCCCCGCTCTCACCTATTCTCACTGTCTCTCCCCGCTCTCACCCATTCTCACTGTCTCTCCCCGCTCTCACCCCTTCTCACTTTCTCTCCCCCGCTCCCACCCCATTCTCTGTCTCTCCCCCGCTCTCACCCATTCTCACTTTCTCTCCCTTTAAACACACACACAGACTCAGTCAAAACATGCCGTTTTGAACCTCTTGTCTAAGAAGGAGGTAGCCGAGATCTTGCCTTAATCTTGCCTCCCTTCCCCCGGGTCTTTGTGTACCTCATGTCTGGACTACTCCCAGCTAGCCCCAAGAAAAGCTCCACCTAATAGTGTGTGAAATGTTCTCACCCCCCTACTAAAAGTTTTAAAGTAGACGTTGGGCCCTTGGCACCTGAAAACATATGTCAGGCCCCCACCAGGTGAGCCCCTCATCAAAGATGGACAACATTCTCGCAATGGGTTTATATTTTCTCGCTAGCTTGCCTTCACTCTGTTTTCACCACGTCTCCTCCACCATCTATTCCTTCTTCTCTAGTTCTCTGCAACTTAGTTTTTAAGCAATCTAAAATACAAAAATAATACATTACTTTACCATCAGTACAGATAATCACTGATGAAATGTGTGGTTTCCATATTGATTACGGCTACAGGATTCACTCATACACCGTTCTAGAACTGTCTGATAGCAGAATTGGCCATGAGCACATTGACCTATCTATTGAGGATTTTTAGTTGAGTATCATATCCTTCAAAATTATAGAAAACAACAGTTTGTAACTAATTCAATTACCAGCACTTAATTTATTGAGGTTCTAGGTGAAAATAGCTTATGTATTTAAAAGGTATACATGTTCTACAAATCAAGGTATTATGTAGTTGATAAGCACATGAGCTATGTTTGGGAAAGGGGTAACTGGTCAGTTGCGTATCTGAATGGATTCAACCAAAATATGTCTTCTGCATTTAACCCAACCCTTCTGAATCAGAGAGGTGTAGGGGGGAAGCCTTAATCGACATCATCAGCGCCTGGGAAGCAGTTGATATTAACTGCCTTGCTCAAGGGCCGAATGGCAAATGTTTCCA
Organism: Brachymystax lenok tsinlingensis; assembly: GCA_030435695.1. NCBI lineage: Eukaryota > Metazoa > Chordata > Actinopteri > Salmoniformes > Salmonidae > Brachymystax > Brachymystax lenok. Next base: position 21,018,488 of record CM059798.1, read on the forward strand.
CCTTGCCAGCTCAGAGATTCAAACCAGTGACCTTTTGGTTACTGGCCTAACACTCATAACCGCTAGGCTACCTACCTGCCAGTCAGAGTTAATAAGTCATGTACCCGTGTATCAGTAAATATAACTGCATATCTGATTTGATGAATCCGTTGTTTGTAAGATGATGATCTGCAAATAGGTTGGTGCAAATGAAATGAAATTAATACCAATGTCCATTACTACTTTATCTTTCATCTAGTTGGTCTATTTAGAATCTAATTCATCCTAAAGAGTGATGTCAATCGAAGGGATACATATATATAACCATGAAACCTGCATAAGAAGTTAAACAATTTTGTCTTTGACCATTTTTTCCCCCCAGGCCAGTCAGTGACTTTTCTTTAGGAATATGAATTGCTTAAATTCCCCTTGCCTTGATTTCCTCCGATAAAATATAATATACCTCTATCACAATAAAGCAATCCAAGTCCATTTGAAAAGTCCAAACTGAAAGGAAGTAAGATGTGGAGAGAAAAGGTGTGTGTAAGTCATTTACCTGAGAGTTGAGTTTGTTTCCGCCTGAGAAGAACCTATCTGTACCTCTCTGTACATAACGTTCCACGAACTAATCCAACCACGTAACCGACAGTTCAAAATCCTCCGTACACTGACAGATGTTCCTGAGATATTTATGGATCAATTGTGAGATCACAAAGGTTATACTGCGCTTGTTTCATCTACAGGAAATGACTATAAGATCAAAACCTCTTATAGCATCAGATACATTTATTAAATGAACTCTTGTAAATGCTTTTAATCGATAGTTCTAATTTCAAGTAAACTAGTGAGCATATGCTTACTTTACAGTAAAGATGAATTGTTTACTTCTGACTATATTCCCACAGCTTAGTGAAACATTCTGTGTTTGTTCACGCAAAGAACAATATGGAATCTAATTTACTTTTGAGCATGTGTTCGTTAATCAGGAAAATTACCCACTCATTTCAGAATTCAAAATTTCACGTTTGCCTTGGACCTCAGTAAAATTCCCCTTAGGCTCACGCGGCACAAGATAACAAAATGAGTCAACAACAACAACGAATACGTCGTCCCGTAGACAGGTGATGAGAGTTAACCTGCTAAATGTTCTCTGGAGGGACCGTGTCTCCCTCGCCACGGAGCAACCAACCACTTCATTAAGCTCTAGATCAACTATAGGCTGCTTCATTTGCATCTTGTACAGATAAAGTGGCTCTGGATAAATGCTTGTAGGGAAGGATCTCACACCGAGGGACATAGGGACCAAGTACATACTTTGCATAGACACTGAATTAAACAGTGTTCAGTTAACACAGACATCTCTATTGTATTGTACGTCAAACCGTTCAATCAACACTACTATAACTTTAACCACTGCACCACAGGTGTCAACAACTACTTGAAAGTGTCCCCACTGTCACAATAGGGCCCGGAATAATCCTGATAAAGTATCACAACTTTAAAACATGATCCAAAAGGGTATTTGTAAAAACGGTAAAACTTAAACGTTTTTTCAGAACCAGTATCCCCAACTGTTGACGTACCCTTGTTATACATACCACCACATTCATTGGTCATAATGGCAACTACTATATGAACCATAACTCACAAAAGTCTCCATTGTGTTACAGATATAACAATTATTAGAGTAGAAATATATTTCTAAGCCCAAAGTTCTCAGATCTGTCCTTGGTCATAGAATAATTGGTTTCTTCTTTCTCCCAGTAAAATGCCAAATGTGTCAGGTTTGCACAAAAGTGCCGGAGCAGTGCTAGCTGCTAGCTGGGGGGCTAGGGAAGAGGTTACGCTTCTGAACAACGCCACTAATTAAAACCATTCACTTATTGTTTTATCCGCATCACAGATGACGGCCGATCAGAGGTTCAGTTGAATAATTAGCAGGCTGCTAACAGTTGTTTACTGCTAGTTTTTTTTAATATGTTGCACATCCACATTCTGTTGTCCTTTCCTCATCAGTCTGTAATGCTCTTGATGTCTTTGAGGGAGACTCTGTCTCTCTCTCTATATATATATATCTCCCCCATCTATCTCTCTCTCTCTCTCTCTCTATGTCTCCCCTCACTCTATTTCTCTCTATTTCTCTTTCTCTCTCAATTCAATTCAATTCCATTCAAGAGGCTTTATTGGCATGGGAAACATATGTTAAAGCGAGTGAGGTAGATAATATACAAAAGTGAAATAAACAATAAAAATGAAAATGAAGAAGAAATCTCTCTCTCTCTCTCTCTCTCTCTCTCTCTCTCTCTCTCTCTCTCTCTCTCTCTCTCTCTCTCTCTCTCTCTCTCATTTTCTCTCTCTCTCTCTCTCCCTTCTCTCAATTTCTCTCTGTCTCTCTCCCTCTGTATTTATCTCTATCTCCGTTATTCTCTCTCTCCACCTCCTCCTCTCACTCTCTCTGTCAGATAGTGCTGGAAGGGTTTACCAAAACAGCAATCTGTCAGGGCCATAGGTTACGATTCGCCATCTGCCATAAAATTTAATTAGTGGAGGTTGTGTGTCTCTCATTGTTTTGACTGTCTCTCCACTCTCTGCCATGTCTCCTCACTGCTTTCCACGCACGGCAATCCAGGCCTGAGGTGTTGAGAGAGAGACAGAGTGTCTGGATGGCCTTGGGTGCATACGAGCTACTGATGTCCTATGTAGTTGGCACTGGAGTAGGACTAAGTTATCATAATCTCATGCCATCTATTTTTTCAACACTGATGATAAGACTGACGATGAGTCTCTCTCTATATCTCTCTCGATCTCACCAATGTTAAACCCTGAAAAGCATTGTTTTTGCTTCACAAATTTAAGGAGGATTTTTCTTCCCTGACATTCTGTGCAGCGTTGGGCTAGGCTGGGCGCTCCAGGCTGCATCTGTACCGTGCTACAGCCGAATGCTTTCCCAAACATTACGCCGATCAGTCTGTAGGAAAGAGAGAGAGAGAGAGAGAGAGAGAGAGAGAGAGAGAGAGAGAGAGAGAGAGAGAGAGAGACATTATTTATTTATTAGGGATTTTCAAATGAATCATTTTACAAATGTTTCTATTGAACTTTTATTTTTAGATGCAAAAATATGTCTGTTATGAGTATCTTTTTTTGAACTCCGTCACTGATGGCTAACCCACTTAAGATCCATTATTTTTGTCAATATTCAGAAAAAAATATTTGTATCACTTCTGCAATGTATGCTTAAATAATTGAAGCAATTGCTGTGCTAGACCTAAGTGATGAGAGAGCAAGAGAGAGAGAGAGAGAGAGAGAGAGAGAGAGAGAGAGAGAGAGAGAGAGAGAGAGAGTAAAGAGCAGCAGCTTCACTTCCTGTGACATCTGGACCACAGTGATAACACGGTGCAAAATGCCATCCCCGAGAAACCACACATTAACATCTGTCTACTGGCATGCTAATGGTAGTCATCACACACCCAGCCACACACTCCTCAACAACTGTCCATTTCATGAGTGTGTGTGTGTGTGTGTGTGTGTGAAAGAGCAGAGACCGAAGGAGAGGACATTGTGTAGTAAGTAACTATCTACAGAACTACTATCTGGTGATTATTCCCAAGAGCTTTTGATTGAATGAATGAATCATTTCTTTTTTTCATCAATTAAAATGCATTCAACTGCGTGCATAGTAATGGCTTGGGTCGATTATATTCTTTCAGAGAGCTATCTTTGTCTTTGAGAGAGACAAAATAAGTATGTCTTAGAAATCATTGACAGTTAAATTCACAGAGAAGAAAGAGTGACTCACGTTTCCTCGACTACACAATACAAGTCAATATCTCAAAGAAATCACACTATGACGCTATTTCGGAAAAAGGTTATTCTGAAAGCAACATCTGAGAAACACTAAAGAAATAGTTAACTAGTTAACTTTTGCCTCCTGGTACTTTGAAATCAAAAAAAGTCCTTGCTGTTTAAAGCCAGCAGAAAAACGATCAAAGTGTATACAGAACCGACATAAGCGTAATCCCTTCATGTCTAACAACGTTGATGTGTTTGATTTCATTAGAGATGCATTTGAAGTGTTCGAGTGCAAACGAACCAACACCAGCCGCGGAGCCAGCCTCATTTCCATTGTCCACGGCGTGTGTATATTTGTTAACTAAGCAATGGCCTCATGTTGCAGATGGGAGTGTTGTGAGTGTCACAATCAAGCTTTGGGACTACTTTAATCAATCGTCGTTAGCGAGCGTAGGGAGACGTGGATGCCCATCAACGTGGCGTTAACGGGCCAGTCACATACTGTAGGTAAACACCAGATGCGTACTTCATATCTCACCACTTCTGTTGCACATGGTTCACTGACTCTGTCAGCCAGGCTTGGGAATGGAATGTAAGCCTATAATTACGTGGTTTAAGTTCCATAAAGGTAAGTGGAGAAAAAAATATATATTTTACTGCCCCTGAACAAGGCAGTTAAACCCACTGTTCCCCGGTAGGCCGTCATTGTAAATAAGAATTTGTTCTTAACTGACTTGTCTAGCTAAATACATTTTTATTTTTTATTTAAGTGATTGTATCATGAGTTCTCATCATGTAGGAATGAAGTCCATACTGGATTACAGTACATTACATTGTTGAGGAGTGTGTGGCTGGGTGTGTGATGACTACAACTGTTGTATTTGGCGCACGTGACAAATAAACTTTGATTTGATATACACATGAGAAGGGGTCAAACATAAACTACTAACATTTCTGGTGAGTCAAAACAATACATTGATAAAAGTGTTATCAATATTTGGTTAGGAGTAAAGCTATGTAAATATTCATCCATACATTTAAATGAGAAAGCAACTGGCACTAGGAAACAAAGGGTTGGGAGGGAAGTGTGTGTGTGTGTGTGTGTGTGTGCGTGTGTGCACGTGCAGCTGTGTGTGTGTACGTACGATGTGTATATGTGTGTGCGTGTGTGGGTGTGTGTGTGTGTGCGAGCATGTGTGCATGTGCACGTGTGTACGTACAATGTGTATATTTGTGTGTGTGTGTGAGTGTGTGTGTACGTACGATGTGTATACGTGTGTGTTTGTGTGTGTGTGCTAGAGTGTGTGCACGTGAAGGTGTGTGTGTGTGTGCGTACGATGTGTATATGTGTGTGAGGGTGTGTGTGTGTGTATATGTGTGTGTGGTGCATGTGTGTGTGTGTGTGTGTTTGTATGTGTGTGTATGTGTGTGTGTGTGTGTGTGTACAATGTGTATATGTGTGTGTGTGTATGTACAATGTGTATATGTATGTATGTGTGTGTGTGTGTATGTACGATGTGTATATGTGTGTGTGTGTGTGTGTGTGCGAGCGTGTGTGCACGTGCACGTGTGTGTGTGTACGTACGATGTGTGTGAGGGTGTGGTTGTGTGTGTGTGTGTGTGTACTTACAATGTGTATACGTGTGTGCATGTGTGTGTGTGTGTGTGTATATGTGTACGTACAACGTGTATATGTCTGTGTGTGTGTGTGTGTGCGAGAGTGTGTGCACGTGCAGGTGTGTGTGTGTGTACGTACGATGTGTATATGTGTGTGAGTGTGTGTGTGTGTACGTACGATGTGTATATGTGTGTGTGTATGTGTACATACGGTGTGTGTGTGTGTGTGTGTGCGAGCGTGTTTGCACGTGCACATGTGTGTTAATTAATTAATTACTTAATTTATTTATTTCCACAAAGTTTGCTGCTTCAGTGTCTTTAGATATTTTTGTCAGATGTTATTATGGAATACTGAATTATAATTACAAGCATTTCATAAGTGTCAAAGGCTTTTATTGACAATTACATTTGATGCAAAGAGTCCATTTTTGCAGTGTTGACCCTTATTTTTCAAGACCTCTGCAGTCCACCCTGGCATGCTGTCAATAAACTTCTGGGCCACATCCTGACTGATGGCAGCCCATTCTTGCATAATCAATGAGTTTGTCAGAATTTGTTGTTTTTTGTTTGTCCACCCGCCTCTTGAGGATTGACCACAAGTTCTCAATGGGATTAAGGTCTGGGGAGTTTCCTGGCCATGGACCCAAAATATCGATGTTTTGTTCCCCGAGAAACTTAGTTATCACTTTTGGCTTATGGCAAGGTGCTCCATCATGCTGGAAAAGGCATTGTTCGTCACCAAACTGTTCCTGGATGGTTGGGAGAAGTTGCTCTCGGAGGATGTGTTGGTACCATTCTTTATGCATGGCTGTGTTCTTAGGCAAAATTGTGAGTAAGCCCACTCCCTTGGCTGAGAAGCAACCCCACACATGAATGGTCTCAGGATGCTATACTGTTGGCATGACACAGGACTGATGGTAGTGCTCACCTTGTCTTCTCCGGACAAGCTTTTTTCCGGATGCCCCAAACAATCGGAAAGGGGATTCATCAGCGAAAATTACTTTACCCCAGTCCTCCGCAGTCCAATCCCTGTACCTTTTGCAGAATATCAGTCTGTCTTTGATGTTTTTCCTGGAGAGAAGTGGCTTCTTTGCTGCCCTTCTTGACACCAGGCCATCCTCCAAAAGTCTTCGCCTCACTGTGCGTGCAGATACACTCACACCTGAGCAAGCTCTGTACTGGTGGTGCCCCGATCCCGCAGCTGAATCAACTTTATGAGATGGTCCTGGCGCTTGCTGGACTTTCATGGGCGCCCTGAAGCCTTCTTCACAACAATTGAACTGCTCTCCTTGAAGTTCTTGATGATCCGATAAATGGTTGATTTAGGTGCAATCTTACTGGTAGCAATATCCTTGCCTGTGAAGGCCTTTTTGTGCAAAGCATTGATGACGGCACGTGTTTCCTTGCAGGTAACCATGGATGACGGAGGAAGAACAATGATTCCAAGCACCACCCTCCTTTTGAAGCTTCCAGTCTGTTATTCGAACTCAATCAGCATGACAGAGTGATCTCCAGCCTTGTCCTCGTCCACGCTCACACCTGTGTTAACTTCTTAGGGAGCGGCAGCTGAGGTGTCGGTTTTGGAGAGTCTGGCGTGCTCAAAGTAAAAGGCCTGCCACTCAGGCCCAGAAACTAGGCTAAGCACATAATTAGTACTATTGGATAGGAAACACTCTGAAGTGTCTAAGTTTCTAAGTTTCTATTGTCTGTGAGTATAACAGAACTGATATAGCAGGCAAAAACCCGAGGAATTTCTGTCCTGGAAAAAGTGTTTTTGACACATTGCCTCATGTTGAACCCCTCCCTATTGAAAACAGCTATATATGGGAGTAAGATTGCAGTACCTATTGCTTCCACTGGATGTCAACAGTCTCTAGACAGTGTTTGGTGATGTTAGGTTGCTCTGGATGGTAATAGAAGAAGAATTTCGAACTAGTCACCAGATGTAAACAGAAGAGGATGCACGTTCACAGGCTTGCGCGCGCTGTGGTTTTTTCCTTTCCTATCGTTCAGTTTATAATCCGGTTGAAATATTATAGTAAATATACATAAAAGTGTTCCTAAGGTTACATTATCAATGATGTTTGATTGTTCTTGGACAAGTGTATAGGTATAGGTTGAACGAGTTCTCTTCACGGTTCAATGGGCAAGTGGATGCTGTATTTTATGAACATAACGCCCCAACCAAACGGAGATTTATGGATATAATAAATGACTTTTTCAAAAGAACCATTCGATGTCTTCGTTGGACACTTGGGAAGCCCTCAGCAGAGGTTCTTCAAAAGGTAAGGGATTTGTTTTCGCTGTGAAATGGGTTTTGTGTGAACCGCGATGGTTTATGAATTTATGCTAATGGAAAAAATAATGTAGATGCTATCCTCAAACAATCAAGTGTTGTGCTTTCGCTGTAAAGCCTTTTTGAAATCTGACAATGCTGTGATATTGCCAAGAATCAGAACTTTTGATGACTATGCAACACTTGTATATTGATGAATGTTTAATAATTCAACTTTTGGATTTTGAATTTGGTGTCTTACATTTCAGCAGGTAGTGTTGGGAGTGGGGCGCCCCACCACTCCCTAAGTAGTTAACGAGAGAATCCCTGACATGATGTCAGCTGGTCCTTTTGTGGCAGGGCTGAAATGCAGTGGATATGTTTTTGGGGGATTCAGTTACAGTTTTTTTCAATTGTTTACACGCAATTTTGAAAACCGGGTTCTTTTTTTCAAAATATAATCACAATTATCCAAACACCACACTCAATTTGCATAATTCCTAGATTGTTTGCAAAATGACACACTTCAGTCAAAACATATACACATATTTGTGAAAATGCTATTAGTTTTCATTTAACCAACACAGTCCTCAATGATCAGACACTATTGCAGCCAGTTTCACACTGCTGTGATAAATAAAAACACAATTGTAAAAAAACTAATTTTAGGAAATAGCATGTGCTAGATTTTTGGCCAGACATTGTTATGTAAGGGATAATTTAGATGAAAAAAAAATAGTGACAAACCCACAACATTCTTCATGATTAGTTTGAGATATAGGGAGAACGTACACAAATAGGCCTACTATAAACTTACCAAGCACTGCACAACACTGATGCTGCAGACTGAATATTTCAAGTATTTATTTCAATACTTACACTATTTCTTACCATAATCAGTTACAGTAATCAACCAACAATGAAATCAATGAAACAAATAAAATCTGTAGACAAATAAAAATTACTGCATGAAGTACATACACTTTGACTCTGAAGAAAAACTACTGTAAAAGCAACAAGAATACTGTAACTATTCATCATCTCTCCGTCTGGCTGGATCAGGCCATAAGATTTCATCCACATCACAGGCTATGTCTTCATTGGCAAGGCACCGTTGGAAGAATCGCCTCATGTGACGAATCCACCCCTGCACAGAAGCTGCTTCGATATGATCACAGGCCTGCTCCATGGCCTGAATGAGGGGCAAACGGTCATAGGGCCGCAGGTCGTATACCTTCCACCGCCATGCTGAAAAAAACTATTCTATTGGATTCAGGAAGGGGGAGTATGGGGGAAGGTATAAGACTTCAAATTCAGGGTGCTCATGGAACCAATTCTGGACCAGAGCAGCCCGATGGAATGAGACATTGTCCCAAACGACAATGTACCGCATCTGGTCCACTTGGTTTATTGCTGTGACAATCTCGTGCAATCTGTCAAGAAATGCAAGTATTAGATTTGCATTATAGGGTCCCAGATTTGCATGGTGGTGGAGGACCCCATTTTGTGTAATAGCAGCGCAAAGGGTGATGTTACCCCCTCGCTGCCCTGGCACATTGGTGATTGCCCTGTGTCCAATTACATTTCTCCCTCTTCTTCTTGTTTTCGCAAGGTTAAATCCAGCCTCATCCACATATATAAATTCATGTTGAATTTCTGCAGCATCCATTTGCAAGACTCTCTGAAACACAGTAAAAGACAATAGGATGCTATTCAATATCTATTGCACAGTATTTTTATGTGCCAGAACATTATGAGCAGTGCGCAATACCACACCATAGTAAGATGAACAATACATACCTCCACATACTCATTGCGCAGATGTTTCGCTCTCTCTGAATTTCTGTCAAATGGTACCCGATACAGTTGCTTCATGTATATTTGATTTTTCTTGAGGATTCGACCTAATGTTGACAGAGAGACTCGTTGGATGTTATTGAAAATATGGTCATCATTGATGATATTGGCTTGGATTTCTCGCAGCCTGATACAATTATTGGTCAAAACCATGTTCACAATGGCGGCCTCTTGTGCACGAGTGAACATAGGGCCCCATCCACCTTGGTGTCCTCGACCCTCAATCCTATGTAAAACAAATATATAAAAAAATACATATGCAGCCTACTGTCAAATGTCACAGTAAACAATATTGATGATAAGTACAGCAAGCTTCAGTTTCAATGTACTGTGTGGTTAGCTTACCTGTTTTCTCGATGAAATGTCAGAATTACTGACGCAACAGTATTTCTGCTGAGATTTGGTTGAACTCTTTGTCCAGCTTCCATCAGTGTCAGTCCATGGTTGATAACATGGTCAATAAGTGTTGCACGGATTTCTTGAGTCAAATTTGGTCCTTGTCTTCTTTGTTCAGGTTCTATCAACTCTTCAAGTCCTTCTCTACCTCTTCCTCTACCTAGGCCTCTTCCTCTATCTCCTTCTTCTCCTCTTCCTCTACCTGGGCCTCCTCCTCTACCTCCTTCTCCTCTTCCTCTTCCTCTACCTCCTTCTCCTCTTCCTCTACCTAGGCCTCTTCCTCTATCTCCTTCTCCTCTTCCTCTACCTCCTTCTCCTCTTCCTCTACCTCCTTCTCCTCTTCCTCTACCTAGGCCTCTTCCTCTACCTCCTTCTCCTCTTCCTCTACCTCCTTCTCCTCTTCCTCTACCTAGGCCTCTTCCTCTATCTCCTTCTCCTCTTTCTCTACCTCCTTCATCTCCTCTTTGAGCTCCCCCTCTCATTCTCACTCTTCTTCTTCTTCTTCTAGCTCCTTCCATTTTTGTTGAAGACAGGTGAACTCACCTGCTGCCTTTTATAGCACACCTGAGTGCTGCGTTTTCAAATTAGCACGTGTGCTTCCACACTTGGTGGATGTGATTATCCAATTCGTTCATTAGTGTGGTCATTGGCAATCCGGGGCTTTGTAATGACAAGGAAGTAACCTCAAAATCCTTATCTGTGTCTAAGGTGTGAAAATGTGTGTAGAGTTTTACAAATCACTGTGTGTAATGTTTTGCAAAAAGGGTGAAGCAGACATTGTGTGTAATGTTGTGCAAATCTGTGGAGGTGTTTTGCTCATTGGAGTAGAATTTTGCAAATTGTGTGGACATTTTTATTTTAGTGTGTAAACAATCGTAAAAAAATGTAATTTGCATGGCAAAGAGGGACTTGCAATTAATTGCAATTCATCTGATCACTCTTCATGACATTCTGGAGTATATGCAAATTGCCGTCATACAAACTGAGGCAGCAGACTTTGTGAAAATGTATATTTGTGTCTTTCTCAAAACTTTTGGCCACGACTGTATATGTGTGTGCGTGCATGTGTGTGTGTGTGTGTGTGTGTATATGTGTGTGTATGTGTGTATATATGTGTGCTTGTGTGTTAGCCTCTTCTCTCCCCTGAATCCTGTCTTGTGGATATTTCATCCCTAAAGTCCACATGGAGATTACAATCAAAGAAATGCCATTTTCAATTTGGGAGAGGATTTGTTCCAATCGCCTCCCCTCCATTTCCCTATCATTTCATTCACTTATGTCACTGTGATCAAAGCTGTTCACCTTGGATTCCTGATGCAGGAAAATAACAGGTATTTAAAATGACTCCTTCAATAAGGCACCCCTGATGGGCTTCCCTAATCAGAAACAAGCCACAGAGGGCGTGAAAATGTATTGAAAGAAAGTGTGCATATTTCATTCAAATTGGTAATTTGCAGAGGGAGTTTATTGAATTATGGGATTGTATGTGAGATAGAGAGTAATGGACAGAGGGTCAATCAGACTAGAGTGTGAATATGTTATCAGAGAGAAAGAGAAAGAGAAAAATAAACAAGAAGAAAGAAAGAAAGAAAGAAAGAAAGAAAGAAAGAAAGAAAGAAAGAAAGAAAGAAAGAATGAAAAACTGGGAAAATGGAGAGAGTTGGTAAGACTTGTGGAACTCATTGGCTGTTGTTTTGCGGCCATATTATTTCACCAGCACCTATAAATACAGTAATGCAAACAGCCATATGAACTCGGCAGCAATTAACCCAGAGGTTGCCCCCTTAGTCTCACTGAACACTGATGTCATGTGAGGGGTTGTGAACTGTGTTTAGGGGCCTATAGAGTCAACATGTCTCCCTATAGGCAACACTCGAAGAGTGACCAGGAGCTCTGTTATGGGTCAATAACAAATCAGAGAAAAAACATCTTAAAGGGAATGGTATGGTAGATAGTAGATTCTGAACAAAGAAAAAAAAGGCAATGAAGAGGCATTGAAAATAAGATAAGATGACGGTGATGATCTGAGAGAGAGAGAGAGAGAGAGAGAGAGAGACCCCTAAATCTGCTCTGTCATTTGAGTGTTATTATTGGTGACCCATGTCAGTGAAGTATCTCAGTATTTTCCAGGACATGTCCTTCTTCCCAATGCAAAGTAGCATGAGGAGGATTTGAACTGAAATGGAAATATTCACTACTATACTTTGTTGAGCTTCCAAGACTCACATCCGGAAAATTATTCCATTCATATCACATAGAACAGTACAGTATAGAATTCACTTCAACCATAGACATTCATATCAGATAGAACAGTACGGTATAGAATTCACTTCAACCATAGACATTCATATCAGATAGAACAGTACGGTATAGAATTCACTTCAGCCATAGACATTCATTGTATTAACTGTGGATCTGCAAATCCTACAAAGTCCCTGCAGTGCTTCACACAACTTCTCTATTTCCTAGCCTCCCTGACAAAGAAAAAAGAGCGTTATTGCATGTTTTCTCCGGACCCAAATCTGTCACTCGCTGAGATGCTTTCCTGCCACAAACGCAGCATCTTCAGGTGACAGTAATGAGAACATTGCCGCTTTCTACTTTTTTCCTCCTGTCTTTTTGTTGTCATCGTTGGCCTTCTCATTATTTCTCCTCTCCTGCCTCGTTCTTCCTCCTCTCCTGCCTTGTTCCTCCTCCTTTCCTTACTCGTTCTTCCTCCTATCTTGCCTCTTTCTTTCTCCTCTCCTGCCTCATTCTTCTTCCTCTCCTGCCTCGTTCTTCCTCCTCTCCTGCCTCTTTCCTCCTCCTCTCCTGCCACGTTCTTCCTCCTGTCCTGCCTCGTTCTTTCTCCTATCCTGCCTCGTTTTTCCTCCTCTCCTGCCTCGTTCTTCCTCTTCTCCTGCCTCGTTCTTTCTCCTCTCCTGCCTCGTTCTTTCCACTCTCCTGACTGCTCTGCAAGCACTTATTTTCCTGGGATAAGACCTTTTTGTTTTTGATCATTAGCCATGAGAATATTTGCCTCCCCGCCAATTGGTGTGCTGCTGATGGCAATACAGGTTGTAGTTCACCTGAATTTAGGATGAGGTCATATATATGCCAATCATCCAGAGACTGAAAAGAGGGACATACAGTAAGATACTCAACAACTGACTGTTAACCGACAGTATGAGACTGCAAGTAGATTGAGACACTTACAGACAAGTATGACACTGTAAACATAAACGCATGCTCTCTGTGCAAACACACAAACACAAACACACTCCCTATGACAGTTGTCACATGAGCTCAAGTTAACCACATGTAGAAACCATTAGGACAGCGGGTGAATCAGAATGTGACCTCCTAACAAATTATTCTATTGATAACAGCTGGCATTACCAACAACAAAAGGCAGAATAATGTTACAGAGATAATAACTTGTATATGGATAGGTGCTGTTATGTTCGAGCCCTGAATGCTGATTGGCTGACAGCTGTGGTTTATCAGTCCGTATACCACAGGTATGATAAAACATTTATTTTTACTGTTCTAATTACGTTGGTAACCTGTTTATAATAGCAATAAGGCACCTCTGGGGTTTGTGGTATATGGCCAATATACCACGGCTAAGGGCTGTATCCAGGCACTTTGCATTGCATTGTGCATAAGAACAGCCCTTAGCAGTGGTATATGGACCATATACCACACCTCCTTGGGCCTTATTTCTTAATTATACACTGAGTGTCCAAAACAAGCTATGATTCCTTATTGACTTGTTAAATCCACTTGTTAAATCCAGTTCAATCAGTGGAGATGAAGAAGATGAGACAGGTTAAAGAAGGATTTTTAATTCTTGAGAAAATTGAGACATGGATTGCGGATGTGTGCCATTCTGGGCAAGACAAAATATTTAAATGCCTTCGAACGGGGTATGGTAGTAGGTGCCAGGCACACAGATTTGAGTGTGTCAAGAACTGTAATGCTGGTTTATTTTTCATGCTCGTGTGGTCCACCACCCAAAGGACATCCAACCAACTTGACACAACTGTGGGAAGCATTTGGCCAGCATCCCTGTGAAATGCTTTCGACACATTGTAGAGTCCATCCCCAACAAATTGATTCTGTTCTGAGGGCAAAAGGGGGTGCAACTCAATATTAGGAAGGTGTTCCTAATTGTTTTATAAACTCAGTGTGTCACAAGATAGCATTTACATATTACTTACAGTAGTACTTACTTGTTCAAATAAGATATTTGTTCAGACATTCATAGCTGTAATGTGATAATTGAAAAACATACTGTAGGTCATTGGAGATAGGTGTGGTAGGCGTATCCAGCCCACGTTTCCTCCATGCAAACACTACTTGAGGGCTTAACGTAGGTAGGAGGTATAAGGTCAATGCTAAAGAATTCATTAAGAGAACCCTGTTCACACATCTGATTCTGATATCGAAACTCAACTCAATATTAGGAAGGTTTTTCTAGTGTTTTGTACACTCAGTGTCTTAGGTGCCGTTAGATGGGTTAGGTGCTAGAGACTGTGGCGTACCGCAGGTCAGCCACCAGGGGAGACTCGTCGAGGTCTGGTGACAGACGGAGTCTACATCACGCGGCTATGGCTCTCTCTGCTGGACGTGCAAGGTCTCGACGGGCTCTCCGTACAGGATTAATTGGGGATGATTGTGGTTGGTGAATAATCATGGGGCTGATTGTTCACCGGCTGGACGAGTCCCATAAAGCTGCCAGAAGGGCAGCACACGGGACTGGGGGAAGAGAGGTTACTCTCGTATAGTCATGCTCAGTACCAGAGATAACGGAGGGAGCTCGGTTTTGTTCCCCACAGGATACAGCAAGGCCACGGAGCCCAGAAGATGGTATCCCGGAGGAGGTCTCCTGGAGTAGACCTATTCTTTTCTCTTTGTTATTTAAATAAACACCCTAGAAACCGAGCTAATACAATTCTGTCCGTGTCTGATCTGTGTAAACATCTTGACCAAACCCCCTGGTCTTCAAGCATTCTGATAACGTAGTCAAATCAGGGTTGACGTTTACACAGCTTCATCATGGACGAGTTGATAGCTCAGTTCGTCTGGGCCAAACAAGCACAACAGGCGGTTCAGAAACGAACGCTGGAGGAACAGCGGCTACAAAATGTCAGCCTCATTGAGGAAATCAGGAAGCTACAAGGAGGAGCGCACACTGAATCGCATCCAAACCAGTTTTTAATCAAGAGGACGACGACATCGAAACCATTCTCTGCACTTTTAAACGGACACCACTACAGGAAGGATGGCCAAGGCCGAAGTGGGCAAGTCTGCTGGCCCCGTATGTGTCCGGGAACTCAAAAACACGCGCTACCCCACGACATGAAGAGAGCAGCGAGTCTACACGCTCCCCAGACATTGGAGGGCCTACTGGCAGCAGTGGAGACGCATCAGAACAGCGAGGATCTGCTGAAGGGGAGCCGGGCCGAGTCGGGGTCAAGTCCGAAGGGACGGAAGGACACCCCATCTGTATACCCTGAAGCAACAGTCGGCAGGGCCAAAGGCCCGCAGACCCGTGGAGAGATGGCTGGGGGAGAGCTGACCCGCCGCCGACGAACCCAGGTAGATGGAGACCAAAGGAGGTGTTCTGAGTGTGATGCCCGGTGGCACCTTGCATGGATTTGCCCAGCTCGAGAGGAGCCGATGCCATCAGCAAACCCCGGATGCGAAGTGGGCCACGTAGTGAACTATGTCACCTCCTGTTGGGCGCACCATGAACCAACGGCACCCATGGTCCTGGGGAATGTCGACGGACACAACACTGAAGCTTTATTGGACCCCGGGAGTGTAGTTACGCTCGTAGCCATGAGCCTGCTGGCCCAGGGGATCGAACGTGGCAGGGAGATGTCCTTTTCCTGTGTCCACGGTGACACCAAGCGGTATCCGACCATACTCGCCAACATCGTGATGCCACAAGGGAGCTGCCAGATGATGGTGGGCGCCGTACCGGAGTTGTAGGTAACCCTCCTTGCGGGACGAGAATGTCTGCTTATCGTGGCACTGTGAAGGCACGAGCTGAGGAAAATGTCCAAGCCGGTGGGAAAAACGAGAGCGAGGATGACCCATTGCCTGCATCCGCCCGGATGTAAGCGGTTGACAAACCCGTATCTTTGGAGTCTGAGTCTGAGGGGGCGCCGGAACCCGACCCCCCTGGTGAACAACTGGAGGAGGTACCCATCCTCCCCCTCATCAATTTCAAGGGACCAGCCAAGACACCCGCCACAGGCCAACTGAGGTGACAGTTCCGAACTGCCAAGTGGGAGGATCCAAACTTGAAAGGCGCCACAGCCCAAGTGATAGCGGTGGATGGCCAGCTACATATGGGGGTGAGTGACTGGCGATACACCCATTTCCAAATCAAGAATAACCTTTTGTATCAGCTGTCGCACCAACAGGGGGAACTTCGAGAGGTACATGGGAACCATTCTACAGCTGTCCCACACTCATCTATTGGGGGCGCACCTGGGAATGGAGAGGACCCGGGAACGGATCGCCGCCCGGTTCCACTGGCCCTAGATGAGGAGGGCCGTTGAATACTATTGTGGCAGATGCCCGGAATGTCAAATCACTGCCCCAAAAGCACACTTCCAAAACTGACTGGTCCCCCTACCGATCATCAGGGTGCCCTTTGAACGCATCGCCATGGACATAGTGGGACCCCTGGTAAAAACAGCACGAGGACACCGGTACATCCTGGTAATAGTAGATATCCTCGGTATCCCTAGGCCATTCCCCTACGGGCGGCAGTCTCTAAGGGAATCGCCTGGGAACTGTTCCAGCTCTTCAGCCGGGTGGGCATCCCGAATGAGATCCTGACCGACCAAGGTACCGAGTTCATGTCCTGCCTAATGAAAGATGTGTGTGCTCTCTTGCAGATCAAGCAGATCCGGACCTCTGTCTTTCACCCGCAGACGGGAAGAACTGGGAACAACTACTACCCCACCTAATGTTCTCAGTCCAAGAAGTGCCCCAGTCATCCCTTTCGAACTCCTCTATGGGAGGAGGCCACTCGGCCTACTGGACCTCTCGAAGGAGGTGTGGGAAGCCCAGCCGACCCCCTTACGTGGTGTGGTACAACATGTGGAGACGATGAGGGAGTGGATGACAGCCATATTGCCAGTGGTAAGGGAACATATGGAGAAGGCCCAACGCGCCCAAGCCCAGGTCTACAATCGGGGAGCCCAGCCCCGAGAATTCCAGGTGGGAGACAAGGTGCTGGTCTTAATCCCCTTGGCAGAAAGTATGTTCCTGGCAATGTGGCACGGACCATACGAGGTGATAGAGTAACTGGGACCCGGAAATTACTATGTACGGCAGCCGGGGGAGGTGGAAACCCCAACAGATTTAGCACGTGAACCTATTGAAGAGGTGGCACGAGAGGACAGCCTTGGCCGTGTTATGGTCGGGAGCAATGAGGACCTCAACCCGGCCCAGAAGCAAACGCTCCTAGAGCTCGTGTTCTCCAAGATGCCGAGCCGCATGACCCTCATGGAACACCATGTCCGCGGTACGAAAGAGGCCATATCGGATCCCCGAGGCCCGAAGGAAGGCCGTATAGCAGGATGTAGAGGCTATGCTGAGGATGGGGGTCATTGAAGAGGGTGAAGACGGGGGGTCATGGTGCAGCCCCATCGTGTTGGTGCTCAAACCAAACAGGAGACTGTGCTTCTGTAATGACTTCCGGGGGTGTGAACGACATCAGCTTGTTTGATATCTACCCCATGCCGAGGGTGGACAAGCTCATCAGCACCCTCGACCTGACCAAAGGTTATTGGCAGATACCGTTGGCAGCCTCCTCACTGGAGGAGGACAGTGTTTTCGACACCGGACGGCTTAAATCAGTACTGGGTGCTCCCATTCAGTCTCCCTGGAGCCCCGTCCATGACCCCACCAACAGTACGCATCAGCCTACTTGGATGGTATCATCATCCACAGCCAAGGTTGGGCAGAGCACCTGACGCGCATCCAGGTGGTGCTCGACCCGCTCAGGCAAGTAGGGTTGACAGCAAATGCAAGCTAGTGTTCAAGGAGGTGGAGTACCTGGGGTATTTGAGAGGAAGGTCCACACGGTACGTGACAGGCCTGTTCCACGCACCAAGACACAGGTCAGGTCCTTCCTGGGACTGGCAGGATTCTACAGCCATTTTAACCCCAACTTTGCGGCTATAGCCTCCCCCCCCTTACCGATTAAACCAGGGCCCACCTCCCGAAAACAGTGAAATGGACGGGCGAGACCAAAGCAGCTTTCAGGCGCCTGAAGGAAGCGCTATGCTCCCATCTGATTTTCGTAACGTCTGATTTCCAGGTGACGATGTTTGTCCAGACAGACGCATGCGACACGGGACTAGGGGCCGTCCTGTCCCAGGTACACAATGGGGAGCAGCACCCCATAATGTACATAAGCCAAAAGCTGATACCCAGAGAGAAAAAGTACTCTATCGTCGAGAAAGAGTGTCCAGCGGTGAAGTGGGCGCTAGACACTCTCAAGTATTACCTGTTGGGTACCCACTTCATCCTGGTCACAGACCATGCTTCCCTGGTCTGGATGGCCAGGGGAAGGGACACAAATAATCGGGTCACAAGGTGGTTCATGTCCCTTCAATGCTTCTCTTTTTTTGTTGTTCACAGGTCAGGGGCGAAGCATGGGAACGCAGGTGCCCTATCGAGACATACAGTACATTGTACTGACGACAGTTCCCCTCCCCGATAGAGCAGGTTAGCCACCAGGAGGAGACTCGTCGAGGCCTGGTGACAGACGGAGTCTACGTCACTCGCCGATGGCTCCCTCTGCTGGATGTGCCAGGTCTCGACGGGCTCTACGGCCAGGATAAATTTGGCTGATTGCTCACCAGCTGGACATGTCCCGTAAAGCTGCCAGAACGGCAGCACACGGGACTGGGGGAAGAGACTCTGGGAAGAGAGGTTACTCCCGTATAGACGTGCTCAATACCAGAGATAATGGAGAGAGCTCTGTTTTGTTCCCCACAGGATACAGCAAGACCCCGAAGCCCAGAAGGCGGTATCTCCTGGAGGAGACCTATTATTTTCTCTTTGTTTGTTATTTAAATAAACACCCTTGAACCCGAGCTAATACAATTCTGTTTGTGTCTGATCTGTGTAAATGTCTTGACCAAACCCCCTGGCCTGCCGTAAGACATAATTGGATATGGATACTGTATTTGGAAAACAAAAGCCACACACAATGAATGAATGAATTGAATATGTAAAATGAAACTTTTCATGTTATTGTTGACAGTTGGACAGTTAAAAATGTACAACTCATAAAGTATAAAGTGAGTTAAAATACATGTACACTATACATACAAAAGTATGTGGACACCCCATTCAAATTAGTCGATTCTGTCTAAAAGCAGAACCTACGGCAGTTGTTTGCAGCTACTGCACATTCATGTAATCTGAGGTAAGCTAAGCAACTCCCCCCGAGTGCTACATCATCTGAGGTAAGCTAAGCAACTCCCCCCGAGTGCTACATCATCTGAGGTAAGCTAAGCAACTCCCCCCGAGTGCTACATCATCTGAGGTAAGCTAAGCAACATTCCCTTTATGCTACAGCAATGCCACTACTCGGCTAATTTGCGATCATATTTTCTAGTCACAACATAAAATGTACATGTATGTAGTAAGCCAACTGTGACCATAAACAAACAAAGTGGTTGTAGAGAGAAGTCACCATATTATTATAATTTTGCCCTTTATTTGAAAAAGACAAAGAATAAATACAAATAAAACAAAACAGTTCCCAAGAAAAGAAAAGCTATGCTGAACTATTAGTCATACCTATAAAACAAAACAGTTCTTAGGAAAAGCAAAGCTATGCCTGATTTATTGTTTGTTTGCCTCCTTTTTGTCCATTGAGCACAGAAGCCTAATTGGAAATGAAATCCTAATGAGAAATTGATGAAAAAGGCCCCAGACCCTGACCAAGCTGAAACCACAAGGTAATCAGTCCCCTCGCTCTTCCTTTTGTTTATCGCCAGGCCTTGTTGAAAACAAGTCACTTTTTAAAAACATGAATTCTGTTCACAAACTTCATTTGAGGAGAGCTCAGGTAGGTTTATAGGCCAAAACAAACCATGTTTAGCAACTGATAGGGAACCAAGTCTCAATAAAATAGAAACCTAGAATAGAACAGGGGTCTTGACCAATGAGTGGACGCTGAGTCCTTTGAGCACGGTTTTGACACAGTATGAGGAATCACAGTAGGAAGACTTGATTGAGGCGAGTTTTTTGTTGTTCCCTCAATAACGATCTGATATTCAGGGCCATTGAGTCATGTCCTTTGGTAGGTGAAGGCCTTCAACCCAACCAATCTCAGGACATGTAACGATATTAGTTGATCGCTTGAATGTTCTAAGATGCCAACCATGGTTATTGTTTCACAGTTATCTCAAATATAAAGGATATAGAAACATGAGTAGAATAGTAAGATAGTATGGAGAAGAGAGGGAGAGGGACAGAGTGACAGAAGGATAAGGACAGAGAGATAGGGGCAGAGAGAGAGAGAGAGAGAGAGAGAGAGAGAGAGAGAGAGAGAGAGAGAGAGAGAGAGAGAGAGAGACACATTGTTCCACATCTATTCATAATGACATCTGTTCCCAGAGAGAGAGAGAGAGAGAGAGAGAGAGAGAGAGAGAGAGAGAGAGAGAGAGAGAGAAAGGGACAGAGAGAGAGAGAGAGAGAGAGAGAGAGAGAGAGAGAGAGAGATAGGAGAGAGGGAGAGAGTGTGTGTATTACAGTGGGTTACAGTGGTACTTCTGCAAAAAATATAGAATTCGAGTTGGATAAATGTAGATAAACTAGAATTTTTTTGCAAGGAATTAAACAGGATACTAACCTCAAAATTAAAACCTTCAATCCAAATCAAACTTTCATACTTAACTTAGATTTTGGACAAAATTACCTGAATGGACTATTAATACCAAGGACTATCGAGAAAAAATACTTCATCAATCCAAAACCTGCAGAAGAAACACAGCAGAACCTGGAAATACCATCCAACACAAAACAGTGAGTAATATGCAGTCTGAATCTACTTCTGAAGCCAAAAACTCAATGACAAATAATCTCTAGGTAATTCTCTTATATAAAGCTAAGTAAATAAGTATACTAAGCTATCAAGCTGCTAGGACAGAACACACCTGACGGCACCTTCAATTATCAATGAAGTGTGAAGTTCAATGTGTAAAAACTCTTGAGCCCAACAATGGCAGGAGAGTTTCACAGCCCCTGGAGAGAGACACGGTGGAGCTCAGAAAGCTAGTCCACACAATCCAGACAGAACAAACCCACAAAACAGACCAGCACAAGAACACCCACACTACCCCCTCAACAAGACCCGGAGGGCAGAAGGTGGAGGTGGATGGCTGACTGAGAGAGCTGGCTGCTCTACGGACTGATGTGAGAGAATTTAAGAGGCACACATGTATCAGAATATTTTGAAGATAAATATACAACGCAGAGGATGAGAGGACGAGAGTACTATAAACTAAATAGAGTACTAATGGTCAATAGTGAATTTTCAATGTAAATAGGAGTTGGGTCTCAGTTCAACAGCTGTTAGAATCTGTGGAATGTCAGTCCTGAACTCAGAGCTACGTGTGCTACGGTCTGTACATTGAGTCTGCAGCAGGATACTTTGGCCCAGTTGTACTGCAAGGACTTCTGGTTAGTCAACCCCAGGCTAGGGTTATAAATGGCATCCTGTTCTTTGTTCTGTGGAGAAAGTCAATGAGGATAGGGGAGAATGAACCATCTACTTCCCAGATTTGTCATTTTTGAATAAACCTATTTTTTCTCCCCCTGATTTGCTTTTTGGGTTTGTGTTATTGAAGAGTAACATCAACTGCTAACACATGGCACTGAAGGATGAGGTCAGAAAGCTGTGGTGTGACAGAGAGCAGGACACTCCCACAGACAAGCCAGCAGAACAGCCCACCTCAGACCCAGACCACAACCTCAACACCACAAAGGGACCGACAACCCAGGACCCACCAACCCAACAGAACCCGCCCCCTCCTGACAACCCCCCTACATCAACTGAGGACAGAGATTGTGCTCCTCATTGACTCAAATGGCAAATAGATTCAAGAGGATAAACTTTTAACCAAACACAAAGTAGCTAAACTCTGGTGCCCAAACACTAGACATACCCAGGAGTTGTGGTCAGATGACAGACTAGGGTCCCCCCAGCCACATCATCATTCACATGGGTACAAATGACCTGAGAGTTCAGCAAGAAAGGGTCTCAACAGCACTCAAGGGAGTGATTGAAAAAGCTTCTTCCACTTTCCCCAACACACAAGTGGTTATCTCCACCCTGCTACCACAAAAATAGTTTCACCCTGCCACAATACAGCGGGTAAATGCAAGCATTTTGCGAGACTGTGCTTCAAAACCTAATGTCTACCTGGCCCACCACTCCACCCTGGATTGAACAGCCTTTACGACCAGGTCCACCTCTACAAGGCAGCAATCCCAACTTTTGCCAGGACCCTGAAGGACGTCACCCTCAACCGTAGACCCAGCACCTCACACAAGAGCACCAGAGCAACGGACCAGACCAGTGACACACCCTTCCAGACCAACAACAAATTCAATCCCAGCTGGACAATTTCCTGGACAAAGGGGTTCACAGTAATAGTGAAGGTGTAAACTTCGCAGTAGAAAACCTAAACAGTTTATTTGACCTCTCAGCTTTCCTATCAAATCTAAACATTTCAAGCAGACAACCTTCGACAATTAACAACAATGACAAAATGGTTTGATGAAGAATGCAAAAACCTAAGAAAGAAATTGAGAAACCTATCTAACCAAAAACATAGAGACCCAGAAAACCTGAGCCTTTGGCTTCACTATGGTGAATCACTAAAACAATACAGAAATATGCTATGGAAAAAGAAGGAAAAGCACATCAGAAATCATCTCAATGTAATTGAAGAATCCATAGAATCTAACCACTTCTGGGAAAATTGGAAAACTCTAAACAAACACGAAGAGTTATCTATCCATAATGGAGATGTATGGATAAACCCCTTCTCCAATCTTTTACATTAACAGCAGACTCGTACATTTCCTCAGCGAAAACAATGAACTGAGCATCACCGTATGACAGACATTGCATTCATCCTGTACACCCTAATTGACAAACAAACCAAAACAAAGGCAAAGTCTTCTCATGCTCTGTTGATTTAAAAAAAATATTTTGACTCAATTTAGCATGAGGGTCTGTATACAAATTGAAAAACATACAACAATATAAAATCAATATACACCAATAACAAGTGTGTGGTAAAATTTGGCAAAAAACACACACATTTAATTCCACAGGGCCTGAGACAGAAATGCATCTTAAGCCCCACCCTCTTCAACATATATATCAACAAATTGGCGAAGGCACTAGAACTGCAGCACACGGCCTCACCCTACTAGAATCTGAAGTCAAATGTATACTGTTTGCTGATGATCTGGTGCTTCTGTCCCCAAACAAGGAGGGCCTACAGCAGCACCTAGAACTTCTGTCAGACCTGGACCCTGACAGTAAATCTCAGTAAGACAAAAATAATAGTCTTTCAAAAAGGTCCAGTTGCCAGGACCACGAAACAAATTCCATCTAGACACCGTTGCCCGACAGCACACAAAAAACGATACATACCTCGGCCTAAACATCAGCGCCACAGGTAACTTCAACAAAGCTGTGAACGAGCTGAGAGACAAGGCAAGAACCGTCTATGCCATCAAAAGGAACATAAACTCAGCAAAAAAAGAAACGTCCCTTTTTCAGGACCCTGTCTTTCACAGATAATTCGTAAAAATCCAAATAACTTCACAGATCTTCATTGCTTCTTCCCATGCTTGTTCAATGAACCATTAACAATTAATGAACATGCACCTGTGGAACGGTCGTTAAGGCACTAAAAGCTAACAGACGGTAGGCAATTAAGGTCACAGTAATGAAAACTTTGGACACTAAAGAGGCTTTTCTACTGACTCTGAAAAACACAAAAAGAAAGATGCTCAGGGTCCCTGCTCATCTGCGTGAACGTGCCTTAGGCATGCTGCAAGGAGGCATGAGGACTGCAGATGTGGCCAGGGAAATAAATTGCAATGTCCGTACTGTGAGACGCCTAAGACAGCGCTACAGGGAGACAGGACGGACAGCTGATCGTCCTCGCAGTGGCAGACCACGTGTAACAACAGCTGCACAGGATCGGTACATCCGAACATCATACCTGCGGGACAGGTACAGGATGGCAACAACAACTGCCCGAGTTACACCAGGAAAGCACAATCCCTCCATCAGTGCTCAGACTGTCCGCAATAGGCTGAGAGAGGCTGGACTGAGAGCTTGTAGGCCTGTTGTAGCAGGTGCTCACCAGACATCACCAGCAACAACGTCGCCTATGGGCACAAACCCACCGTTGCTGGATCAGACAGGACTGGCAAAAAGTGCTCTTCACTGACGAGTCGCGGTTTTGTCTCAACAGGGGTGATGGTTGGATTCGTGTTTATCGTTGAAGGAATGAGCGTTACACCGAGGCCTGCACTCTGGAGTGGGATCGATTTGGAGGTGGAGGGTCCGTCATGGTCTGGGGTTTGTTTTTGTGTAACTCTGTGTTGTTGTTTTTGTCGCACTGCTTTGCTTTATCTTGGCCAGGTCGCAGTTGTAAATGAGAACTTGTTCTCAACTGGCCTACCTGGTTAAATAAAGGTGAAATAAAAAAAAATATATATAAATATATATATATATATATGTTTCCCATGCCAATAAAGCCCCTTAAATTGAAAAGAGAGAGAGCGAGAGAGAGAGAGAGAGAGAGAGAGAGAGAGAGTGAAAGGTACAGAAAGAGAGGAATAGAGGGACAGAGAGAGGTACAGAAAGAGAGGGAGAGAGAGAGAGAGAGAGAGAGAGAGAGAGAGAGAGAGAGAGAGAGAGAGATAGAGAGAATATGGAGTACAGACAAGGATAACATAACTTCCCTTCCTTCTCCCCTGTGACTTTCTCTTCACCACCTCTGATTAAATTATCCACAAATCTCTTGGCGACCCAGGAGTGTTCATTTTCCCCTGTCTTCCATCCAGCTTTACCTTGACTAAATTCTAGATTGCCCTCCTCCCTCTGACCTTCCGAGCAGCAGCCACTAAAGGCGGTCACTGAAGCGTCTAATAGGTTACAGCAGTTCTTACTAGTCATCAGACAGAGTCTCTTTGAGGTAAAATGCCTGTTATTTTTGTCGGAGCGTTTTGTGTTGCCGCAGAGACAGTTATTAATCTCTTATCTTGGCAGGTCTGTGGGGGTGTAAACCAATCCCTTGGTAGGATCCGTGTCACCCTTCATCCCACACACACAGGGCGAATAAAGAGCAACACACACACACTCCACACCCTAAAGCCTGAGAAGTCTCAGACCTCAGACCGCGGACTCAACAGTGATTTATATTCTCCCTTTTATTCCTTCCCTGCAGTAAATAAATAAGCAGAGTAAAAATTATGTTATCTGAAGTTGACATGGCTGTTGACATAATGTTAACATGGCTGTTGACAAGGCTGTTGACAAGGCTGTTGTCATAGCTGGTGACATGGCTGTTGACATGGCTGTTGACATGGCTGTTGACAAGGCTGTTGACATGGCTGTTGACATGGCTGTTGACATAATGTTAACATGGCTGTTGACAAGGCTGTTGACATGGCTGTTGTCATAGCTGTTGACATGGCTGTTGACATAGCTGTTGTCATAGCTGTTGACATGGCTGCTGACATGGCTGTTGACATGGCTGTTGACAAGGCTGTTGTCATGGCTGTTGACATGGCTGTTGACATGGCTGTTGACAAGGCTGTTGTCATGGCTGTTGACATGGCTGTTGACATGGCTGCTGACATGGCTGTTGACATGGCTGTTGTCATGGCTGTTGTCATGGCTGTTGATATGGCTGTTGACAAGGCTGTTGACATGGCTGTTGACATAATGTTAACATGGCTGTTGACAAGGCTGTTGACATGGCTGTTGTCATAGCTGTTGACATGGCTGTTGACATAGCTGTTGTCATAGCTGTTGACATGGCTGTTGACATGGCTGCTGACATGGCTGTTGACATGGCTGTTGACATGGCTGTTGTCATGGCTGTTGATATGGCTGTTGACAAGGCTGTTGACATGGCTGTTGACATGGCTGTTTTTTCCAGACGCTGCTGGTAGATACTTTTTATTTAACCACACTAATGAGAGGGAAAAAAGCATTTGTTTGTAGTTTCTCTGTGGCCATCTCTGGAATCTTCTCAGGGTGCTGTGATGGAATCTCAGGCTTCTCCCGCGGCCTATATTCCCCACCGAAGTAGTTAAGCAACTTGACGCCTCCGTTGCCCCCAGTCGCTTGTTTGTACTAATTTACCAATAATTCCAACCATCATATGAGTAACATCCCTCTTCAATTCATTTCAAGTAGATTTGTTTATGTGTTTCCTTCTAATTGAAACAAGCTGTTTGCCATACAAATAATTACTACGGAACAGATTGTTACTCAATTACAGTTCTTTCTGGAGGCATACAGTGGTAGTTGTATGCTAAAGATGGATGTCACAAGGCTGTGGAAGAGGGGTAAAAGTTTGAAATTACGAGATGGTTTCATGATTTACCTGATTTTGTGTCATCAGTCATACATGCATGTATATGTAGTCACACGCACACACACACACACACACACACACACACACACACACACACACACACACACACACACACACACACACACACACACACACACACACACACACACACACACAGACACACACACACATTCCAACACTGACCCATCACCCTCTATCTTAAGGGGCTTGCCTGCCATGCATGGTGAGGATGTGTCACTGTGAGTAGACGTGTTCCGTTTGACCCTTTGACCCCGGGTCCCACCCCCAAAAAAAAAAAAACTCCTAGCAGCACACTAATCTGTCAACACAATCTCCTCTCGCCCCATCGCAAGCGCTGAACCTTTCCCCCCAAAAAAACTATCATCCAGCCTGTCAGGAACAAGACATCTCCTGGAGGGGGAGGCCTAAAAAGTGATGCAGAGGGAGAGAGGGAGAGAGATTTAATCACGCATTGGATAGTGACTTGAATGTGTCTGCCACCAGAACCTTTATATAACTGAATACGGTCAATATGGTTCATTGTCAAAACTAAATGAAACTGGTTTTCTTTTCTGTTCTGTCATTATTATATTATTTTTTTCAGTCCAATAGAAAAAATTACAATGGGTAGATGAACATGGATCAATGTAACATGGTTGGTCGCTAATGTCAAGCTCTTGGCAGGATGCAAATCACAATGCAATCATTATTTCTGTACAGCACCTATGTACCTGTAGGCCCTCTAAGCTCATAATAAAGTAATTATTGGTCTGGAATCATGTATAATTTACTTATTTTGATGTCTCATGTTGATCTATGATATGACAGATATGATTAGCAGAGATACCCCTAGGGATAAATATAGGAACAATGTGAATTTTTTACGTACTGTAGGTGCACGCACTGCCACACTGTATCAGAGAATTCACAAGGAAACGCAATTGTTTTAACATAAGAAGGGATAGAAAGGAACACAAAACACCTAGAGACATCTGTCCATTTCTTCAGCTGCTCCTGTACACATCCCTTTCATAGCTCAGCACTTTCAGAATAAACCTTTTTAGCACACAGACATTTTCATCAGGTGCTGTTTCTGTTTTCATCATAGTCTTCCTCGTCATCATCCTTGTCAAGAGAGAGAAAATAGCATGATAAACTAAACTCTGTGTCACGACTTCCGCCGAAGTCGGTCCCTCTCCTTGTTCGGGCGGCGTTTGGCGGTCGACGTCACCGGTCTTCTAGCCATCGCCGATGCACTTTTCATGTTCCATTTGTTTTGTCTTGTTTTAAACACCTGGTTTCAATTCCCCAATTATATGTTCATTATTTAACCCTGTGTTTCCCCATGTTTTTGTGCATGATTGTTTTGTGTTTTTGGTCCGTATTGTGGGCTTGGTTATTTCTTATTGTAATGAGTACGTTTTTGAGTAAAATGACTTGTGGGACTCATCTCTGCTGTCCTGCGCCTGACTCCTCTGCACCAGCTACACCCAGACCATTCACACTCTGAGTCTGTTTACTGTTGCGTTTACTGTTATGTTTACTGTTGTGTTTACTGTTGCGTTTACTGTTGATTTCACTGCTATTTTTACTGTTGTGTTTACTGCTATGTTTTCTGTTGTGTTTACAGCTGTGTTTTCTTTTGTGTTTAATGCTATGTTTACTGCTATGTTTACTGTTGTGTTTATTGCTATGTTTACTGTTGTGTTTACTGTTGTATTTACTGCTGTGTTTTCTTTTGTGTTTACTGCTATGTTTACTGTTGTGTTTACTGCTATGTTTACTGCTGAGTTTACTGCTATGTTTACTACTGTGTTTACCGTTGTGTTTACTGCTGTGTTGACTGTTGTGTTTACTGCTGTGTTTTCTTTTGTGTTTACTGCTATGTTTACTGATGTGTTTACTGCTGTGTTTTCTGTTGTTTTTACTGCTATGTTTACAGTTGTGTTTATTGCTATGTTTACTGTTGTGTTTACTGTTGTGTTTACTGCTGTGTTGACTATTGTGTTTACTGTTGTGTTTTCTTTTGTGTTTACTGTTGCATTTAATGATATGTTTACTGTTGTGTTTACTGCTATGTTTACTATTGTGTTTACTGTTGTCTTTACTGCTGTGTTTACCATCACAGTTACTGTTGTTTTTACTGCTATGTTTACTCTTGTGTTTACTGTTGTGTTTACTGCTGTGTTTACTGTTGTGTTTACTGTTGTGTTTACTGCTGAGTTTACCACTGTGTTTAACTTGTGTTTACAGTTATGTTTACAGTTGTGTTTACTGTTGTGTTTACTGTTGTGTTTACAACTGTGTTGACTGTTGTGTTTACTGTTGTGTTTACTGCTATGTCTACTGTTGTGTTTACTGTAGTGTTTACTGTTGTTTTTACTGTTGTGTTTTCTATCACAGTTACTGTTGTGTTTACTGCTATGTTTACACGTGTGTGTGGTGTGTAAATGATTTTATAACTGCCGGGCCAAAAATGACCTGAAAACAATATTTGTACCCCGGTGGTGTACAGCTTTCATGGAAATATGAACAAAAGTGATGTTTCACTTTTTCTAATGTTGGGGTCACTAGGAAAAGTAATCAATTTTCCAAAATATAATTTCTGCGGTTTTCTCTGCTGTTAAACATAGAGTCGGGTCATTTTCCACCTTTAAGACAACACAATGGTTAAACCAGAAAGGAAAACCAAAAAGTACTAAAAGCAAGTTAAATGTTCTCCATTCATAGATGTTCTCCATACATTTCACAGATATATGTTTCTGACAGTAAAATGCTAAAATTTAGATAGCAATATTTGTCAACTTTATCTATTTCAGACAAAATATAACTTAATTTCAGATGTATGTACTCTTAAACATTTTTTCCATCACAATGTTTTTATTAATCGAATTTCACAGTTTTCTTACTACAACTTGCCCAATGTTTCATTTTTGTAAAAATTTTCAGAAAATGTTTCTACTAACTTGAAATATATACTGTATATACAGTATATGTATTTATTTTCATAATTAGAGGTCAGCTTGTAGTTGTCACGGATCCCTCCGGAACTGTGTCATTACGCACACCTGGTCTCCATTTCCCTGATTGTAATTGTATAAATGTGCCCTTTGGTTTCCATTGGCCTGTCGGTTACTGCTACGTTGTCCGTTGGTCGTGTGAGTACCCGTGCTGTGTTGTTTTGGCTTTCGTGCCACTTGTATTGTGCAGATGATTATGGGTTTCGACCCGTGTGGTATCATTGTGCGCCCCGTGTATTTATTCAAGGTACTCCTCGCTCTTTTGTTTTTTGGTTTCAACCCTGGGTTTTGTATACGTGTTTGTTTGGTCTTCGTCCCCATGCCTTTACATGGCACGCTGTAATTTGGTTATAATAAAAACAAAATGTTACGCACTCCTGCGCCTGTCTCCTGATCCTTTCACCAAAAAACGGAAATTAATTAGCATGTTCTACCTCTGATTTGTTGGCTATCCCCATGGGAGACATTATTTAAAAATATATATATATATATTTAACACAAGCTTGACAGATCTTATACTTTTTGCTCTATAATATAACATCAGTCAGTTAACATGACCTTCATGAATTATTAAGCTTCATGTGCTTGTTTTGATAACATAAATGCTCAAAAGGTGACGTTAGCTAATGAAGATTATCCCATTGAACAAAACGTATAAGATCTCCTAAGCCTGTGTACCACAGACCTTATTTTCAGAGTTTATCCAAAAACACTAAAAAAAAAACATTCATTTCCCCATAGGCTTTGGCCAACGACCCATGACAGAGTTAGCCTCTGTTAGCGCATGCAAAAAGACACCATTACCATTGCTCTCTATTACAAGAAATTCTGAAGGGTAATACATTTTTCCCTCATTTTGGATCTATGCTTGGGTCTCACAGGGTTAGACTGTTATTCATTCTGAGTTCGTTATTGCAGAAATGGCACATCTCCGAATCAGAAATTGGCTGATTTGAATAACAAGGTGAATCCATAAACCATCCAACCTTCCACAAAAAAAGTGTTTGAACTTTCTTTGAGCATTTTGTCAGGCAATTAAAGACCTAAACGTGTACTATGTCATTTCTCCATCCCTCTGGGGGGAATATTAAATAAGTGAAACTGCTAACTAAAACATGACAGGAAGTGAAGGGACAATAAAACTAGTCTTGTAAAATGTACCCCTTAATCCAGCGATAAGGTCAAAGCTGTCTCCTTCACTTTCAATCCATCACCCTCTAATAGGCAAGGACATTTCCACTGACACAGAATATATTACAAACTCTACAACTAAACATGGAGATGTCATATATCACAAACTCTACAACTAAACATGGAGATGTCATATATCACAAACTCCACAACTAAACATGATGTTACATTTTTGATGTAAATAATGATCAACTGTCTCTTCGCATTAGAGTACTCAGCCTAGTTGTAGATTGATCACGATTGATGTAAATAGTCCTCATTCCAGTAACAAGACAATGTGGGCTAATACCATTGAGGTTTAGATGGTAATAAAAACAATAACAAAATTCCCAGTTGATCATACATGGAAGATATGTTCATGCAAAACATCATTGGGCTCTGAGTTGCTGTTCCTTCATGCATGTAAGCTTTGCATACAAAGTAATTGGGATCCCTTGTTCTTCTCCGCATGCTCTTAGAGGGTTCCATGTCCTACTTAAGGGGGCAACGCCCAAGATCATTCTCGAAGGAAACATGCTTACTGTCAAACGCAAAAGTATCATATGCTCAAATAGTTTGTGTTGCCTGTCTTTTAGTAGAATCAGATAATCAGATCAATGCAAGTCTAGAGGAAAACATGGAGTAAGACATGCCCAACACACCAAACTGCATCATATTTGATTAATCAAAATGAGCCTTCTAGGTGCAAATAGCAATTAACTGGTAATAACCCCACTTCAGCACAAACACGCTGGTGGTGGGTGTGTGAATGTGAAACACAGGACCTAACAGGATCGATAGCAGTCCCACCTTATCATCAAACTACACGATTGTGATTTTCAGCTCCAGACAGCGTGCACCAATCACTGCCTCTCTTCCTGATTCTGGCTGTGTTGCCGTGCATCCCAATGAGTGTGTTTGTTCCTGGACAAACCTCAAGCAAACTTTGAAAACAGACACAGATGTGAACTACTTGAGAATGAGCAAGGCAGTTAACCCACTGTTCCTCGGGCGCTGAAGATGTGGATGTCGATAAAGGCAGCCCCCCGCACCTCTCTGATACAGCCCCCTTTCCCTGATTTCAACCCTGATCCCTGACATTTTTGCGGGGAAGTTGTGGACCTCTCGCTTTATTGAAAATGGACTACAAAACAGAATGCGGAACGGTTTGAGTTAAGGTCCTGATTTGGTACCCGGGTAAAACCATTTGAATTCAATCACTTATTTACAGCATCCCTTTTGATTTAAAAAAATTCCATACATGCTTGTCCATGGAAGAGGTGGTCAGAAAGTGAGTTTTCGGACCTGAATGCCAAAACATTCAGGAGATCGATATGCTCAACGTTGATCCGTTTTGCATTCCCCACCCAACCATGAGATCCATGACATCCACGTCTTCATGTCACGTCCAGGCCTGAGAAGACAGGCTGGCGTGTTTTGTTTTTGTTTTGGTGTAGGGTTTTTTCCGTTCTAGGTTATCCATTTCTATGTTGGGGTAATGGTTCCCAATTAGAGGCAGCTGAGTGTCGTTACCTCTAATTGGGAACCATATATATGTTTGTAGTTTGCACTAGCGGTTTGTGGGTTATTGTTTGTTTATGCATAGCTAAAGTGTTTCGTCTATGTTATATGTTGCGATCTTCGTTTTTGTTTGTTTTGGCCCAGTTATGTTGCATAAATAAAGCATGTATACTGGATACCTCGCTGCGCCTTGGTCTGTCCCTTCTGGAGATCGTGACAGAATAACCCACCCTGAAAAGAGAGTGAGTGCCAGTGCGCGTCTTGAGTCCAGTACGGCACGTTCCTGCTCTTCGCACCAGAGTTCCAGTGCGCTTCATGAGCCCAGTAAGGCCCGTTCCTGCTCCCCGCACCAGAGTCCCAGTGCGCGTCATGAGTCCAGTACGGCCCGTTCCTGCTCCCCGCACCAGAGTCCCAGTGCACGTCATGAGCCCAGTAAGGCCCGTTCCTGCTCCCCGCACCAGAGTTCTGGCTAATAGCCCAGGGCCTCCGGTGCGGGACATCAAGCCAGCACGGCCGGCACCGGAGCCGCCACCTGGGACCAAAAGACCCACCCGAAGACCCCCCCATGGACTTTTGGCGAGGTCGGAGTCCGCGCCTTTGAGGGGGGGTACTGTCACGTCCAGGCCTGAGAAGACAGGCTGGCGTGTTTTGTTTTTGTTTTGGTGTAGGGTTTTTCCGTTCTAGGTTATCCATTTCTATGTTGGGGTAATGGTTCCCAATAAGAGGCAGCTGAGTGTCGTTACCTCTAATTGGGAACCATATATATGTTTGTAGTTTGCACTAGGGGTTTGTGGGTTATTGTTTGTTTATGCATAGCTAAAGTGTTTCATCTATGTTATATGTTGCGATCTTCGTTTTTGTTCGTTTTGTTGTTTTGTCCCAGTTACGTTGCATAAATAAAGCATGTATACTGGATACCTCGCTGCGCCTTGGTCTGTCCCTTCCGAAGATCGTGACACTTCATCACTGGAAAATATAAACAGTTGAGTTTTATATAATTGAAAAGCTTACAAACAGGGTCGTCAAAGTATTTTATAATTTTTTTTAATGAAAAGTATGACGTTTATATTTTTTGGTGGTCTAAACACGAGTAAACGCCGATTTGTTTCATAATCGCATGTTGTAGCTTAGACCCAACTATAAATCATCTGAGGTGGTTGTGTTTTGCCCGCCATCGGTTGAGACACAACATGCTCTTGAATACAGGGTGGGTGTCATTTCTATCATAGATATAAAATTAATAGAATGGGCCTTTCCCTTCAGACCACTGCAATTTAGCTGGTAGACCATTGAAATTGAAATGTTTTACTTCTAATTACTACCATAAAGATGGCCGCCAGTCCACCCACCGTCAAATGTCAACTGAAATGGTCATGTCTATTGTCTGTATTTCTATGATTTCAATAGGTTTCCTATGGACGATTGACTGTATAGTGAAAAAATATATATATATATAATAATATATATATATATTCCCATTCAAGTCAACATTCTCTGATGTGTGGCCATCCAACCATCTTTGTGTTACCATTTGAAAGTTAATAATTTCCAAACGATACAATAATTTGAAATCAATCTCAACCGTTTATCTTTTCCAGATTTGAAGACATGGATGTCTCATGGTATGGTGGGGTTTTCAAAATAGGCAATTTTGAGCACCTCTATCGCTTGAATGTTTTGGCATTCAGGTCCAAAAAGTCACTTATGTAGCACTTCGACAATGGGCAAATTCGAATGGAAGTTTTTGTTTAAATCAAAAGGGATTCAAGGTGCTGTCAAAAAGGGATTCAATTCAAATGGATTTACCCAACATGATCTTTGCTTCTCTTAAGGATTTGTCTCCTCAGAGCCTTGTTGGGAACTTTGCCTTTTTCTCCGCAGAGGCTTGGTGGGAACTAGGCCTTTTTCTCCGCAGAGGCTTGGTGGGAACTAGGCCTTTTTCTCCGCAGAGGCTTGGTGGGAACTAGGCCTTTTTCTCCGCAGAGGCTTGTTGGGAACTAGGCCTTTTTCTCCGCAGAGGCTTGGTGGGAACTAGGCCTTTTTCTCCGCAGAGGCTTGGTGGGAACTAGGCCTTTTTCTCCGCAGAGGCTTGGTGGGAACTAGGCCTTTTTCTCTGCAGAGGCTTGGTGGGAACTAGGCCTGGAAAGCTGGCAACTCCTGGGTTCTTATCCTTTTTAATCTCCTACATATCTCAGAACCTCTCG
Organism: Brachymystax lenok tsinlingensis; assembly: GCA_030435695.1. NCBI lineage: Eukaryota > Metazoa > Chordata > Actinopteri > Salmoniformes > Salmonidae > Brachymystax > Brachymystax lenok. Next base: position 21,052,977 of record CM059798.1, read on the forward strand.
CCATCTCAGAAATTGGGAGCCTGTTCTCCTTTATCTCCTCATGTGATCTCCGCTGATACACTTCCAGTGCTCATCCCCACGTCTGTTAATCCGTTCTTTCATTTGCCATTGGGTGACCTTTCAGCCAAAGGCTCAAGTATCATATTGTTCAATTGTTGCACATCTTTACATACTCATATACATTTACATCCATTAGTAGACCCACTTATCCATAGCTACATACAGTAGTGAGTGCATACATTTTCGTATTTTCTTTGTACTGGTCCCCCATGGGAATTGAATTCATAACCGTGGCGTTGCAAGTGCCCTGCTCTACCAACTGAGCAACACGGGACCATGTAGAGTCCTTAGGAGCCCTAAGTCAGTGGTGTTAAGGATAACATCTTGTCAGTATCAGTGGAGGCTGGTAGGAGCAATAGGAGGACGGGCTCATCGTAATGGCTGGAATGGAATACATGGAACAGAGTCAAACCTGTTGTTTCCATATGTGTGATGTGTTTTATACCATTCCGTTAATTCCATTCCAGTCATTACAACGTGCCGGTCCTCCAATAGCTCCTCCCACCTGCCTCTACTGGTCAGTATAATCTCAACATATATCACACCTATCTGGATTTTGCCAGTATATGATATTTTAAACACAAACAAAGCACCTACAGTACCCCCAAGAGCGCAGCAGCAACTCTGAAAGCAACTCTTAGTTCCAGTACAAAACACAGCTGTGATAGCGTTTTGAGGCTTTAGCCCAAACACGGCAAAAAATGCCTGTCCTGTCATGTTTAATCAGAGCATTGTCTAACCGAGGAAAGGCTAACAAGGAGGAGCCCTAGGAGGGTAAGAGAACCACACTCCACACACACAAACACATACACACACACCCAGACACACACACACCCGCCCTCCACACACACAGACAGACACACTCCCCCCCTCCCCCTTTCCATGCCACTACACTGCGCTGTCTACACAACCTTCACACGGCATGAGCGTCATCCAGACGCTGGGCGGAATTGAAAGGTTTGTCCTGGAGACACTGCCAAGATGGAAGGCAGTTGCTATCAGATATGAGCAATGGGGGTGAAGGAGTAATGGGGTTGTGAGGAGGGATGATGGGGTTTTGAAAAGAGGTGAGGGTGTTATGAGGAGAGCGCTGCAGGCACGTCGAAGAGTCACCAAGGGGCTAGCCTAGCATCCGAAGGAAAATAGTACATAGTAAACCATGTGAAGAGAACAGTTGTCGATTGTGTTCTGCACCTTTTTCCACCCTCTCACTGACGCTCAATGTGACCAGACTGGGGATCAAAAAATTAAATACACGTTTTTGAAACACCAAGCTCAGAACCTAGCCATGCTGACAAAAACCTCAGAGCCCCAAAAACAGAGAGCTGTGTACAGAAGGAATTCCACTGGAGGTGGTGCAGAATAAAGATTGACACAGGAATGAAAATTAATTCCTGTCCAGTCTTGTCCTGATCCCGCAGGAGTTCTGTAACCCCAGAACTTTCCTGTTCCTGCCCTATACAAATTTTGGCGTGCAGAAATATGTAGGCTATTGCGTATGTAGGCTATTAAGTATTGAAAATAATTTCAGTAACGCAATATACGACTGTGATATGTGGTTGTCTTACCTATTTAAGTTAAATGCACTGACTGTAGGCCCAAGTCTCTCTGGATAAGAGCGCGTTCTAAATGTAGATAAATGAGCAGGGGATTGTGGGAAGGTGAGCGGTGAAAACCCTGCTAGCAGAGGGATAGAAAAAGTTCAGCTCTGCTCTACTTTATGCAAATTCCACTCTGCCGTTAACCAATCGGGTGAGTAGCAGATATTTTCTTTAAAATCTTCCATTCATGAAACATAGTTCTGCCTGTCATTAGTTCCGGGCAAGCACAACCAATAAAGACGTAGAAAAGCAAATCATCACTGTCTGGTTTCCAATTCTAGATGATTTTGCATTGCTAGAATACAGAGACAAAATCATAATGCCAATGGCATGGAGGAGGTTTGCAGAGATTGCTAGTGATGAACATCGAGCAACCTAACCTGTGATCAAAGCCACCATTTGTGAATGTGTTAAGTAAATTAAACTGTGAAAATTGCCCATCAAAGGATAGAAATCACCAGTAACATGCATCATAACATTGTAAATGACACAATAAGCATGCCTTTCCCATGTAATATGCTGCCAATTGGATTATAGTATTTTAACGTTACGATTTTCATATAGTATAGTATATTATAGCTCATAGCTCTTTCTTTATACTGGTGTCATGACATTGATGATTAGCTCACTTCCTGTAAAATCCCTAGGCCTACATACACATGAATGGGTATTTGGGGTAAAGGAAATTTAACTTGCAAACATTGTCACGCAAATCTGTCTTTACCCACCATCAACACCAACATCTCTGCAATCCTCCTCCATGCCGTTGAACATTCTGATTTTGTCTCTGTATTCTAAAACCAATCTCAGCACATAAATGAATTACAACGCTCCCCACACCAACCTTGCTCCACTCCCTGATCTACTGGGTGAGCAGACTTCCAGCCCAACAATAATACATATTATTATCAGATCATTAGTTGAATCAGGTGTGTTAGCACTGGGCTGGAGCAGAAGCCTGCACACCCAGCATACCTCCAGGAGAAGGATTGGCCTGCTACAGTTGTAATACGTTTGTAGCCTATGTTGTGTGTGACTTTGAACTGTACTGTTGTACACAACATGTGCTAACATAAGTACACATACAACCCATGGTATACAAGGATGTGCCAGCAGTCTCGTGGGATGTTCACGGGAACCTCTGCATCTGCAGACTGGCTTTCACAGCTCTCCATATCTGATGAGAGACATCACAAAGAAACAGGCTTCATTTTATTACAATTAGACAGCCCAGACTATTATCTCTGTGTCTGTCTGCATAGTTTTCCTCTCTGGGGACAAAAACTGGAGAATATTTTCATAATGTCATCCCACAACCTATACTCCTTTTTCCGACAGCTGGAGCAGAAAATGCTTTCACCTTCTTCCATTGCTGTCATCTACAAATTAATTTGGAGCATACGTTTTTAATGTACAATGATAAATAGGCCTACATCAAGATAACAAGCTAATATGAAGTTGACTAGCTGATGCTAGTTCACTTAGCTATAGTATGTAAAGTTGTCTAGCTAACAGTAGCAAGAAGCCAACACATAGCGGCCTGCTGTATATAGCTAGCTAGCTTATATTACATCGTTTTTTAAAAACGTTTTCTAAATGTATTTACTTACTGATAGATTAACGCCTACGCCCACCACTTCTGGTATGAATGCAGAGCAGCTATGTGGCTTCAGGCCGCTCGTCCCGCTCTCCGGTTGGTAGCCTTTTTACAAGCTGGGTACTTGGTTCCTTCCTTGTCAAAGACAAATGTAGCTAAAACATCACTCTTACCTTCACTCTAATGTTAATGTTAGTGATGGGTCCTTGGCTGCAACAAGACGTTGCAAGGCTTCATCGTTTCCCCTACTGACGTAGGTTGGCATCTGACTCTGAGGTCGCCGAGTGACTGGCAACAACTGGAGCGAGGCTCAAGTGAGCCAACGGGAGGGGGAAATGACCATATATGTTTTGTATTGATTTGTAAGTGAACTATACAATGCCTAGACTACACTGTTGTTGTTTTTATTGACTTCTCCAAACATTACATATTTATGCCCCAAAACAACTATTCCTGTACCTCCTGTTCCTGTATACTGATCCTATCCCGTCCCGAACTTGACTCTAGAACTTGACTCCCATGGAACCCGCAAGACCCGCGGGAGTCCTGTTCCCGTGTCAACCTTCAGTGCAGATACACAGCCTCCCATGAGGTACTCCTCCACGTTTCACCCTGGAGTGTTGGGCCAGTAAAAAAAAGGTTGCTGTATCGAATCCCCGAGCTGACAAGGTAAAAATGTGCAGTTCTGCACCCTGAGCAAGGCAGTTAACCTACTGTTCCCAGGGCACAGAGGACGTGGATGTCGGCAGCCCCCTGCACTTCTCTGATTCTGAGGGGTTGGGTTAAATGCGGAAGACAAATTTCAGTTGAATACATTCAGTTCTACAAGTGACTAGGTATCCCCCTTTCCCTTAGTCATGTTTCACCCTGGCAGGAGTCATGTTCCAATCCAGGATGGAGGACAATGCATTGTGAAAAGCCGAGAGCCGCCTCAATCTATCTCTTACCAGGATTTTAGGCATGACGCTCAGAATTCAGAATTTGGCACCCAGGGCGGACACAGCCACAGGCTTAAGCCATAAAAGATGAATTGAAACAAAATGGGGTCACAATCAATGGGTGCCCAGGATGGACCAGGAGGGAGATAAACTCTCCTATAGCCCCCTATAATCCTGTAACAACAACAAGCTCTGCTGCTGATTGACCCAGCCGCCTCTTCAGCCAACGGCAACTTGGAATGATGTTCAAAGACTTGGCTTGCTTCCTAAAGCACATATACTGAGCTTTAGTTTAAACTTATTTTATTATTTTTCTATATATATATATATATATATATATATTTTTTTACAGACAACCGTGGTGTGGATTCAGGCTAATCTCATCTATACTCACAGGAACTTGCATTTTTCGAGAGATAATCTTTTAAAAAAAGGTCTCAGTGAGGGAACATTTTCCCCCTTCTTCGTCCTCAGCATGCATGTGTATTGATTGTAATCATGCTGGTACATACCAATTAAAACCTACTTTTACTCAACGTCTCAAAGGGTGGTAAACTGAATCAAGGAGGATGATGATCGCTAGTCTGTAATGTAACGGTCAATGACATTCCTTCTCAGTATGCATTCTCACCATGCCAGTACTCTGATGTCTGAAAAAGCATCAATATTGTGACTTAACATCTCCTCTTCCTACCGTAACCCCAGGGACAACACCAGGCGGAAAGCGAGATAAAATACTAATTCAAATATTTATATATAAACGGTGCACACCAATCCATTCCTGGTGGTATTTCATCTCAGTCAGGCTACATTACCACAGTAAGTATTTTAGATATCAATGTATTTTTCATTCTCTCTGGAGTACCCTTCATTTCCTCCTAAGGACGAAGCATCAATACTAGTCCTACCTTACACTAGAGGAGACATAGCCTACAGGGGCAGGGTGGGGCCTGTCTGAGAAAAGGTGAGTAGGGATTTTGGGAGGACGCATTATATTATGAGGTTCTTCATGTTCCTCTGGTCAGCAGGACAGGTCATAATAAAGGAGCTCTGTATGGTCAGGGCTACAGAGCGAGACCAGAAAACAGACAATACTGAACACTAATTAACCAAGAGACCAGAGACCAGACAGTACCGAACACTAATTAACCAAGAGACCAGAGACCAGACAGTCCTGAACACTAATTACACGAGGTAGAGAACAGAGTTTTGCTACACCCTGATTCAACTGGCCAAGGTAAAAGAAGAACAACTTAAATTATCTTTATCTCAGTGCATTCAATGTTGAGGCCTCTAGGCCTTCACTCAATGTTACATAGCTGTTACCTTCAAGAAACTTTGCATTCAGCCGAAAGGTTCTGAGCAGAACTTTCAGACTGAAATGCTAAATTTAGGCTATAATACTAAATATATGGAAGGTCAATTAATCCTACAGACGTTTTGAAAATAATTAGATAGACTTATGAAAATAAGTATGCAATCAAAAAGAAGCAAGTATAAATGAAAAGACTGAAGGTTGATGATATGATCTTTCAATAATGACAATTGTTCCCTAAAAATACAAACATTTGACAATATCAGAATTCTTCAAAATGCACGTATAAGGTTCTACCTTGCAAGGGTTCACAATATCCAACCCCATTCCCAGCCACCGAGTGTGGTTTCCAAGGGAATCCATTGATTTCCTGTGACTAAAGGTTATATTCTAGAGATGCATTACCATGTGCCTCATCGATCCTTTATGGGGTTGCCGTCTCAGCCTATCATCTTATCAGTATCACCCACAACTGCAATCAGTCCCTGTCAATTTAGATCATACAACCATCCAATCCCTGTTTGATATAGGCCGCTGAATGGATAAGATGTAATGCGACTTCATCATGTTTCAAATGCACCTTGATCAGAAGAATTGTTGAAAACAAACTCGATTTGAATCGTGAACTCCCGGAAAAAAATTAGCACAGTTGTCACGGGAACAGATGTCATTATGAATAGACGTGGAACAATGTGTCACGTCTCTCTCTCTCTCTCTCTCTCTCTCTCTCTCTCTCTCTCTCTCTCTCTCTCTCTCTCTCTCTCTCTTTGACATAGACTGGTAGCAGATGGACGACGCAGATTCAGAGTTGTGTTTGTCTTGCACCGCAGCCTGATTGGAAGAGGCATTGACTGGGATGATGATCCATCCAGGTGAATAGGAAAACGGGTCGACTGTCTCCAGGAATAGACATGCATCTCTCCATCTACTGTCTAAAGGTAACACATGTCTGAAAGTTGCAGGAAATGATTAATAAATTATACACCATTTTTTCTTTTTACGTTGATCTCCTTATTCTTGCATGTAGAAAACATATCTCTCCCTTCCAAACATTTCCATTTCCTAATTTTCATTGAAGCAGTTTCTGGAAATCCTTTATTGAGTTGAGCTGATCAACGTTGGTTGACCTCATTCAGGAGATAGTATAGTAAGTCACCAGCCCCCCTCTGTTACATTTTCTATCTTCATCGTCATCGTCATCATCATCATCACTGCAGCATTTCAGAGAGAGAAGGGAAGAGAGAAACAGACAGATCAGTGGTCATGCACACTGCTTCCCTCAGCTGAATGTGTTCCGCTGGCAGAAATGTGAAGTGCTACATTGAGATTAGGGTATAATCCGCTAATGTATGTTCATTCCTCTCCATTCCAGACCGGCTACACGCAGGGCAATTATTTGCAAGAGGAGCAGCAGCTAGGGAGGGAAAATCCAACAGCCCCAAGATTTGCAGCGATTTGTAAAGACCTGTCTCTGCTAATGTCGGCGGCCTGACGTCACATTCTTGGCATTATATCTGATTTATATGGAGTGTGAGAGTGTGTTATTGAACACCGCAGTGTGGACACACACTAACACACACACACACACACACACACACACACACACACTAACACACACAAGGAAGGACACACATGTGCACTGACACCCAGGGGCACGCACACGCACACACACACACACACACACACACACACGCACGCACGCACGCACGCACACACACACACACACACACACACACACACACGCACACACACACACGCACACACACACACACACACACACACACACACACACACACACACACATACACTGTTCACACGAACACACACACACACTGTTCGCACACACACACACTGTTCACACACACTCTGCACACAGATTCTTGCTCCATCACAGACAGGGAGGCACAATGACACAGTTTCACCCAACCTTTTGGTATTTTGAAACCAATAGGCTGTTTATTAAAGCTTTGGAAGGATAACGCTGGTCTGAATGTGTGTCTGTTAGTGTTACAAAGACCGCTAATTCAAATTGGAAATGGTTCCTAGTGCTTCTCTACTTCACATATCTTATTCCTCTACTAGAAAATACACTTGGAAGAGGGACTGAAATTAAAGCAATCACATACGCGGTAGGTGTACTAAAAAGTCGATGAGTTGAACTGGTGGATCAGAATCCGGCTTGCCCGAGGTGGTGGAGCTTCGCTGTGACTTAGGATCAATTCTGAACTCACAGGGGTCCATTGTAAATAGGGGACTTTGACATTCATCTACATTTTGGGCATAATATTAAAGTATGTCAGTTCCACCAAAGGCGAAGACACTTATCATCTCACAGCCTTGTTTCTTATCAATCCACATCATATTCTGCATATATTTATATAAAATATATTCCTTCTCGACTACACACCTTTAGGGAAGAAGTATTTTTTTTACTTAGGCCTTGAATAGGGCTTTGACAAGAACTTTTAACTGTGCTGTGACACCTCCAGCAGTCAACACATGCCAATAACATGTCATCAACTGATGAACTCAAGTCGAATGCAGCAAGACTTGATTCCAAGCCTGAACTCATTGCTTGGTTGTCATGTATCAAAGTCTGCTTTCTGACAGTCAAATTTCAGTGGTAGAAATGGAACACGGACAGAGGTTATTTGTAAAGTAATGTGTCAGATATGAGAGAAAATAGAATGTATCTGAGTTGCTTTGGCACTATTGAGAAAACAGACTGGGTTCTTAGGTGATATATTGCTAAATCCATGGTAATGTTGAAGGTTATAGACGTTCTATGTTAAGAACGTGGAGCAATATTCGTACATGAATACATCTCTCACCTTCCACGAAATTGATGCTGCTTTATATTCGTTGTCAAACATTTGTTTTGATTTTTTTTATCTTTCTGGATTTATCCATTCCATTGACTCTTGATGGTGGACCTGTTCTGAGCACAAAAGCTGAAGGAAATTGAGGGTGTGTACAAACCAGACTCATTGAATCAGTACTGAAAAGATTTGAAGAGAACCATTTACAGTAAACACCTAATTTCCTCTGGATTTGTCGAGTTAAGAGGAAATAACCCTGGCAGACAGACAGGCAGGCAGGAAGGCTGGGAGGGAGACAGGCAGGCAGGGAGAATGGGAGGGAGACAGACAAGCAGGGAGGGAGACAGGCAGGCAAGGAGACAGGCAGGAAGGCAGGCAGGCAGGCAGGGAGACAGGCAGGCAGGGAGAATGGAAGGGAGACAGGCAGGCAGGCAAGGAGACACTTTATGCCCAACTCTCACCTTGCCATCCCATTCAGCACATCAACAGTAGGCTGCCTTAGTGCCATTCAGTAGGCTGCCTTAGTGCCTCTCAATGGACTCTCAGTGGACCATTCAGCTGTATTTATGGGAATTGAGCAGGTGTCATTGACTCTGGGAACAGAACAGACTGTACTGCAGATACGTGTTTCTAAATGAATATGCCTAGGTGGGGGCAGAGAGGGGAGAAAGGAGAGTTGTAATGTTGGCAGATTTGACATCTCTTATGCAGGTATCAATGTTGTCTGACTACAGACAGAAAATGGGACATTGTATAACAAAATTAAGTATGCATTGTAAGTACGCACTTGTGTGTGTGTGTTACTATGTTTGTGTGTGTGTGTCTATGCGTGCACGTGCGTGCCCGCGCATAAGTGCAAATCGTGCAAATGTGTGTGTATGTGTGTGTGAACCCAGATACCATATTCAAATTATTTTCTGATCGCTGTCTTTATTGAAAAAGCTTTTCTGAGTACAAAAGAACAGCACTATCTGGACAGAACTGATATCCTTAAGCCCTATAAGCAAATGGAACATTGCCAACCATTCTAAACTACAATCAGGAAGAAAGAGGTAATCCTGTAGACAATTTCAGATAAAAGTAGAGGGCATAAGAATGTCACTCAGTTCCGGTAGTCTTTGATCACCTTGCCCAGAGTAGAATTTCATTTCAGGCATAATAATAGACTGCAATTTTAGCAAACATTATCTCCCAGAAAGGAGCAATTAGGGTTCGGTGCCTTGCTCAACGGCACAGGGGCAGATTTTTTTCACATAGTCGGCTCGAGGGTTTCGAAACAGCGAACGTTTGGTTACTGGCCCCAATGCTCTTAACCGCTAGGCTACATGCTTCCCCCTTCTGGAAAACAAATGGACTTATGCAAACATTTGTTGTAACATTGCACTCTGGGGAAAAAAAAGGTGCTATCTAGAACCTAAAAGGGTTATTCGGCTGTCCCCATAGGAGAACACTTTGAAGAAACCTTTTTTGGTTCCAGCTAGAACCTTTTTGGTTCCAGGTAGAACTCTTTGGATCCAGGTAGAACTATTCTGGTTGCAGGTTGAACCCTTTTGGTTCTAGGTAGAACACTTTTGGTTCCAGGTAGAACCCTTTTGAGTTCCAGGTTGAACCCTTTTGAGTTCCAGGTTGAACCCTTTTTAGTTCCAGGTAGAACACTTTTGGTTCCAGGTAGAACCCTTTTGGTTCCAGGTAGAACACTTTTGAGTTCCAGGTTGAACCCTTTTGAGTTCCAGGTTGAACCCTTTTTAGTTCTACCTGGAATTAAAAAGGGTTCTAACTGGAACAAAACAGGGTTCTCCTAAGGGGATAGCCGAAGAACCCTTCTGGAACTCTTCTTCCTAAGAGTGTATGTAATCCTTCAATTTTGAGTACTGCTGTGAATACAACCCTTATGCAAACTTCAACATGTGACTAGATGGTAAGATGGTGGTTACAACGATATACAGTAGACCTAGAGAGGCTCTGGCCATTTCATGTGTGTGTGTTAGCATGTGCGCGCGCATGTGTGTGAATGTAACACATTTGCATTGAAGCATTTCACTCAGGCAATAGTCAATACTCTTCTTTCCTTAGATAGCTTACACCAGAATATGTGTGTGTACGTGTATGTATGTGTATGTATGTGTATGTATGTGTATGAATGTGTGTGTATGTGTGTGTATGTGTGTGTATGTGAATACAGTGCAGCCCACTCATGTTGTGCTGCATGATCAGAACGTACTCCTCTGGGTGTCAAAGGCACCACCCACCCTTTCGACATGGCTATTATTAGCAATGCTTAGTTAGTAAACCATTCAACATCCAAGGGAAAAAAGCCAATGATCCTTGAATGTCTGCTCCTTTCACTCGCGGTCACACTTCAAGTCATTAATAGGGACCGATAACTCAACACTGCAACCTCAGGAAGAGACGTGGCTGAAAGAACAGAATAGGGCACCAACACAGATCTCACTGAACTTGGATCATCGAATGGGTTTCCATAGTTACACTATTGTATTGTTCCTCGGGCCAAAAAATATGTTTTTAATTGCATGATTAGCCTTTTAAATAGCTGTCATTATGGTATAATGAAGCATTTTGGACACATGATTGGCTCCCCAGCTTACACCAGCTACTGTCAAAAGAGGAGGAAAATGACGGGCATTATTTCCTAACGTGCGGTGGTGTTGGCAGGCGACCAATTTGCTTGACACGTACAGTTGAAGTCAGAAGTTTACATACACTTAGGCTGGAGTCATTAAAACTTGTTTTTCAACCACTCCACACATTTCTTGTTGAAAATGATAGTTTTGGCAAGTCGGATAGGACATCTACTGTGCTATATGTGCTGTATTTCAAGGCCTACCTTCAAGCTCAGTGCCTCTAGACCTCCACAAGTCTGGTTTATCCTTGAGAGCAATTTTCAAACGTCTGAAGACACCACGTTCATCTGTACAAGCAATAGTAGGTAAGTATAAACACCATGGGACCACGCAACCATCATACCGCTCAGGAAGGAGACGTGTTCTGTCTCCTAGAGACTAACGTACTTTGGTGTGAAAAGTGCAAATCAATCCCAGAACAACAGCAAAGGACCTTGTGACGATGCTGGAGGAAATAGGCACAAAAATATCTATATCCACAGTAAAACAAGTCCTATATCAACATAACTTGAAAGGCCGCTCAGCAAGGAAGAAGCCACTGCTCCAAAACTCCCATAAAAAAGCCTGACTACGTTTTGCAACTGCACATGGGGACAAAGATCGTACTTTTTGGAGAAATGTCTTCTGGTCTGATAAAACAAAAATAGAACTGTTTGGCCATAATGACCATCGTTATGTTTGGAGGAAAAAGGGGGAGGCTTGCAAGCCGAAGAACACCATCCCAACCGTGAAGCACGGGGGTGCCAGCATCATGTTGTGGCGGTGCTTTGCTGCAGGAGGGACTGGTGCACTTCACAAAATACATGGCATCAGGAGGCAGGAAAATGATGTGGATATATTGTGCGAAAATTGCTTAAGGACAACAAAGTCAAGGTATTGGAGTGGCCATCACAAAGCCCTGACCTAAATCCTAGCCTTACGAGCAAGGAGGCCTACAAACCTCACTCAGTTACACCAGCTCTGTCAGGAGGAATGGGCCAAAATTCACCCAACTTATTGTGGGAAGCTTGTGGAAGGCTAACCTAATCGTTTGACCCAAGTTAAACAATTTAAAGGCAGTGCTACCAAATTCTAATTGAGTGTATGTAAACTTCTGTCCCACTGGGAATGTGGGAAAGTTTCTCTACTATTGTTCTGACATTTCACATTCTTAAAATAAAGTCGTGATCCTATCTGACCTGGGACAGGGAATTTTTACTAGGATTAAATGTCAGGAATTGTTAACAACTGATTTTAAATGTATTTGGCTAAGGTGTATGTAAACCTCCGACTTTAAATGTATGTGTGTCAAAGTTAATTACTTCACAAATGTTTTTATGTTCACTGAATACGTGTGTGTGTGTCAAAGGTGTGTGATTGTGTCTTCGTGTGTGTGTAACATGTATGTGTGTCTAACATGTATGTGTGTGTGTATGTGTGTGTTTCTGTGAGTGTGTTTGTGTTTGTGTTTGTGTGTGTGTGTGTGTGTGTGTGTGTGTGTGTGTGTGTGTGTGTGTGTGTGTGTGTGTGTGTGTGTGTGTGTGTGTGTGTGTGTGTGTGTGCAGTATGGGGAAAAAACTATACAAATGTATGCACTCATTACTGTAAGTCTCTATAAGAGAATCTGCTAAATTACAAAACATTTAAAAATGTGTGTGTGTGTGTGTGTGTGTGTTTGTGAATGTAACACACGTGTAATATATTTGCATGTGGGTGTTATCCTGTGTGTGTGCATATTTTAATAAGATGACCCCATTCAATCCCTCCCGTCTCAGAAAGCTCTTCATTGTCTTCATAATCCCTGCTTTTTCATGTCTCCAAGTGGTTAATGAACACAGACCCACACAAACCGGGAATAGAAGACAAGTTCATAGTGACTTATTGTTGTCTAACTACATTCAACTCGCATAAAGCCACATCCACAAATGTACACAATTTTGGGATATGCACTGTAAAAAAGAGTCATGGATACATACTTACAGCAGTTACACAGCTGTAATGTTAATATGATATAATGAGCCAGCAGCTCTGGATTGGCTTGAAATCGTCCTTCCTCCCAGAGCTTCCTTCCTGCTTCCTCCCTCTCCTCATCTCTCCATTGTGTTGGACATGCTGTTCTGTCTGGATGTGTCAAGACTGCTCATGTCTACAGTGTACATCCACTGTGCGTATCTCCCCTGCCTTCCTTTGTTGTTCCTTGCTCCTGTCTCTCCTCTCTACCTCTCCTCCCTCTCAGATTTTCTGCCTGCTGAATATGCAGGTCAGAGTGACACACTGGCTATTCATGGCTCACTTCGGTGCATTGTCCGGCCGATGCACCTTGGAGGAACAGCAGCGGAGTGGAACGGGCGGAGAGAATGGGAGACGTCGGGCTTCAGCAGAGCAGGCTCAGCATCAGACGCTGTAAAACAAAACATCCACACAACAGTGAGGAGTCATTAGAATTTAATATGTCATGTCAAAGATGAGTTGAAAAAACAATGTTAGTAATATGTAACAATATGTAATGTTGTTTTTAGAGTAGTTACTGAGCAACTTAATTCAAGTTCTTTTTTTTAAATAAGGGAATTCAAATCAGTACAGACATATGAATCTTTCCCCCCCTGTAGATAGTATGCCTGTCTGTCTTGACATTAAGCCTTTAATGTATGCACTGTGATTTGGCCTCTCAAACCAGCCCATGCTTGCATATCAGTGGGACGTCTGAAATTGTGTGGTTTTCTGCAATCTGGTCAAGTCAGGTAGTCATTGGATCAGCTTGCCCTCTCCTCAGCCAGTGGAGCACATAGTCGCTGTAATGTCTCCCTGGAGATGCCAACACGTGTCCCCTCTGGTGGTCTGTTGTGGAATTGCATGAACAGTTATTTATTTATTTTTTATTTAAATAGACAAGTCAGTTAAGAACAAATACATATTTACATTGACAGCCTACCAGGGAACAGTGGGTTAACTGTCTTGTTCAGAACCACAGATGTTTACCTGTCAGCTCGGGATTTGATCTAGCAACACATTCGGTTACTGACCCAACGCCCTAACCACTAGGCTACCTGCCGCCCCAGGTAAAAGAGGAGATGAGATACTGTCACTGGGGCTTTATACTCTCAAAGGCAGGCCACAAATCCTTAATAACAAGTTGATAATAATTCAGAAAATATAGCCAGCATAATTTATCAGAAACAAATCCATTCCATCTCTTTAACACACACTGGACAGCACTTTGTGTTTACACTTTGTCAAATTAGTAATGAGAATCTTCCTTTGGGGGGCACGTTAACTATTGGCACATGGTTACAACACTGTACATAGACATACTATGACATTTTAAATGTCTTTATTCTTTTGGAACTTCTGTGAGTGTAATGTTTACTGTAAATTTGTATTCTTTGTTTCACTTTTGTTTATTATCTATTTCACTTGCTTTGGAAATGTTAACATATGTTTTCCCATGCCAATAAAGCCCTTAAATTGAAAATAAACTAAACAAATAACCCAAAAGTAAACAAGTCACATAACCATGTTTCCTCTGCATCTTTAATATCAGTTCATTAATCGATGCTGCATTAATTATCAATGGAAGGGGAGATGATTCCCAATCACGGTGGTTTTCATTGTTCTTTGATCAAACGGTAAGATAGCAGTTTGCCTGCTTCATCTTCACCTTGTGTGGTCCCCAGCTAGACAGAGAGGGGTGGTCCCCAGCTAGACAGAGGGTGGTCCCCAGCTAGACAGAGAGAGGTGGTCCCCAGCTAGACAGAGAGGGGTTGTCCCCAGCTAGACAGAGAGGGGTGGTCCCCAACTAGACAGAGAGGGGTGGTCCCCAGCTAGACAGAGGGGTGGTCCCCAACTAGACAGAGAGGGGTGGTCCCCAGCTAGACAGAGAGGGGTGGTCCCCAGCTAGACAGAGGGGTGGTCCCCAACTAGACAGAGAGGGTGGTCCCCAGCTAGACAGAGAGGGTGGTCCCCAGCTAGACAGAGAGGGTGGTCCCCAGCTAGACAGAGAGGGGTGGTCCCCAGCTAGACAGAGAGGGGTGGTCCCCAACTAGACAGAGAGGGGTGGTCCCCAGCTAGACAGAGAGGGGTGGTCCCCAGCTAGACAGAGAGGGGTGGTCCCCAGCTAGACAGAGAGGGGTGGTCCCCAGCTAGACAGAGAGAGGTGGTCCCCAGCTAGACAGAGAGGGGTGGTCCCCAGCTAGACAGAGAGGGGTGGTCCCCAGCTAGACAGAGAGGGGTGGTCCCCAGCTAGACAGAGAGGGGTGGTTCCCAACTAGACAGAGAGGGGTGGTCCCCAGCTAGACAGAGAGGGGTGGTCCCCAGCTAGACAGAGAGGGGTGGTTCCCAACTAGACAGAGAGGGGTGGTTCCCAGCTAGACAGAGAGGGGTGGTCCCCAGCTAGACAGAGAGGGGTGGTTCCCAGCTAGACAGAGAGAGGTGGTCCCCAGCTAGACAGAGAGGGGTGGTCCCCAGCTAGACAGAGAGGGGTGGTCCCCAACTAGACAGAGAGGGGTGGTCCCCAACTAGACAGAGAGGGTGGTCCCCAGCTAGACAGAGAGGGTGGTCCCCAGCTAGACAGAGAGGGGTGGTCCCCAGCTAGACAGAGGGGTGGTCCCCAGCTAGACAGAGAGGGTGGTCCCCAGCTAGACAGAGAGGGGTGGTCCCCAGCTAGACAGAGAGGGGTGGTCCCCAGCTAGACAGAGAGGGGTGGTCCCCAACTAGACAGAGAGGGGTGGTCCCCAGCTACAGAAGACAGAGAGGGGTGTCTCCCAGCTACAGTAGACAGAGATGGATGGTCCCCTCTGTCTGCTTCCTGCCTGTGTTTGTGGTTACGGGATTCTTAAGAGGCTTGGTTGTTGACACTATTACTAAGCCAAAGGTACTAATGATGAAGACAGGAAGAAAATTATCAGTCTCTGAACCCAGAACACAAACCCTAAGTCATTCCTTCAAGACATATTTGCCATTTTCAAGGCAAAAAATCATGCCCAATACACTCAAAATAGTTTATCCAAAAAATCCCTGCCTTTCATTCAAGCCGTTTAATTCCCTCTTATTGAATTGGCCTAGTCAGTGTATTCGATCTCTTTTACAGAATGGAATCAGATTACTGTCACGGGGCCACTCTGTGTGAATAGGAGTGGTGTCGGTGGGCGTACGCTAGGGCTGCCTTGTCACCCGCTGTGTCATTCCAGGCTGATGGGTCAGTGTCCGTCCCCGCAGACATCAAAGAGTGAGCGATGTAATCTGAAGTCGTTCAGAGGTGACCTGAAGAAATGAAACTTGCCTCTGTCTGAGAGAGAGAGAGGGAGAAAGGGGGGAGGGAGAGAGAGTAGGAGAGAGCGGGTAGAGAGTGAGAGGGAGAGAGAGAGAGAGAGAGAGAGAGGAGAGGGGGAGGGAGATGTAGAGAGAGGAAAAGAGAGAGAGGGGGGAGGGAGAGAGAGAGGGAGAGGGGGGAGAGAGAGGGGGATAGAGGGGCGAGGGAGAGAGAGAAGGAGAGAGGGGGTAGATAGTGAGAGGAAGAGAGACATCTGTTCACCCGGCCTGTATGTACAAAAGTCTATTAATCTACCTCACAGTCTGAACTTTGTGGAAACCACAGAAGATGAACAAATGGTCCACCAGCAGATACAGTGTGGAGGATTTGAAGAGAAGCAGTCGCTATGCTATCCTGGCCTGTGATCTCAGAAAGGATGGGTTATTGACTAAAATGATGAATTAAGATATGTATGAACTACAGTAGGAGGGGCGAACACTTAATTGCGGGGATCCGGTTCCAGGCTGCATTCTGTTAAATTGCTAAGTGTAAACACTCCAAACCAGTAACTAGCGAACCAGGCTGTGCTTCCTGATCAGACTGATAATGAACTCATTTGAATATGTTTCTGGCCCGGTAATTAGGATCTAATCGGAATTGATGGATCATTTGGGCCCAACCTGCATTAAACATTCATTATCACAAGCCCAACACATGGTCCGAACAGCGTTTTCCATATCAAAGGCCACCATTTAGAACAAGGGAACGCGCTAATGAGGCGGGCGTAAAACAACAAATCCAGGACAGTTTCTCTCTTACATAGACACACATGCTGACATACATGTAGGAACATACAGGCGCAAAGACAAGCACGGCTACATCACAGCAAAAGCTGAAAGTCAAGACACTTCAATGTGTTTACACATCTACAAACCAACAAACACATATACACAAATGCTGTGTACAAACACACAGTTGAAGTCTGAAGTTTACATACACTTGGTTGGAGTCATTAAAACTTTTTTTTCAACCACTCCACAAATTTCTTGTTAACAAACTATAGTTTTTGCAAGTCGATTAGGACATCTACTTTGTGCATGACACAAGTAATTTTTCCAACAATTGTTTACAGACAGATTATTTCAATTATAACTCACTGTGTCACAATTCCAGTGGGTCAGAAGTTTACATACACTACGTTGACTGTGCCTTTAAACAGCTTGGAAAATTCCAGAAAAATTATGTCATGGCTTTAGAAGCTTCTGATAGGCTAATTGATGTAATTTTGGTCAATTGGAGGTGTACCTGTGGATGTATTTCAAGGCCTACCTTCAAACTGCATCTTTGCTTGACTTCACGGGAAAATCAAAATAAATAAACCAAAAAATTGTAGACCTCCACAAGTCTGGTTCATCCTTGGGAGCAATTTCCAAATGCCTGAAGGTACCACGTTCATCTGTACAAACAATAGTACGCAAGTATAAACACCATGGCACCGCGCAGCTACGCAGCTGTCATAACGCTCAGGAAGGAGATGTGTTCTGTTTCCTAGAGACAAACGTACATTGGTGTGAAAAGTTCAAATCAATTCCAGAACAACAGCAAAGGCCTTTGTGAAGATGCTGGAGAAAACAGGTACAAAAGTATCTATTTCCACAGTAAAACAAGTCCTATATCAACATAACCTGAAAGGCCGCTCAGCAAGGAAGAAGCCACTGCTCCAAAACCGCCATAAAAAAAACAGACTATGGTTTGCAACTGCACATGGCGACAAATATCGTACTTTTTTGGAGAAATGTCTTCTGGTCTGATGAAACAAAAATAGAACTGTTTGGCCATAATGACCATTGTAATGTTTGGATGAAAAAGGGGGAGGCTTGCAAGCCGAAGAACACCAACCGTGAAGCACGGGGGTGGCAGCCTCATGTTGTGGGGGTGCTTTGATGCAGGAGGGACTGGTGCACTTCACAAAATACATGGCATCAGGAGGCAGGAAAATGATGTGGATATATTGAAGCAACATCTCAAGACATCAGTCAGGAAGTTAAAGCTTGGTCGCAAATGGGTCTTCCATCTGGACAATGACCCCAAGCATACTTCCAAAGTTGTGGCAAAATGGCATAAGGACAACAAAGTCAAGGTATTGGAGTGGCCATCGCAAAGCCCTGACCTCTATCATATAGAAAATTTGTGGGCAGAACTGAAAAAGCGTGTGGGACCAAGGAGGCCTACAAACTTGATTCAGTTTCACGACCTCTTTCTGAAGGAATGGGCCAAAATTCACCCAACTTATTGTGGGAAGCTTGTGGAAGGCTACCTGAAATGTTTGACCGAAGTTAAACAATTTAAAGGCAACGCTACCAAATACTAATTGAGTGCATGTAAACTTCTGACCCGCTGGGAATGTGATGAAAGAGATAAAGGTTGAAATAAATCCTTCTCTCTACTATTATTCTGACATTTCACATTCTTAAAATAAAGTGGTGATCCTAACTGACCTAGGACAGGGCATTTTTACTAGGATTAAATGTCAGGAATTTTGAAAAACTGAGTTTAAATGTATTTGGCTAAGGTGTATGTAAACTTCCGACTGTACCTTCAAGGATGCACACAGACAGATAATCTAAGTATAAACAAGGACATGTGAACACGACAAACTAGAAGAGACGCACAGTGAGACGCATCTTTAAAAGAATCAGAAAAAGAGAAGAATATATAAAAGATATATAAACACAGTGGATTTGTGCCTCTCTGCTCAGCCCTGGCAAACAGCACAAACTTTTATTTGTATTGTTATTCGTATTTAATTGTTTTATTGATCATTTTTTGGGGGGGTAGGTCAGCTTTGATATTGCAGATAGATTGTAGCTTCCATAAATGTAATTGTCTGCATCATTTCAAATCCCCATCTATATTTTTTAGTAAATAAATAAATATATATATATATATACAGTGGGGCAAAAAAGTATTTAGTCAGCCACCAATTGTGCAAGTTCTCCAACTTAAAAAGATGAGAGAGGCCTGTAATTTTCATCATAGGTACACTTCAACTATGACAAACTAAATGAGAAAAAGAAATCCAGAAAATCACATTGTAGGATTTTTTTATTTATTTATTTGCAAATTATGGTGGAAAAATAAGTATTTGGTCAATAACAAAAGTTTATCTCAATACTTTGTTATATACCCTTTGTTGGCAATGACAGAGGTCAAACGTTTTCTGTAAGTCTTCACAAGGTTTTCACACACTGTTGCTGGTATTTTGGCCCATTCCTCCATGCAGATCTCCTCTAGAGCAATGATGTTTTGGGGCTGTCGCTGGGCAACACGGACTTTCAACTCCCTCCAAAGATTTTTTATGGGGTTGAGATCTGGAGACTGGCTAGGCCACTCCAGGACCTTGAAATGCTTCTTACGAAGCCACTCCTTCGTTGCGGCGGTGTGTTTGGGATCATTGTCATGCTGAAAGACCCAGCCACGTTTCATCTTCAATGCCCTTGCTAATGGAAGGAGGTTTTCACTCAAAATCTCACAATACATGGCCCCATTCATTCTTTTCTTTACACGGATCAGTCGTCCTGGTCCCTTTGCAGAAAAACAGCCCCAAAGCATAATGTTTCCACCCCCATGCTTCACAGTAGGTATGGTGTTCTTTGGATGCAACTCAGCATTCTTTGTCCTCCAAACACGACGAGTTGAGTTTTTACCAAAAAGTTCTATTTTGGTTTCATCTGACCATATGACATTCTCCCAATCCTCATCTGGATCATCCAAATGCTCTCTAGCAAACTTCAGACGGGCCTGAACATGTACTGGCTTAAGCAGGGGGACACGTCTGGCACTGCAGGATTTGAGTCCCTGGCGGCGTAGTGTGTTACTGATGGTAGGCTTTGTTACTTTGGTCCCAGCTCTCTGCAGATCATTCACTAGGTCCCCCCGTGTGGTTTTGGAATTTTTGCTCACCGTTCTTGTGATCATTTTGACCCCACGGGGTGAGATCTTGCGTGGAGCCCCAGATCGAGGAGGATTATCAGTGGTCTTGTATGTCTTCCATTTCCTAATAATTGCTCCCACAGTTGATTTCTTCAAACCAAGCTGCTTACCTATTGCAGATTCAGTCTTCCCAACCTGGTGCAGGTCTACAATTTTGTTTCTGGTGTCCTTTGACAGCTCTTTGGTCTTGGCCATAGTGGAGTTTGGAGTGTGACTGTTTGAGGTTGTGGACAGGTGTCTTTTATACTGATAACAAGTTCAAACAGGTGCCATTAATACAGGTAACGAGTGGAGGACAGAGGAGCCTCTTAAAGAAGAAGTTACAGGTCTGTGAGAGCCAGAAATCTTGCTTGTTTGTATGTGACCAAATACTTATTTTCCACCATAATTTGCAAATAAATTCATTAAAAATCCTACAATGTGATTTTCTGGATTTTTGTTCCTCATTTTGTCTGTCATAGTTGAAGTGTACCTATGATGAAAATTACAGGCCTCTCTCATCTTTTTAAGTGAGAGAACCTGCACAATTGGTGGCTGACTAAATACTTTTTTGCCCCACTGTATGTCCAGGGTCTGTGTTCTTTTACCCACCTTAATCTTTCCTTTTTATTGGCCAGTCTGAGATCTTTGTCTTTGCAACTCTGCCTAGAAGGCCAGAGTCACCTCTTCACTGTTGACATTGAGACTGGTGTTTTGCGGATACAATTTAATGAAGCTGCCAGTTGAGGACTCGTGAGGCGTCTGTTTCTCAAACTAGACACTCTAATGTACTTGTCCTCTGGCTCAGTTGTGCACCGGGGCCTCCCACTCCTCTTTCTATTCTGGTTAGAGCCAGTTTGCGCTGTTCTGTGAAGGAAGTAGTACACAGCGTTGTAGGAGATCTTCAGTTTCTTGGCAATTTCTCGCATGGAATAGCCTTCATTTCTCAGAACAAGAATAGACTGACGAGTTTCTGAAGAAAGTACTTTGTTTCTGGCCATTTTGAGCCTGTAATCAAACCCACAAATGCAGATTCTCCAGATAGTCCAGTTTTATTGCTTCTTTAATCAGGACAACAGTTTTCAGCTGTGCTAACATAATTGGAAAAGGATTTTCTAATGATCAATTAGCCTTTTAAAATTTTAAACTTAGATTAGTTAAAATAATTTCAAACATCTTCTTAAGGCTAGGCGTCCCCCTAGCTGGACACCTGTCGACAACATCCGGTGAAATTGGAGGTCGCGCAATTCAAATAAATAATCGTAATATTAAACATTTATGAACACACAAGTATCTTATATCGGTTAAAAGCTTAAATTCTGGTTAATCTAACTGCATTGTCCTATTTACAATAGGCTTTACAGCGAAAGCATACCATGCGATTGTTTGAGGACGGCGCCCCACATCAACATATTTTTCAACCAGCACAGGCTTCATAAAATCACAATTAGCAATTAAATAGTCACTTACTTTTTGAAAATCTTCCTCTGTTTGCATTCCAAAGGGTCCCAGCTACAACATGCATGATCGTTTTATTAGATAAAATCCTTCTTTATATCCCAAAAAGTCTGTTTAGTTGGCACCATCGATTTCAGTAATCCACTCGTTCAACATGAAGACAAAGGAATCCCAAAAGCTACCGCTAAACTTTGTTAAAACAACTACGTTTCTATTTAATCCTCAGGTACCCTAAAATGTAAATAAACTATAATATTTCATACGGAAAGAAGTATGTTCAATAGAAAAGTAAAATTAGCAAGTGCGTGTCTTCTTCGTCACGCACCCACAGAATGATTTCCAACTGTGACCTGTGACTCCCGGTGCCAAATTTCAACGAACATTTCGACAAACTTCAAAGTGTTTTCTATCCAATGCTATCAATTATATGCATATCCTGGCTTCTGGCCCTGAGTAACAGGCAGTTTACTTTGGGCACGTCAGTCAGGCGGAAATTCTGAAAATAGGACCCTAGCCCTAACAACATTGGAACACATGGTTGCTGATAATGGGCTTCTGAACGCCTATTTAGATATTTCATAAAGAATCTGCTGTTTCCAGCTGCAATAGTAATTTACAACATTAACAATGTCTACACTGTATTTCTGATCAATTTGATGCTATTTTAATGGGCAAAAAAAAAAAAAACAAGGACATTTCTAAGTGACCCCAAACTTTTGAACGGTAGTGTACTTACATAAACATACCCACAAATATATAAATACATATCAACATACATACATACATACATACATACATACATAGAAACACACTTACATATAAATACACATACTGTACATATACATACACACATGTATGTATATATATATATATATATATATCTTTAAAAAATATTTCCATTATTTTTTTCCACTAACCCTACCACCCCTCCCCTTAGTGGAATAAACTAATAAACAATAACACTTAGGCTTCTACTTCCAGCTTATACAAACATTATACATTTTACGGACACAATATATAGTTATAATTTGTTTGTTTTTAGTCCTGTCCTTCCTCTACCCTCAACTTCTCCCATCTATTTGTGATGTCCATCCAGTTTATTTATATGTGCCATTTTTTTTAACTGTGCTGTTTCACATCATTTCTGAACCTATGTAAATTTTACAGACTCTATATTTGACATTTGATATCTTGTTGTTATTAGTCCCACCCTTCAGCTCCATTCAACTCTTCCCGTCTATCTCCACCATCTTCTTGTCTAATGCCATACTAATATATTCATCCATATTATATCATTAGAGCAAACATTACCATAATTCTCTGCTTGGACGCTGGCCAGACATTTCCAACATCTAACCGAAGGCAGTTTGGCATAGCCTTCCCTGAAACCGGATTCTCTACGGCCACCTAAAGGGCTCTGGCCTCCACTGGCAACACATGGATTAGCCATGCACGCACTTCCTCCATTTTGGAGATTTTGTTTTCAGTTGCACTTTGGCAATGTTTAATTACCTCGGCCCACGCAAGGTCAGGGACGAGCGCTTCCATGAAGGGAAGGTCTGGCTGGCTTGCATCTGGACATAATTTTACCTCCGGCGCTGATTTGCGTCAAGCGAGCTGGACTTGAATTTCTCTGGTTAAGCACCGCTTTGCAAATCAATATGGGAACAGTATTGTTGTAGTCAAACATATTTTGTCCAACATTTCTGGCATTAGCCTACCGACGAGAGTGCTTCAGCGGCAGATTAATTCTGAGATGTTAAATAATTTTTGGTGTTAATACATTTCGTTATGAATTATACTACAATAAGCATATAGTGCTGTAGGCCTACAGTATATACTGACAATAACATTGTTTGTTCCAGGACTAATAACTCTACCTACATGTACATATTACCTCAATTAACTGGTGCCTGGTGCCCCCAGCACATTGACTCTGTACCGTTACCCCCTGTATATAGTCTCGCTATTGTTATTTTACTGCTGCTCTTTAATTACTTGTTACATTTATTTCTTATTCTTATCCATATTTTTTTGTTATTAATTGTTGGTTAGGGGCTCGTAAGTAAGCATTTCACTGTAAGGTCTACACTTGTTGTATTTGGAGCGTGTGACTAATACAATTTGATTTGATTCGTGTTTTGACACATAGAAGAGTAATTATGAACTATGTAGACCCAAGGACAACAAAGATGATCAACCTCAATGTTACAGCAACAGACAACACTAGATAACAACCCACCGGGGCCTCTTCAACCAGACCAACTAGACCAGCCATGCACCCCATTCACATACTCAACAATGTGACATAGTGACAGATGTGGACCAGGCTCTAGTAGCCATAGCCACTAACCCTAGACACTAGCCCTAGCCACTAGCCCTAGCCACTAATCCTAGCCACCAACCATAACCACTAGCTACCAGCCACTAGCCCCAATCACTAGCCTTAGCCACTAACCCTAGCCACTAGCCCTACACACTAGCCCTAGCCACTAGCCCTAGATACTAGCCAGTAGCCCTATAAATTAGCCACTAGCAACTAGGCACTAGCCACTAGCCCTGGCCAGTAGCCCTATAAACTAGCCTAGCCACTAGCCACTAGCCCTAGGTACTAGCCCTAGGTACTAGCCCTAGCTACTAGCCACAAGCCACTAGGCATTAGCCCTAGCAACTAGCCCTAGCAACTTGCCACTAGCCCTAGCCACAGGCACTAGCCACAGGCACTAGCCCTACACACTAACCCTAGCCACTAGCCCTAGCCAGTAGCCCTACAAACTAGCCTAGACACTAGCCACCAGCCCTAGGTACTAGCCCTAGCTACTAGCCACAAGCCCCTAGTCATTAGCCCTAGCAACTAGCCCTAGCCACTTGCCACTAGCCCTAGCCACAAGCCACTAGCCAATAGCTACTAGCCACAAGCCACAAGCCCTAGCCACTAGCCACTAGCAACAAGCCACTAGCCACTAGCCCTAGCCACAAGCCACTAGCCCTAGCCACTAGCCACTAGCAACAAGCCACTAGCCACAAGCCCTAGCCACTAGCCTAATCCATTAGCCCTAGCCAATAGCTTACTAGCCCTTGCCATAGCCACTAGCCCTAGCCACTAACCAACTGCCCTAGCCACAAGCCCTAGCCACTAGACACTAACCACTAACCACTAACCACTAACCACTAACCACTAGCCACTAGCCCTAGCCACTAGCCACTAACCATAGACACTAGTTACTAACCCCTAGCCCTAGCCACTAGTCACTAGCCCTATTCACTAGCCACTAGCCCTAGCCACTAACCACTAGCCCTAGCCATTGCCCTAACCACTAGACCTAGCTACTAGCCCTAGCCACTAGCCCTAGCCATGAACCACTAGCCCAAGTCACTAGCTAATAGCCCTGGTCACTAATTTATTGCCACTAGCCAATAGCTACTAGTCCTAGCCACTAGACACTAGACACTAGACACAAGCTACTAGCTTCTAGCCACTAACCACAAGCCTAGCCACTAACCTAGCCAATATATACTAGCCCTAGCCACTATCTACTAGCCCTAGCACCAGCCACTAGCCAATAGCCACTATAAACTAGCCCTAACAACTAGCCGTAGCCACTAGCCCTAGCCACTAACCACTAGCCCAAGCCACTAGCTACTAGCCCTATCTACTAGCCCTAGCCACTAGCCATAGACACTAGCCACTAGACCTAACACTAACCACTAGCCACTAACCCTAGCCACTAGCCCTAGCTACTAGCCACTGGCCATAGCCACTAGCCCTAGCCCTAGACCTAGTCCCTAGCCACTGGCCACTAGCCACTATCCCTAGCCACTAGTTACCAACCATTAGCCACTAGCCACTAGCCACTAGTACTCCCTGTTCACCCATAACTGCGTGGCCACGCACGCCTCCAACTCAATCATAAACTTTGCAGATGACACAACAGTAGTAGGCCTGATTACCAACAATCACGAGACAGCCTACAGGGAGAAGGTGAGGGCCCTGGCGGAGTTGTGCCAGGAAAATAACTTGTTAGGGAGTGGCAGCTGAGGGGTCGGTTTTGGAGAGCCTGGCGTGCCCAAAGTAAAATGCCTCCCATTCAGGCCCAGAAAATAGGATATGCAAATATTTGGTACCATACCATTGGATAGGAAACACTCTGAATTTTCCAAAACTGTTAACCATTTGTCTGTGAGTAAAACAGAATGCATATAGCAGGCGAAACCCCGAGGAATTTCTGTCCTGGAAAAAGTGATTTTGACACATTGCTCATTTGGGAACCCCTCCCTCATGAAAATGACCATATAAGGGCATATGAATGCAGTACCCATCGCTTCCTTTAGATGTCAACAGTCTCGAGACAGTGTAAAATTTCATTTTGGATGAATTAGACCAGAGAAGAAGAGCAAACCAGGAAGTGTCTCTTTTATGTCAACAGTACCCAGCGCGTTCCCGAGAAGGCGCGCTGTGTCTTTTTTACCTTCTTTATCGATCAGTTTATATTTCCGGTTCATTTATAGTAGTAAATATACGTAAAAGTGTTCCTAAGGATACATTTAAAACTATGTTTGATTGTTCTTGGACAAGTTTATAGGTATAAGATGAATGAGTTTGCGTCACGTTTCAATGGAGTAGTGGAGGCTGTCGTTTCTGATTATAACGCGCAAACCAAATGGAGGATTTATGGATAAAATGCATTACTTTTCCAAAAAAAGAACCATGGATTGTCTTCGTTGGACACTTAGGATGACCTCAGCAGAAGTTCTTCAACAGGTAATTGATTTGTTTTCGCTGTGAAATGTGTTATGTGTGTGCCATGATGGCTAATCGATTCATGGCCATGGGAAAAATATGTGAGGTGCTAGCCTCAAACAATCAAATGTGCTGCTTTCGCCGTAAAGCCTTTTTGAAATCTGACAACGCTGTGATATTGCCAAGAAACAGAGCTTTTGATGAATATGGAACACTTGTATATTGGTGGATGTTTAATAATTCAACTTTGGGATTTTGAATTTGGCGCTTTACATTTCACCTGGTAGTGTCGGGAGCAGCCCGCTAGCGCCCCAGCAATCCCTGAGAGGATAACCTCTCCCTCAACGTCAACAAAACTAAGGAGCTGATCGTGAACTTCAGGAAACAGCAGAGGGAGAACGCCCCTATCCACATCGACGGGACGTCAGTGGAGAAGGTGGAAAGCTTCAAGTTCCTCGGGCTACACATCACTGACAATCTGAAATGGTTCTCCAGAGGGTGGTACGGTCTTCCCAACGCATCCCCGGGGGCACACTGCCTGCCCTCCAGGACACCTACAGCACACGATGTCACAGGAAGACCAAAAAGTTAATCAAGGAGAACCACGGCCTGTTCACCCCGCTATTATACAGAAGGCAAGGTCAGTACAGGTGCATCAAAGCTCGGACTGAGAGAATGAAAAAAGCTTATATCTCAAGGCCATCAGACTGTTAAATAGCCATCACTAGCCGTCTACCACCCGGTTACTTAACCCTGCACCTTAGAGGCTGCTGCCCTGTATACATAGACATGGAATCACTGGACACTTTAATAATGGAACGCTAGTCATTTAATAATGTTTACATGCTGCTTTACTCATCTCATATGTTTATACTATATTCTATTCTACTGTATTTAGTCAATGCCATTTCGATATTGCTCGTCCTAAAATGTATATATGTCTTAATTCCATTATTTTACTTTTAGGTGTGTATGTATTGTTGTGAATTGTTAGATACTACTGCACTGTTGGGAACTGCTAGGAACACAAGCATTTCACTACACCCGCAACAACATCTGCTAAATATGTGTATGTGACCAATACAATTTGATTTGTTTTGCCAGCTAGTGACCACTCTGCAAAGCTGCCTCCAGAACAAGATTCATGATGAAAAACAAACACAAACGTGCAATGTACTGAAGACTACCAAATGTGTCTTTTCAGGGACTGAAAGAGAAAGAGATAAACTGTATGGTGGAGCAATTTGTGATGGAAGAAAGGACATTCTATTTATGGCAGCAGCATATTAAGGATGCACAGAACATTCACACACAGTACCACATCTGATGTGACTTATTGTCACGATAGTAAATAAACACAGCTCACATCATGGGAGGAGACCGATGACGAGAATAAACAATGGTACATCAGACAAGTACGTATCCAAACCCATATAAACTGTCTGCCTATGTGTGTGCCTATGTGTATGTGTAATCTGTCAAGATGTCATAACCAGAGAGAGAGAGCTGCTGGAAAGAGCAGACCTAACTGTCTGACACAGAAACATCTTCAATCCCAGCTGGAGACCCTCGACCATTGGACTGTATCTTCTCAGAGAGCTCACAACATTGTTAACTTGGCTGTTCAGGAGATGGGTGTACTTTCGGGGTATTAGTACAATGATGACCTCAGCCTCACTCGGGATGCTACTGTAAGTCACAATGGGTCCTGGAGACTGAAGTTGGAGTAGGACTGCAGTCAAACTATATGCATTAGAAAAAGGAATCATGGACCCATACACATGTTAAGTGTAACAGAATAAAAAGCAATGTGTTCCTATTTCATTCAATTTATTTACTGTGAGTTTAATGTTTTCATTGTTTATTTAATGGTCAGGCCCCTTTAACACAACTAGTTTATAGTAAGTTGAAGTATGAAATATATAAATATGTACGCAAAACCAGTCAAAAGATTGGACACACCTACTCATGCAAGGGTTTGTCTATATTTTATACTATTTTCTACATTGTATAAAAATGGTGAAGACAATAAAAATAGGAAATAACAGATATGGAATGAGGTAGTAACCAAAAAAGTGTTACACAAAGATGCTTACCGCACCATTAGATTCTTCAGAATAGCCACCCTTTGCCATGATGATAGCTTTGCACACTCTTGGCCTTCTCTCAACCAGCATCATGTGGTAGACACCTGGAATACATTTCAATCAACAGGTGTGCCTTGTTAAAAGTTAATTTGTGGAATTGATTTCCTTCTTAACTTCTTTGGGAGCAGCGCACGAGGTGACCGTTTTGGAGAGCCTGGCATGCCCAAAGTAAAATGCCTCCCATTCAGGCCCAGAAAATAGGATATGCACAATGGTATGGTATCCAATGGTATTTAGTACCATTGGATAGGAAACACTCTGAATTTTCTAAAAGTGTTAACATTTTGTCTGTGAGTAAAACAGAACGGATATAGCATGCAAAAACATGAGGAATTTCTGTCCTGGAAAAAGTGGTTTTGACAGATTGCCTCAGTTAGAACCCCTCCCTTATGAAAATGCCCATATAAGGGCATATGAATGCAGTACCTATCGCTTCCTCTGGATGTCAACAGTCTCGAGAAAGTGTTCTGATTCTTTTTAGATGCTTTTAGAGCAGATAAGAAGACGAATAAGGAAGTGTCCCCAGAGATGTCAATACAAGTAAATGCGCGCTCCCGGCTGGCACGCTCTGTGTTTTTTTCCTTTCTTATCGCTCAGTTTATATTCCGGTTGAAATATTATACTATTTATGCATAAAAGTGTTCCTAAGGATACATTTAAAATTATGTTTGATTGTTCTTGGACAAGTTTATAGGTATAAGTTGAATGAGTTCTCTTCACGTTTCAATGGAGGAGTCGACGCTCTATTTTCTCATTATAACGCGCCAACCAAACAGAGATTTATGGATATAATACATTACTTTTTCTAACAAAAGAACCATGGATTGTCTTCGTTGGACACTTGGGAAGCCCTCAGCAGAAGTTCTTCAAAAGGTAATTGATTTGTTTTCGCTGTGAAATGGGTTATGTGTGAACCGTGATGGCTTATGAATTCATGGTAATGGGAAAAATATGTTAGGTGCTACTCTTAAACAATCAAATGTGGTGCTTTCGCCGTAAGCTTTTTTGAAATCTGACAACACTGTGATATTGCCAAGAAGCATAGCTTTTGATGACTATGAAACACTTGTATATTGATGCATGTTTAATAATTCAACTTTTGGATTTTGAATTTGGCGCCTTGCATTTCACCTGGTAGTGTCGGGAGTGCCCCACCGCTCCCTAAGAAGTATTTGAGCCAATCAGTTGTGTTGTGTTAAGGTAAGGGTGGTATACAGAAGATAGCCCTGTTTGGTTAAAGACCAAGTCCATATTATGGCAAGAACTGATCAAATAAGCAAAGAGAAACGACCATCATTACTTTAAGACATGAAGTCAATCCGGAAAAATTCAAGAACTTTGAAGGTTTCTTCATGTGCAGTCGCAAAAAGCATCAAGCGCCGTGATGAAACTGGCTCTCATGAGGACCGCCACAGGAATGGAAGACCCAGAGTTACCTCTGCTGCAGAGAATAAGTTAATTAGAGTTAACTGCACCTCAGATTGCAGCCCAAATAAATGCTTTACAGAGTTCAAGTTACAGACACATCTCAACATCAACTGTTCAGAGGAGACTGCTTGAATCAGGCCTTCATGGTCAAATTGCTTCCAAGAAACCATTACTAAAGGACAACAATTATAAGATGACACTTTCTTGGGCCAAGAAACACAAGCAATTGACATTAGACTGGTGTAAATATGTCCTTTTGACCTGATGAGTCCAAATTTGAGATTTTTGGTTCCAACCGCCGTGGCTTTGTGAGATGTAGAGTAGGTGAACGGATGATCTCCACATTGTGGTTCCTACCGTGAAGTATGGAGGAGAAGGTGTGATGGTGTGGGGGTGCTTTGCTGGTGACACTGTCTGTGATTTATATAGAATTCAAGGCATACTTAACCAGCATGGCTACCACAGCATTCTGCAGCGATACACCATCCCATCTGGTTTCCGATTTGTTAGACTATCATTTATTTTTGAACAGGGCAATGACCCAAAACATACCCCCAGGCTGTGTAAGGGCTATTTGACCAAGAAGGAGAGTGATGGAGTGCTGCATCAGATGACAAAATAGTAAAAAATAAAGAAAAACCCTTGAATGAGTATGTGTCCAAACTTTTGACTGGTACTGCACACAGTGCCTTTGGAAAGTACTCAGACCCCTTAACTTTTTCCACAATTCGTTACATTACAGCCTTATTCTAAAACGGATTAAATAAAAGGTTTTTAGATTTTGTTTCTAATTGATTAAAAATTTTAAAACAGAAATATAGTATTTACATACATTTTCAGAACCTTTGCTATGAGACAAGAAATTGAGCTCAGGTGCATCCTGTTTCCATTGATCCTCCTTGAGATGTTTCTACATATTGATTGGAATCACTTGTGGTAAATTAATTTGATTGTACATGATTTGGAAAGGCACACACCTGTCTATATAAGGTCCAACAGTTGACAGTGCTTGTCAGAGCAAAAACCAAGCCATGAGGTTGAAGGAATTGTCCTTAGAGCTGTGAGGCAAGATTGTGTCGAGGCACATACAGTTAAAGTCGGAAGTTTACATACACTTAGGTTGGAGTCAATAAAATTCGTTTTTTCAACCACTCCACACATTTCTGGTTAACAAACTATAGTTTTGCCAAGTCGGTTGGAACATCTACTTTGTGCATGACACAAGTAATTTCACCAACAATTGTTTACAGACAGATTATTTCACTTATAATTCACTGTATCACAATTCCAGTGGGTGAGAAGTTTACATACACTGAATTGACTGTGCCTTTAAACAGATTAGAAAATTCCCGAAAATGACATCATGGCTTTAGAAGATTGTGATAGGCTAAATGACATAATTTGAGTCAATTGGAGGTGTACCTGTGGATGTATTTCCAGGCCTACCCTCAAACTCAGTGCGTCTTTGCTTGACATTATGGGAAAATCAAAAGAAATGTTGTAGACATCCACAAGTCTGGTTCAGTCTTGGGAGCAATTTCCAAATGCCTGAGGGTACCACGTTCATCTGTACAAACAATAGTACGCAAGTATAGACGCCATGGAGGGAGATGCATTATATCTCCTAGAGATGAACGTACTTTGGTGCAAAAAGTGCAAATCAATCCCAGAACAACAGCAAATGACCTTGTGAAGATGCTGGAGGAAACAGGTACAAAAGTGTTTATATCCACAGTAAAACAAGTCCTTTATCGACATAACCTGAAAGGCTGCTCAGGAAGGAAGAAGCCCCTGCGTACTTTTTTGAGAAATATATTCTGGTCTGATGAAACAAAAATATAACTGTTTGGCCATAATGACCATCGTTATGTTTGGTGGAAAAAGGGGGAGGCTTGCAAGCCGAAGAACACCATCCCAACCGTGAAGCACGGAGGCGGCAGCATCATGTTGTGGGGGTGCTTTGCTGCAGGAGGGACTGGTGCACATCACAAAATAGATGGCACCATGAGCTAAGAAAATTATGTGGATATATTGAAGCAACATCTCAAGACATCAGTCAGGAAGTTAAAGCTTGGTCGCAAATGGGTCTTCCAAATCGACAATGACCCCAAGCATCCTTCCAAAGTTGTGGAAAAATGGCTTAAGGACAACAAAGTCAAGGTATTGGAGTGGCCATCACAAAGCCCTGACCTCAATCCTATAGAAAATGTTTGGGCAGAACTTAAAAAGCATGTGCGAGCAAGGAGGCCTACAAACCTGGCTCAGTTACACCAGCTCTGTCTTGAGGAACTTTCACCCAACTTATTGTGGGAAGTTTGTGGAAGGCTACCCAAAATGTTTGACCCAAGTTAAACAATTTAAAGGCAATGCTACCAAATACTAATTGAGTGTGTGGAAACTTCTGACCCACTGGGAATGTGATGAAAGAAATAAAAGATGAAATAAATCATTCTCTCTACTATTATTCTGACATTTCACATTCTTAAAATAAAGTGGTGATCCTAACTGACCTAAGACAGGGAATTTTTACAGGGATTAAGGGTCAGGAATTGTGAAAAACTTACCAGAGTTTAAAGGTATTTGGCTAAGGTGTATGTAAACAACAACAGGGTTCCAAAAAATGTCTCAATCATTGAAGGTCCCCATGGTCCCCACTCCTCTTTCTATTCTGGTTATATCCAGATTGTGTTGTTCTGTGAAGGGAGTAGTACACAGTGTTGTACGAGATCTTCAGTTTCTTGGTAATTTCTCACATGGAATAGCCTTCATTTCTCAGATCAACAATAGACTGAGGAGTTTCAGAATATTTTTTTTGTTTCTGGCCATTTTGAGCCTGTAATCAAACCCACAAATTCTGATGCTAAAAGATACTCAACTAGTCTTTTTACAGGAAAAGCATGAAACAGGAAACATGTACCTCAGCCCTTGAGCTTCTTTGCATCAAAGACATGTTAATTACCTCATAGCTAAGACCCTAACCATAACCCTACAATTCATTTAGCTACTGTCGTATCGCAACACAATAAACACTTACAGACACACTCCATACTGTACCTTACAAGTATGTTGTATAATTTGCAAACCATAACCAGCCATTTTCTCGTTCTGGAATAAAGCCATTCATATGATGAGATGGTAACTACTTTAGTGTGCCAGGCTCATGCACATTGTCTCATTATGATTAGAACAGTAAAAGCTGCTTGTATTTCTGAGTGGGAAGTGAAGTCATCAGTAGAGGTTTGGGGTTGCACTTTGTTGGAGGCTCATTTATAGTGTAGCCTACAAAGACAATTACGTTTGAGAGGTGGATTGGGTGAACAGACAGTCCGCTGAGTGGTGATCGGGTGAATAGACAGTCATCTGAGTGGTGATTGGGTGGATAGACAGTCAGCTGACTGGTGATTGGCTAGATAGACAGTCAGCTGAGTGGTGATTGGGTCAAAAGTCAGCCAGCTGAGGGGTGATTGGATGGATAGACAGTCAGCTGAGTGGTGATTGGATGGATAGACAGTCAGCTGAGTGGTGATTGAGTGAATGGACAGTCAGCTGAGAGGTGATTGGATGGATAGACATTCAGCTGAGTGGTGATTGGATGGATAGACAGTCAGCTGACGGGTGATTGGATGGATAGACAGTTAGCTGAGTGGTGATTGGGTCAATAGACTGTCAGCTAAGTGGTGATAGACTGTCAGCTAATAGACTGTCAGCGAAGTAGACAGTCAGCTGAGTTGTGATTGGGTCAATAGTCAGCCAGCTGAGGGGTGATTGAATGGATAGACAGTCAGCTGAGTGGTGATTGGATGGAAAGACAGTCAGCTGAGTGGTGATTGGGTGAATGGACAGTCAGCTGAGAGGTGATTGGATGGATAGTCATTCAGCTGAGTGGTGATTAGGTCAATAGACTGTCAGCTAAGTGGTGATAGACTGTCAGCTAATAGACTGTCAGCGAAGTAGACAGTCAGCTGAGTTGTGATTGGGTCAATAGTCAGTCAGCTGAGTGGTGATTGCGTGAATGGACAGTCAGCTGAGAGGTGATTGGATGGATAGATATTCAGCTGAGTGGTGATTGGATGGATAGACAGTCAGCTGAGTGGTGATTGGGTGGATAGACAGTCAGCTGATTGGTGATTGGATGGATAGACAGTCAGCTGAGTGGTTAGGGGCAGATAAGACTGAATGCCAATGCACACCAAGAGTGACAGATTAACCTTGGGCAAGATTGAGCATAGTGGTGAAGCAAACAGGTGGAGAGTGCTGTACTGGATGCATGCAGTGAGAACACACACACACACACAACAAAGGCATTAAGCTTTGGGGGAGGCACATGTAACGCACAACATTTTCTTGCACATAATGCCTTTGCCATTGTTATAATGTCAATGTGATTTAGAGGTGAATGTCTGTTGTGTGACTATGCTAATGCTACTGCCTCATGATGACCAATATTCCTGCTAAGGCCCAACATTATACTCTTTCCCATAGTATAGACTTTCATTTGTTTACTGTATGCAAGTCATGTTTGTTCCAACCCTGCACTGTTTTCCTATCAGGCACTAATGGCCTTCTGGTGAGCATGGTAAAAGCCACGAGAGCTTGAGACCCACTACGTCCGCACCTCACAAAATAGTGCCTGTGCAAAGCTTCAGCCATCTAGTGCTACTGCTCTGCTACACTGATGGAAACAGGGAGGCTGTGGAAATACAGAGACAAGGGATCCCGTTCAGATCTTCTCCGCACCCTATTTTCCCATTTTCTTTCTCTCACACCATATCCTTCACTCTTTCTATATCCCAGAAGGTTCTAAACCTGTTCCAGAAGGTTCAGAACTTGTCCCAGAAGGTTCTAAACCTGTCCCAGAAGGTTCAAAACCTGTCACAGAAGGTCCTAAACCTGTCCCAGAAGGTTCTAAGCCTGTCACAGAAGGTTCTAAACCTGTCCCAGAAGGTCCTAAACCTGTCCCAGAATGTTCTAAACCTGTTCCAGAATGTTCTAAGCCTGTCCCAGAATGTTCTAAACCTTTCCCAGAAGGTCCTAAACCTGTCCCAGAATGTTCTAAACCTGTTCCAGAATGTTCTAAGCCTGTCCCAGAAGGTTCTAAACCTGTCCCAGACGGTCCTAAACCTATCTCAGAAGGTTATAGCCTGTCCCAGAAGGTTCTAAACCTGTTCAAGACATTTATAAGCCTGTTCCAGAAGTTTCTAAGCCTGTTCCAGAAGGTTCTAACCGTGTGCCAGAAGGTTCAAAACCTGTTACAGAAGGTTCTAAGCATGTTCCAGAAGGTTCTAAACCTGTTCCCTTGGTGTAAACAAATTTGTTCAGAGGAGTGTCTTGATACCTGATAACAACCCTAATATTGATTACATCCCATGCTAAACTACCTTGTTAGATTATTATGGTTGATGTATTGCATGGCCCATTTGACTGTGGATGCTATTTATCCATACATGTCCTCTTCAGCTGTCACTCCAATGGACTTTACTCTCCCCATTTAATCTCGTCTCTGTGTCTGATATGGTCAGAGCTGAACCCCTCTTCCCTCCCCTGTGTGCTGAAGCAGCCTGGTGTTGTTATATAAAGCCCCCTGTCAGTCAATCACCAAGCTATTACATCCCAATGCGTCTTCCTACCGGGAGTCTGTGAATAGCCGCCTTAAGTGTTTTTCAGACAGACAGAGATGGGTTACCGAGCATGCACTTGTCCCACTAGTCAAAGCGGGTACTGCCTTCACACACAAGGGGACCATAGCAACAAAATAAACATACATTGTCGATGGGCGAAAAGTGAATTGTACGTGCATGTATGCACACCATTAGAATGGATAAAACGTATTTACATGCAACAGAAATGCTTATTCAAAAAATGTATTAAAAGTGACTTCATAAACTGACAATGTTTGCCAGCCGGCTAGCTAGCTAGAGTGGGCAAGTTAAGAACAAATTCTTATTTTACAATGACGGCCATGTTATGTTACAGCCTTATTCTGAAATTGATTAAATCAATTATTTTCCTCAGCAATTTACACACAATACCCCGACAAAGCAAAAACAGGTTTTTAGAATCGGTTGCAAATTTATACAAATTTAAAACAGAAATACTTTATTTATATATGTATTCAGACCCTTTGCTATGAAACTCAAAATTGATCTCAGGTGCATCCTGTTTCCATTGATCATGCTTGAGATGTTACTACAACTTGATTGGACTCCACCTGTGGTATTTTCAATTGATTGGACATGATTTGGAAAAACACCCCCCTTCTATATAAGGTCCCACAGTTGACAGTGCATGTCAGAGCAAAAACCAAGCCTTGAGGTCGAATGAATTGTCCTAAGAGCTGTGAGACAGGATTGTGGCAAGGCATAGATCTGGGGAAGGGTACCAAAACATTTCTGCAGCATTGAAGGTCCCCAGGAACACAATGGCCTCCATCATTCTTGAACAGAAGAAGTTTGGAATCTCCAAGATTCTTCCTAGTGCTGGCCACCCGGCCAAACTGAGCCATTAGGAGAGAACAGCCAGGGAGGTGGCCAAGAACCCGATGGTCACTCTGACAGAGCTCCAGAGTTCCTCTGTGGAGATGGGAGAACCATCTATGCAGCACTCCACCAATCAGGCCTTTATGCTGGAGTGGCCAGACGGAAGCCACTCCTCAGTAAAAGGCACGTGACAGCCCGCTTGGAGTTTGCCAATAGCACCTAAAGGACTCTCAGACCAAGATTCTCTGGTCTGATGAAACCAAGATTGAACTCTTTGGCCTGAATGCCAAGCGATACGTCTGTAAGAAACCTGGCACCAGCCCTATGACTGGGACGAAGGTTCACATTCCAACAGGAAAACGACCCTATGCACATAGCCAAGACAAAGCAAGAGTGGCTTCGGGACAAGTCTCTGAATGTCCTTGAGTGGCCCAGGCAGAGCCTGGACTTGAACTTGATCGAAAATCTCTGGAGAGACCTGAAAATAGCTGTGCAGCGATGCTCCTCATCCAACCCATTATGGGGTATTTTGTGTAGATAAAAAAAAATGTATATCGGAATTCTATCTAGGCGGAGCAATCAGCGGTGTCGTGCACTTGAAAGCTGCTTGGCCAAGAAATAGGATTATGCTCTATTTTTCAAGCGGCGCCATCGTTGTTGACCAATCACAGTAGAAAACGTCATATTCTTTCTGGGGGTGTATAAGAATGGATTGTAATAAGATTTCATGTTGATAAAATTCTTTCCTTTCCACTTTAAATGCAACAATGTTTCACACACACATTCAAAGAGATGGATAACATCATTGCAAAAAAAACACAGTTCCACTCACCAGATTATAATCAATTGAAAGAAAAGAGAGAAGCTAACAAATTAGCAACAATATCCTCTTTGATAACACCTGCTGCAGCCACTGCAAACTAGCCGACAACAAAACTAGCTATCTAGACCATTAGACAACTACTACTCACTATTGCACAGTGACCTGTTGGCCTTCAAGAAGGCAGAAGTTTTTGTAAAAAAACGGTCCAAGCCATTAAGTCAAAATGAGATTGGTTAATTCCACTTTCACTCCAAAATGTTGCCCTAATACAGATGAATGGCAGATGCCTTTATCTAGCTTCTGATGGCCTAGCCAATGGCTGACATGCTAGCTAGATTTATCTCACCAGAGACCAGAAAACAAAAATCCTGACTGGATATTTTTAACTCTTCAGTGTTAACTCTTTCCTTTCCAACAAAAAAACGGAAGGGATTAAATTAGAACATCATTGAAATATAATGTCACTATCTATATTATTATATTATAACAATAATTATTTTATTAATCCTTAGCCCTTCTCTGAAGGCGTACAAGGCCCATTGTTCACCACTGTGATTGATCAGCATGCATTTTTTCACTATTTTGAATGTCTAGTGAATCCATATATTGTTCAGAAATATGAACACAGAAATACTGGACATTTTGAAATCAAATCGAATTGTATTAGTCACATGCGCAGAATACAACAAGTGTAGACCTTACAATGAAATGCTTACTTACGAGCCTCTAACCTACAATGCAGTATAAAAAAATACGGATGAGAATAAAAATAACAGTAACAAGTAATTAAAGAGTGACAGTAAAATAACAATAGCGAGACTATACACAGGGGGGTACCGGTACAGAGTCAATGTGCGGGTGCACCGGTTAGTTGAGGTAATACGTACATGAAGGTAGAGTTATTAAAGTGACTATGCATAGATGATAACACCAGAGAGTAGCAGCAGTGTAAAAAAGGGGGAGGGGGGAGGGAGCAATGCAAATAGTCTGGGTAGCCATTTGATTAGGTGTTCAGGAGTCTTATGGCTTGGGGATAGAAGCTGTTTAGAAGCCTCTTGGACCTAGACTTGGCACTCCGGTACAGCTTGTCGTGTGTTAGCAGAGAGAACAGTCTATGACCAGTGTGGCTGGAGTCTTTGAACAGTCAGGATTCTCTCGATGGTGTAGCTGTAGAACCTTTTGAGGATCTGAGGACCCATACCAAATCTTTTCAGTCTCCTGAGGGGGAATAGGTTTCGTCGTACCTTCTTCACAACTGGCGGAATACAGCTCATTCAACGCTGTCTTAGTGCCAGCCTCTGACTGTGGTGGTTTGTAAACAGCTACGAAATGTATTAGGTAGATAGTGTGGTCTACAGCTTATCATAACATACTCTACCTCAGGCGAGCAATAGCTTGAGACTTCCTTAGATATCGTGCACAAGCTGTTATTTACAAAAAAAATAGTCCACCGCCCCTTGTCTTACCAGACGCCACCGTTCTATCCTGCCGGTGCAGCGTATAACCAGCCAGCTGTATGTTGATAGTGTTGTCATTCAGCCACGACTCCGTGAAGCATAAGATGTTACAGTTTTGAATGTCCCATTGGTAGTTTAATCTTCCGTGTAGGTCATCCATTTTATTGTCCAAAGATTGCATGTTTGCTAGCATAATGTAAGGAAGTGGGGGTTAATTTGATTGTCCATGAATTCTCCGAAGGCAGCCCGCCTTCCGGACCCTTTTTCTCCGCCTCCTCTTCACGCAAATAATGGGGATCTGGGCCTGTTCCCGAGCAAGCAGTATATTGTTCGCGTCGGACTATTCAGACTCGTTAAAAAAGGATTCTGCAAGTCCAAGGTGAGTAATCGCATTCCTGATGTCCAGAAGTTATTTTCGGTCATAAGAGACGGTAGCGTCAACATTATGTAGAAAATAAGAAAAAAAGAAAACGTCTGCCTTTAAGCCGGAGCCATTATGGTGGTGATTTGACAAAATTGCAATCATGGTCTTGAATTGGACTCGGACTCGATCTTGACTCCTCCCAGTCTCGGTCTTGACTCGGTCTCGATTAGCTCCGTTCTTGGTCATGAATCAGTCTCACTTTAGGTGGTCTCGAAACAAAACACTGCAGACTAGCGCCAACAAGTGCCTCATTGCAGTCCCAGGAACAGACTACCGTCAACAAGTGCCCCATTACAGTCACAGGAACAGACTAGCACCAACAAGTGCCCCATTGCAGTCCCAGACTAGCGCCAACAAGTGCCGCAGTGCAGTCCCAGAAAGAGACTAGCGCCAACAAGTGCCCCATTGCAGTCCCAGGAACAGACTAGCACCAACAAGTGCCCCATTGCAGTCCCAGGAACAGACTAGCACCAACAAGTGCCCCATTGCAGTCCCAGGAACAGACTAGGCCAAGAAGTGCCCCATTGTAGTCCCAGGAACAGGATGTCAATGACTGTGAAGGGCTCTCCACAGTCATTTCACAGTTTACGCAAACAGAGCTATGTGTGTGTGTGTGTTTGTGTGTTTGTGTGTGTGTTTGCGTGTTTGTGTATGTGTGTGTGAGAGAGAGAGAGAGCGGTTAATAATAGTCCTTCACTTGATTAATCCTTGACTTTGTTAGTGACAGCAGGTGAGAACTCGCTGGGAACAGCTCGTTAACATTGTGTGTGTCAGTCATGGCTGTGTATCTTACTCCTATACCTGCAGAGAGACGGAGAGGACTGAACAAATCTACACATGATTTCTTATTATTTGTATCCAAGAATAGACACATGTAATGTTCCCTTCTGCATTGGCAACTCTGATTAAATCATGAAGTGATGATTGAAGGGAATAGCATTCAGTACAAATATGACCTGTTAAGCACAGGTTGAACCTCTCACTAAAGGCTTCAGTCGTACGTGTTAAACACAGGTTGAACCTCTCACTAAAGGTTTCAGTCATATGTATTAAGCACAGGTTGAACTTCTCATGAAAGGCTTGTCATACATGTCACGTCACTACGTCACTACGTCACTACTTTGGAACATGTGAACTTTCATGTGCCTTAATGAACATTCATGTGCCTTAATAAACGTGTATGCTGTAACCATAGCAGCACCCACCCGTAGCACTCGCTCCAGCAGATATATCTCACTTGTCACCCGCAAAGCCAATTCCTCTTTGGCCGCCATTCCTTCCAGTTCTCTGCTGCCAATGACTGGAACGAACTACAAAAATCGTTGAAACTGGAGACACTTATCTCCCTCACTAGTTTTAAGCACCAGCTGTCAGAGAAGCTCACAGATCACTGCACCTGTACATAGCCCAACCAACTACCTCATCCCCTACCGTAGTCATTTATTTATCTTGCTCCTTTGCACCCCAGTATTTTTACTTGCACATCCATCTACTGCACATTTACCATTCCAGTGTTAAATTGCTATACTGTAGTTACTTTGCCACCATGGCCTATTTATTGCCTTATGTTCCTTATCCTACCTCATTTGCACACATTGTATATAGAATTGTTTTTTTCCCTACTGTATTATTGACTGAGTGTTTGTTTACTCCAATGTGTAACTATGTGTTGTTGTATGTGTGCTTTATCTTGGCCAACTGCTTTGCTTTATCTTGGCCAGGTCGCAGTTGTAAATGAGAACTTGTTCTCAACTTGCCTACCTGGTTAAATAAAGGTGCAACAATAAAAAGTACGTACATCCAAATAAACATTTTAAAATATGAGTCTAGTTGGTTTAGCCACAGAAAAAGACAGGAACCTCCACCCAGCAATAATTGCCTCTGAGATAATGGATGGGCTGGACATGCAGAGAGATGAGTTCGGATTGGTCTGCCATGTATCATGCTTCTGTCTATAACATGAGCTGCTCAGTATGTGTATATAATCCTTGCTACCGTGGCTTTTTTTAAAGATATCAAGGAGAACTGCGAAAGTGTTGTTACTGCTCTCGACATTGCTGCCCTGAATTTAACAGGCGCTATCGGCAAAGGTCAGTGGGAAAATGTTGTGATGGACTATTTTCAGGAGGACGATCGTGCCATGCTGACTCTCTCTGACTCTGAGAAAATCCCTGATTGAGGTAAAAACATTTTAATTGAACCAGACATTGTAGTCTTCTGATGACAGCAATAGGGAAGGAACGGCGATCAACAGTGTCACGGAAGAAGTTGAGCGAGTTTTGAAATCAGTGTAATGCCCGATGGAAGCAGAGTATGATTGCAAACACAGAGGGAGCTGAAAAGAGAACTCAGAAGGCTGTTGTATAAAACACCTGTCTCCAAATTACATCTGCAAGCTAAGGGCAACCATGGCATTCCTGACAGAGAGGGAGAAGCGCTCATCCATGTATACGAGTAAGAGTCTGACATTTTCAGATATTATACATTTCTAATTTTGTCAGAAAGTTTTTTTTATTGCAAGTTAAAGCATACAGTAAGCTAGTTACCGAATGTTAACTGGCTGGCTCGTTAACTAACGTTCTGTGTATGATCTGTGTAGTAATATTACTCATATCTCAGGATCCATTTGCATTGCTAGTTATACCTGAATGTTAGCTAGCTAGCTAACATTGAACCTATTTGGTTAGCTTTAGCTACCTGCAGATTCATGCATGGTGGCTAGCTATGAGAATCAGTTTGTATTGCTGTTAGTATGGGTTGGGATTATGGTTCATTGTTTAAATAGCTAGCTAGCTACTGTACATGTCTAAACAAAAGAGTCCACTATGCAAGTAACCATTTCACTGTTTACAGCTTCTGTATTCTGTGAATGTGAAAAATAATCTTAGATTTTATTTGATATGGTGTGTGTTTACCAGAGACGGTAATGTGAACAACAACATGACCTCCACCAAAGTCAGATTAGGATAAAGGCCAAGGACTAGATAGTGTATATTTACTACTACTTTTTGCTACTACTTTCACCACTTTTAGTCTTGAAACCTTTGGTTGTTTACTACACGACCGTACTCACTCTGTTTAGCACATGACCTCACATGTGAACACTTAAAGAGATGGGTGGGGCTAAGGTTTAAGAGGGTGTGAACGATGCTGAATGGGTGTAGACAAAGAAGAGCTCTCCAGTAGGTGTACTAAAACACTCAAAGTCACATATTACAACAAATATTATGCTTAAATATACTAATTGATTAAAAAAACATTATTTGTGAATTTTTGTTGTTTTAAAACGGTATAATCTTTGTTAATGATATCACACATAGGACTGATGGAGTTATGTCACACACTCAGCTAACAAAAATATATGGAAATGTCTGCTCTATCCAAAATTACAACCAACTGATTGCAGCATTACCGCAAAAATGGAGGAGGCAAGTGGAAGAGGGAGAAGGTAAGGAACGTGTCTGTCAGCCCTACATTAAAGACCAAAATTGATTAAAGAAAATTGTGATAAATTAAAAAGTATACCACTTTCATTTACGAACAAAAAATGTACAGCTGTGCCATTCAGGTTGTAAAATAGTTGGGAAGAGATTATCGATGTACCGATTCTATGGTACATGGTTTATGAACTGATACACAAAACGACACCGGATTCAAAACTTAGAATTTTTCAATTTAAATTATTATACAAAATTCTTGGAACCAATATATTGTTATGTATATGGGGGATACAATCATCCCAACTCTGCAGAATAATTAGATCACTTGTTTTGGTACTGTCACGTCCTGGCCATAGATAACCTCTGGGCTCTCTATGGAGGTTTTGGTTAGGATGTGACTAGGGGGAATATGGGTTCTATTATTTGTATTTCTATGTTTTGGTTTTGTATGGTTCCCAATTAGAGGAAGCTGATTGTCGTTGCCTCTAATTGGGGATCATACTTAAAAACTTCTCAAGGAGTGCCGGTGCGCTAGCGCCCCACTCCCGACACTACCAGGTGAAATGCAAGACAAAATTCCAAAATTGAATTATTAAAAATGCACCAATATACAAGTGTTTCATACTCATCAAAAGCTCTGCTTCTTGGCAATATCACAGCGTTGTCGGATTTCAAAAAGGCTTTATGGCGAAAGCACTACATTTGATTGTTTGAGGCTAGCACCTCACATATTTTCCATAACCATGAAATCTTTAACCAGCGCGGTCGATAGAAAATGCATTTCACAGGGAAAACCTGTGCCTTACCTTTTGTAGAACTTCTGCAGAGGTCTTCCTAAGTGTCCAACGAAGACAATCCATGGGTATTTGGTTAGAAAAAGTAATTTATTATATCTTTAAATCTCCGTTTGGTTGGCACCTTGTGTTCAGAAAATCCAATGTGACGAGAACGCGTTCAACTATACCTATAAACTTTCCCTCAACAAAACAAAAACCAATTAAAATGCTTCCTTAGCTTATCTTTTATGAATAAAGTGATAATCTTTCACTTGGATGATCACCTAAACGTTATATAAGTCAAATAAAGTGGACCGCTCAGCCAAACGTGCGCCAAAAAACGTGCAACTGAAAAAGAGCTCCCTCGACTAAAACTTCTCCCAATAGAACACATTAGTTCCGATTTCCATTAAACTTTAACTATACACTGCTGACATCCAGTGGAAGCAATAGGTACTACATTCAGTGTCCTGGTATAAAGACTTTTCTAAAGGCACTGTCTCAAAGTGAGCTATAAGCCACAAGGAATGAGATTTCTGGATGGAAAATTCTCTGGTTTTTGCGTGCCAAATGACTTCTGTTACACTCACAGACACAATGATAACACTTTTGGAAACCTCAGAGTGTTTCCTATCCAATAGTACTAATTATGTGCATATCAATTTTCTGAGCCTGAGTGGCAAGCATTTTACTTTGGGCACGCCAGACTCTCCAAAACCGACCCCTCAGCTTCCACTCCCTAACAAGTTTTAAGTTGTTCTTTTCTCCACCTGCTTGGTGTGTTATTGTTTCTGGTTAGTACCTGTGAGCGCTACTTATGTTGCGAGCAGTTGTGTTCTTTATTGTTTTGATGTTTCACTTGGAATAAAATATGTGGAACTCTGTGCACGCTGTGCCTTGGTCCATTTGTAACAAAGATCGTGAAATTTATCTGGAGCTTAGTCTGCAAATAGTACTGATGGGTGACTTGAAAAGCCATAGTCAATTGATCAATAATATAATAATACTCTTAGTAAAAATGTTTGTCTTTAATTTACATTCTGTAGAAGCTATGAGAATAGAAAGGTTCAGAACTTTTGTGAAACATTACAGTACAGTTGAAAGACATATGTCAATTACAAATCTGAACTGGAGGGTAGCTGATGGGTGGGACTAAAACAAAGAAAGATAACTAATGTGAAATGTACCGTGTCTGTAAAGAAATGTATGTATAAACTGGAGGTAGAAGCCTAAGTATTGTTGTCCATTAGTTTATTTCAATTAGGGGAGGGGTGGTAGGGTTAGGGGAAAGTAATGACCCAACACACCTCCAGGCTGTGTAAGGGCTATTTGACCAAGAAGGAGAGTGATGGAGTGCTGCATCAGATGACCTGGCCTCCACAATCACCTGACCTGAACCCAATTGAGATGGTTTGGGATGAGTTGGACC
Organism: Brachymystax lenok tsinlingensis; assembly: GCA_030435695.1. Classification (NCBI taxonomy): domain Eukaryota; kingdom Metazoa; phylum Chordata; class Actinopteri; order Salmoniformes; family Salmonidae; genus Brachymystax; species Brachymystax lenok. The sequence continues at coordinate 21,097,747 of CM059798.1, forward strand.
GCAGAGTGAATAAAAAGCAGCCAACAAGTGCTCAGCATATGTGGGAACTCTTCAAGACTGCTGGAAAAGCATTCCTCATGGAGCTGGTTGACACAACACACAACAAGGCCTGACTGGGGCCTAGGGAGCATAGGTAGCCATCCAACAAGACCTGACTAAAGTCTAGGGAGCGTAGGTAGTCATCCAACTAAGCTTGACTGGGGCCAATGGAGCGACCCTATATGGGGATCCTAAGCCTGAGAATTACTGATCAACACACGCATTCACACTGTCTATCTCTCTCACACACACACACACACACACACACACACACACACACACACACACACACACACACACACACACACACACACACACACACACACACACACACACACACACACACACACACACACACACACACACACAAAATAAGCCTAGTGCACTTGTCACCTGACACCCCATTCAATGGCATTTGGTGAGGGGTAACAGTAACTGCCAAGATAATGGTTATTGTTTCAACGTTCCCTCACCAGGCTACCTGATTTTTTTCGATGTTCCCCTGAGTTGACATTTGTTTATGGGCCTAAAGCCTAGTCAGAAGGACTTCCCTGGATTTTACATTTTTTATTCATTTAACCTTTATTTAACTAGGCGAGCCAGTTAAGAACACATCCTTATTTACAATGACGGCCTACCCCGGCCAAACCCTAACCCGGACAATGCTGGGCCAATTGTGCATCGCACGATGGGACTCCCAATCACGGCCGGTTGTGATACAGACTGGAATCGAACCAGGGTCTGTATGTGACTGTGCCACTCAACTGAAACTAACTCTTCCAGGACACTGTAGGACCTTCTTGTGTTTGATGACTCTTCACACCACTAAAGAGCTGTAAATCACAAAGAAGACATCTAAAAATACCAAAGAAGTAGTGTAAAGATTCCAAAGAAGTAGTGTAAAGATTCCAAAGAAGTAGTCTAAAGATTCTAAAGAAGTGTAAAGATTCTAAAGAATAAGTGTAAAGATTCTAAAGACTAAGTGTAAAGATTCTAAAGAAGTGTAAAGATTCCAATGAAGTAGTCTAAAGATTCTAAAGAAGTTGTCTAAAGATTCTAAAGAAGTAGTCTAAAGATTCTAAAGAAGTAGTGTAAAGATTCTAAAGAAGTAGTCTAAAGATTCTAAAGAAGTAGTCTAAAGATTCTAAACAATAAGTGTAAAGATTCTAAACAATAAGTGTAAAGATTCTAAAGAAGTGTAAAGATTCTAAAGAATAAGTGTAAAGATTCTAAAGAAGTAGTCTAAAGATTCTAAAGAAGTGTAAAGATTCTAAAGAAGTAGTCTAAAGATTCTAAAGAAGTAGTCTAAAGAAGTAGTGTAAAGATTCTAAAGAAGTTGTCTAAAGATTCTAAAGAAGTTGTCTAAAGATTCTAAAGAAGTAGTGTAAAGATTCCAATGAAGTAGTCTAAAGATTCTAAAGAAGTAGTCTAAAGATTCTAAAGAAGTTGTCTAAACATTCTAAAGAAGTAGTGTAAAGATTCTAAAGAAGTAGTCTAAACATTCTAAAGAAGTAGTCTAAAGATTCTAAAGAAGTAGTCTAAAGATTCTAAAGAAGTTGTCTAAAGATTCTAAAGAAGTAGTCTAAAGATTCTAAAGAAGTAGTGTAAAGATTCCAATGAAGTAGTCTAAAGATTCTAAAGAAGTTGTCTAAAGATTCTAAAGAAGTAGTCTAAAGATTCTAAAGAAGTAGTGTAAAGATTCTAAAGAAGTAGTCTAAAGATTCTAAAGAAGTAGTCTAAAGATTCTAAACAATAAGTGTAAAGATTCTAAACAATAAGTGTAAAGATTCTAAAGAAGTGTAAAGATTCTAAAGAATAAGTGTAAAGATTCTAAAGAAGTAGTCTAAAGATTCTAAAGAAGTGTAAAGATTCTAAAGAAGTAGTCTAAAGATTCTAAAGAAGTAGTCTAAAGAAGTAGTGTAAAGATTCTAAAGAAGTTGTCTAAAGATTCTAAAGAAGTTGTCTAAAGATTCTAAAGAAGTAGTGTAAAGATTCCAATGAAGTAGTCTAAAGATTCTAAAGAAGTAGTCTAAAGATTCTAAAGAAGTAGTCTAAACATTCTAAAGAAGTAGTGTAAAGATTCTAAAGAAGTAGTCTAAACATTCTAAAGAAGTAGTCTAAAGATTCTAAAGAAGTAGTGTAAAGATTCTAAAGAAGTAGTCTAAAGATTCTAAAGAAGTAGTCTAAAGATTCTAAAGAAGTTGTCTAAACATTCTAAAGAAGTAGTCTAAACATTCTAAAGAAGTAGTCTAAACATTCTAAAGAAGTAGTGTAAAGCTGGTTTTGCCCAACAAAGTGGAAACAATGAAATAAAAGGCTTCGCCAAATAACTACGTAACATTTTTAAAAGACAGAAACTGTGTTTTAAATTGGGGAAAGTCCAGCACCAAAGTACCAATCAATGACTGCCAAAGTCCGAATCAATGACTATGAGAGATAATAATAGTTCTAATAGCACACAGTGAGTAGCCACTCAGTGGTCTCCAGGTGAAGTTGGACATGACGCTGTGCATTCCTAAGCACCTTCCTTTGACTCGGAACTCCAGTTAAAAGTCCCCCTCATCCCTCTGAACTGCCCCAGAGGACCACTTAATGAGGAACACTGGATCTTGTTTTGGATTGATAATCAGGCTTTCGGTTTGTTGAGGGGTCGGTGTGACTTTGTTCTCCCTGATAACGAGCTCTTTTAATATTTTTTTCTATTTTACCCTTTTTTTGTTCATTAATATATATTTTTTAATTCCCAAGGATAATGCATCGGATAATTTATTTTGGGATGCTGCAAAATGCGCACTGAGATATAGCAGTATTTTTGATTGTGTGTTAGGCCACTGGGGGAAATGCATTGCAGTGTTATGCACAGTAGACTGGTTTCTAGTGTTGGAAGCAACTTCCAACATAAGGACCATTTTAGAATATTACTGAGAAATTGCTTTGGGTTTGGGGGTGACATTGTTTTAAATAATAAGGGGGTGATTTTTCATTCTTTGATAATTCTAAAATAAGGTACATGTAGGGTACATCAGCTCTTCTGGGGCCCAGTGAGTTGCATTGGGGACTTTTCACATTATTCTCCTGCAGTCAGTTTCCCTTTTTTATATATATATATATATATATATATATATATATATTCAGAGTACATTGAGCACTTTGCATTCAGTTGCTCCACTTGCGAGTCTTTGAAAGTGTGTACGTGTGGTGAAAATACATTATGCGTGTCCGTGTATGTGTGCGTAGGTGTATATTACCGCCTGGCTCAAAGTGAGAGAGATATAGAGCCAGTAGAGAGACAGAGATGATTCCTCGTTACATCTCTAACACTCCACAGTTCCCCTACCTCTCTACCTCTCTAGCGCACCACCGTTCCCCTCGGCTGAGAGAGAAAGGTTACGGATGGCGAGGGTGGGTATTGAAATTCAGGACCACTTCACCTAACCCAGTAGTGGCTGTCTGGAGATTAATGAGCTATTTGGGTAGAGTTCAGCTATTTCACATGCACCAGGTCCACATTAGTGATATAATTAATTTTACAACACTGGGGTGTAGCCACCCTGTCGAGGCACAGTGTGGCGTTCGGCTATGATAAGCATTCTCTAATTAAACAGGTAAAAAAAATAAGATTGCCCACCTTTTGACATTCAAAAAGCTTTGGGAGACAAAACAAGCTTTCACAACGACGGCAAACCTCTCTCCCAACCCCGCAGGGAGAGATGTTGGTGTTTGAATGGGTAACGAGGCAGAGGGCAGGGGGGGCTTTGAGGAGAGCTGCGAGTGTTGCTAACACGCTGGTGGGGGATTGTTTGACAGGACAGAGCATCAAATCGCCCCCCCAGATAGACCTTTCAGGTACATCATCAGCCCTGTTCACAATCTTACTGATCACACTTCATTAGAGTTGAGTGGGCATTTGATAATTTGTCCAAAAACATAAAACAGAGAGAGTGCTTTTTCTTTTTCTTTTTATGTGTAGAAGACAGTTGTTGGGATGCATTTACATTTTTTGGAACTATGTGTTTTCAAAAGCCAATGTGTTATTAACATGGAACAGATAATATGAGTTGTTTTTAACGGTTAAAGCATCTCTTGAGGGAAGCGGACATGAACTCAGCTGTCCATGTCTACAGGTAACCAATTGAAGGTTGCCAGGTCAGAACGCCCGCTAGCTGAAACAGTTTTCCATTTATAGAGTTATATGGCCTTATGGGTATTAACATGCCATTATGGCTAAATATGAATATTTATTTTCCTTTTGACACTAATATATGAAATGCTTATACAACACACACACTGTACACATTGTACAAACTGTACACACTGTATACACACACACACACACACACACACACACACACTGTACACACACTGTACACACACACACAAACACACTGTACACATACACTGTACACACACACACACACTGTACACACACAAACACACACACAATTGCTATCCAGTAGGTTATATCTTGACATTCTCTATATCATCTCTCATCATTTTAGCCTGTTACAGCAGCTACAGCAGCTCCTTCCTCTCCTCCTCTCTCTCCTCCTCTCTCTCTCTCCTCCTCTCTCCTCCTCTCTCACCTCTCTCCTCTTCTCTCTCCTCCTCTCTCACCTCTCTCCTCCTCTCTCTCCTCCTCTCTCACCTCTCTCCTCCTTTCTCTCCTCCTCTATCCTCCTCTCTCCTCTATCCTCCTCTATTCTCCTCTATCCTCCTTTCTCATCCTCTCTCTCCTCTCTCCTCCTCTCTCCTCCTCCTCTATCCTCCTCTCTCCTCCTCTATTCTCCTCTATTCTCCTCTCTCCTCCACTCTCTCTTCCTGCTCTCTCCTCCTCCTCTCCTCCTCTCTCTTCCTCTCTCTCCTCTCTCCTCTCTCTCCCTCTATCCTCCTCTCTCTTCCTCTCTCTACCCTCTCCTCCTCCTCTATCCTCCTCTCTCCTCCTCTCTCATCTCTCCACCTTCTCTCTCTCCTCCTCTATCCTCCTCTCTTCTCCTCTCTCTCCTCCTCTCTTCTCCTCTCTCCCTCTCTCTCCTCCGCTCTCCTCCTCTCTCTCTTCCTCTATCCTCCTCTCTCCTTTCTCTCCTCCTCTCTCTCCTCCTCATTCCTCCTCTATCCTCCTCTCTCCTCCTCTCTCTTCCTCTCTCTCTCTCCTCCTCTCTCTCCTTCTCTCTCCTCTGTCCTCCTTCTCTCTCTCCTCTCTCTCCTCCTCTCTCCTCCTCTCTCCTCTATGCTCCTCTATTCTCCTCTATCCTCCTCTATTCTCCTCTCTCCTCCTCTCTCCTCCTTCTCTCTCTCCTCTCTCTCCTCCTCTATCCTCCTCGCTCCTCTCTCTCCTCCTCTCTCTCCCTCTATCCTCCTCTCTCTCCTCCTCTATCTTCCTCTCTCTCCCTCTATCCTCCTCTCTCTCTCTCTCCTCCTCTATCCTCCTCTCTCTCCTCCTCTCTCTCCTCTATCCTCCTCTGCTCCTCTATCCTCCTCTCTCCTCCTCTATCCTCCTTGCTCCTCTCTCTCCTTCACTATTCTCCTCTCTCTCCTCCTCTATCCTCCTCTCTCTCCCTCTATCCTCCTCTCTCTCCTCCTCTCTCTCCTCCTCTCTCTCCCTCTATCCTCCTCTCTCTCCTCCTCTCTCTCCTCCTCTCTCTCCCTCTATCCTCCTCTCTCTCCCTCTATCCTCCTCTCTCTACTCCTCTCTCCTCCTCTCTCTCCCTCTATCCTCCTCTCTCTCTCCCTCTATCCTCCTCTCTCTCCCTCTATCCTCCTCTCTCTCCTCCTCTATCCTCCCCTCTCTCCTCCTCTATCCTCCTCTCTCTCCTCCTCTATCCTCCCCCTCTCTCCTCCTCTCTCTCCCCCTCTCTCTCCTCCTCTCTTTCCTCCTCTCTGCTGCTATATCTATCACACATGTATGAAGGTCATTGTGCCATTGCTTAGACCAAACTGACTCTATCACTCCACAATACAAGTCAAAACAGAGAGATGGATATATGCAGAGTGTAACAGAGGACAGGCTGACATCCAATAAGGGTCCAGAATGTGAAAGGTTGAAATATTGACAAACACACTGGATTTTGCTGTGATTCAATTTCATGGATTTATACAACATCTTACGCCAAGGAGTTTTGGGTGGGGGAAATGTAGTATTTTTGTAAACACTACAATTCAATATAGCATGCAGGGCTGCAACTTTGCTCTCCTCTACATGTATTGTATAGCTCAACAACAAGCATTGCTCCCTCAAGTGGCGAAAGCCGTTTAGCTCGTTGAGAAGTCCCAGTCCCTTAGGCCGCACTCTCTCAGCCCAGCCTCTCTCTCTGGATGACAACGCAGACGAAATGGCCAGAAGTAATGAGAGACCACAAGCATTGGCGTCCGTGCCAACACCTTGCGGCACCGCACCGTTGAAAGCTCTTTTCCTGCGTGACAGATGGATATTGTCTTTGGACTGATTAATGTGCCCAGCCACTCTACACCAGCCACTATTAAAGGGAACAAGTGGTGCCAGGATTCTAGATTTATTCTGTCTATAGAACAGGTGATGTACATGTTCCACTCCCTTGTTAACTCCCCTTTAATATGCAGCAATGGGATAACCCTCCTGAGCATGAAGGGGGCCGGGTACGCCGATCAGTACTGTGGACACAGTAATATTATATGAAATCTGGGTTCAAGTTGTATGCGTTTTCATTCAAATGCTTGGAGAGTTTGATTGAGCCTGCATGGAGTGCCAGATGGGCGTGGTTTGCACTTTTAGGACTACTACATTGGTTCCATTGTCAGGCAAGCTCAAAGTATTTGAGATTAATCAAATACTATTTGAACCCAGGTCTGAATGATACCTCTTCGAATGCATTGTTTCTGGGATATGTCTGTCAATGGTACGCTATATAGTCCAATGTTGAATGAACACTACATGTCCAAAAATATGTGGACAACCCCATCGAACACCTTTGAGAGAAATTGGCACGCTGACTTCGAGCCAGGCCTAAATGCCAAACATCAGTGTCCGACCTCACTAATGCGCTTGTGGCTGAATGGAAGCAAGTCCCCGCAGCAATGTTCCAACATCTAGTGGAAAGCCTTTCCAGTAGAGTGGAGACTGTTATAGCAGCAAAGGGGGCATCAACTCCATATTAATTCCCATGATTTTGGAATGAGATGTTCAACGAGCACATACTATTGGCCTTAAGAGTTATAAGAGTTGTCCTTCAATGCTTATATATTAATGTAAACGAAAGATAATTTACAGCATAGATAAATGTCATTTTCCACTAAACAGATGTCTGGATGCCCCAATGCACCAGTATGTGTTCAACACTGGTCGTCAGAGGCGACCTCCTCTATTATTTGTGCCATATATATATATATATATATATAAATAAAACATGAAAAAAAGCAATATGCTACCTTTCTCCTGGGCGGGACAAACCACCTCCACTCCATCACGTCCATGGTGACCTTGGAGAACCAGCCAGAAGGGTGCTTAATAGCCCTCAAACCCGAGTGACAGTGAGTCTGATCTGGGGTGGGCCCTCCGTCTACCCGGACTCCCTACAGATCCATGGCTGGACATAGTGTATTATCCTAGACATCTGATAAATCTCCTTCTCCCCCTGCACAGAGACCCTCACATGTCGTATGTCATCTGTACGCTGTAAGCCAGCGGCTGCGAACAAGCCACCACTGTCCCTCTCCGGCCATCGCGGAAAGCCGCCATGGCTCTCTATAGGGAAAACACTGGCATTCCATTAGAAAGCCATCATAACAATCCACCAACACATTCTCCTCCTCTTTTCCACAAGTCTCCACTCTCTTTTTCACCTCATTCCTTAAAGATTGTGTAGTAGGTTAAAAATATATTGAATGATAATAAACTTACATTCATCAATCTGACTCCAATATTATGTGAATAAAATGCTATCGATCCCATAGGCGTGTCCGACCCTTGCATCAGCACTCAGAATATTATAAATTACATGTGTTCAAGATAACTGTTAAGGAATTATTAAGAGGCTGAGAAACAAAGAGCTAATATCTTGCGATCAATGTCCTAGCGTTTGTAATGCGTCTGTGTGATGCTGGTGTAGAGGAGTCAGGCTCAGGACAGCAGATATGAGTAATAAAATCAATTTACTCAAAGAATAATCACAATACACTACATAATATAGCCAAACCCACAGTAACGGACCGCAATACAGTAAACAAACACTCACAAACAAACATTTGGGAACAGAGGCTTAAAAAATGAACAAGCAATTGTGGGATTGAAACCAGGTGTGTAAAACAAGGACAAAACCAATGGAAAATGAAAAGTGGATCGACGATGGCTAGAAAATCGGTGACGTCGACCGCCGAACGCCGCCCAAACAAGGAGAGGGACCCGACTTCGTCGGAAGTCGTGACAGCGTTAAATGATAGAGTTTACCTTCGCTCAGAGCTGCACAGTTAGAGGCTAAGAATACATGGTATGTGTAGTGTGAATAACATTTACCACTAAATGACGAGCGTATAGTCAATCAAAGAATTACTCTGTAAAACGAGGAATGCATTTACGCAATTCAACTAATAGGATTTATTAGTCGCTAAATAAGTCACACTCTAACAATTACGGTGTACATGAAATACGTTGATACGTTACAAGAGTAAAATAACTGTCAACTGAATCAGACTTAACATGGTTTACCCGTATCTTCAGTTTAGAATACATCTCCAAGAGAATGAACTGTCTGATACACAGGAGCTTTGTAACAAGTATGAACGATTTAAGTATGAACGATTTAAGTATGAACGATTTAAGTATGAATGATTTAAGTATGAACAATTTCATTGCCCTTTTACCCAAATTCAAGAGGGGACTCACCTCCAAAAGACCTGAATTGATATTTCTTTTCACTTTGCTAGTGAAAACAAAAGACGGGAAACAACACAGGAGGATTATAATCTAATCAACTCAATGTGAATGTTAAGACCCGGACAACAGGAAGGTGCCTGACAACGAGTCAACCCAAAATACAATTTCAATCGAGTCACTTTGAAATACATCAACCAGAAAACATACAATTCCAATACGACATCTATATTCATAGCTGTTTATGAACTCTTGAAACAAACCAAACGTTAATTCACACAGTAACATCCATTTAGGCCATTCAAGTTTTCATGTCCCAGGGTTCTGTGGGAACGTCCCATCCAAGAGATTGCCACGGCAAAGGTGTGGCTCTCTTCTGTGAGATGCACATACACAGCTATCCATCCGGACAACGACCATGTTGAATGAACACACCAGGCTGGCGTCAGCAAGTCACCAGCATCTTCATCACTGGCCTTCAACATTGTTCACATTTGTTCACTCTGTCTATTTTTCGACTACAACTGTTTCCCCTTTTGAGATTAGTGGTGAGTAAAGATGAAAAATAGTGTTTCTGCACAGTGACATATAATCAGTTTGCCAAGGTTTAATTTCCCTGGACAATGTTAGCTACATTGGTGGACTTACGACTGGCAGACACACACACACACACACGCACGCACGCACACACACACACACACACACACACACACACACACACACACACACACACACACACACACACACACACACACACACACACACACACACACACACACACACACACACACACACACACACACACACAGGCTGTTGTCCAGGGAAAAGTCATGACGTTTTTAATACCCTCCCCTGTTGACAAGAGCAAGGCTATTTGTCCCCTCCTGCAGGTGTAATGTGTCCCTATTAAATTACCATAAATAATAAAAGAATAAAAAGAGGGACACAGCAGTCTCTTATCGGCATAATACAACACGGTGCATCAGGAGAGTTAGACAACGTTGAAATTAATTTGTCTACTTGACACTTTTGACTCTCTGCTCTCTTTCCCATTTAGATTCGTTGTTCATTTTAGTGGCAACCCAAACCAGAATTCAGTTGTCAAAAAAAAAAAAAACGCTTCTCCTAGATCCGTCACCATCCCCGTGACAGGCACCCACTGCACCACACCGCAGAGAAAGATGGAAGACAAGCTCTCTGACAAGGGAGGGATGAGTGGAGGGAGGGATAGAGGGGGGACACTGGAGAGGTAGTTCAGTGAATCAGATCTTCATTTTCAGCCCTTTGACATGTGTCACTGTGGCGCCCGCTGTGGTTGCGTAACTACAGCCCTCTCTCCCACCCCCCGACTGCACGAGGACTCACAGAGGTCACTGTCGGGCGTCCAGATATGTGCCTGATAAATAGAGGCTGGGACAGGGGAGCCAGCATGCGGAGAGGGCAGTGTCACATGGAGCGGTCACAAGGCGTTATCTAGCTCTGTGTGTCAGGGGTAATGACAGAGAGGAGAGGAGAGTTTAGAATACATTATTCCCTTCAGGGTGAATACATATCTATAGACCACTGGGCTCACCACCTACATGGGGAGGCTACTGTGTCCTGCTGTGAAATAGACAGCATGTTGTACTCATGAAATGTCAATCCTATTTCTAGGGAAGCAACATCAGTTTGAATTACATTGTGAGAGCAGAATACAAGGCAAGTGAAATTGAAAAGTAAGAAGAGGACTGAAGCACTTTTATAATATATGTTTGTGCAGTACTTGTGTGTTTCATTTTAGGGTAAAACAGTTGATTTTAAAAGACGATGGCCAAAGCTCAAGTAAATATTGAATCCAAGTGTAAAGTTAGTTAAGGTCACGTTAAAAGAGAATTTTCTATATTTTCTCTGTGTCCTTTTCAGGATTAGGATCATATTCTGCGTTGAGGCCGTTCAATTTAATTGAATATTTAACTACCATCTTTTTAAATAATAGATACAAAAATGTTATGTGAATTCCATCATTTGAAAGGATTTGAATATATATGAATTTATTTAAAAACATAATTTAAATGACATTTAAATGATATTTCCCATTTAATTATGTTGCTGATTTTGTGTCTTTTAGTTGTACTGAAAAGTATGAGGTGAATAAATGAACACTATAATATCCGCATGCAGTGTAGGAGAAGATGATTGTAATTCAAAATGACCAGAATATTACAATTATAGTACAATAATAAGAGTGGAAGCATGCTTTTTTAAATGGGAGAAATAGGTCAAAGTGAGTCCTCCATCTTCTAAATCATATTATAAACTGGGTGGTTCGAGCCCTGAATGCTGATTGGCTGGCAGTCGTTGTATATCAGACCTTATAAACTGGGTGGTTCGAGCCCTGAATGCTGATTGGCTGGCAGTCGTTGTATATCAGACCTTATAAACTGGGTGGTTCGAGCCCTGAATGCTGATTGGCTGACAGCCGTGGTATATCAGATCGTATACAACGGGTATGACAAAATATGTATTTTTTCTTCTCTAATTACGTTGGTAACCTGTTTATAATCGCAAGAAAGCACCTCAGGGGTTTGTGGTATATGGCCAATATACCACGGCTAAGGGCTGTGTCCAGGCACCCTTAGTTGTGGTATATTGCCAATATACCACACCCCCCCATGCCGTATTGCTTAATAGTAGTATGTAATCATAAAAGAGGTTACCAGCCTCCAATTCTTCCTCAGATCTCTTATATGTCTCTCCCCACTTAAATAACTATCTTGGACACTCTAGATCTGTCTTCCTCATTCCACTCTACAGTGATTGGCTTGGACCTAATCTAGATTTCCCTGAACGAATAATCTTTGTGGTACTACCATCCAGACTCACTGGATTCATCCCGGAGTCTTCCTGTAAAGCTGGTGATGGAGTTTGCCGGCGATCCGACCAGGAGACGCAGTTTTGATGAGGCATCTCTGCCGTCTTTGACTGTGACTGATGGCTGAGGCTCTGATAGGGTGGGAGCATTAACGCATCACGGCCCTCCATCGACCTCCAGGAGCACTTAGCCAGGACAGGGGGAGACCCGGCTCATCCCACCCCATGACGGGTGAGACCATTAGGGTGATGCACGACGGCCCATTCCTCATCTTCCCGGTCTGGGTAATGGATCCACTCCAACCCCCAGGCTCAGAACAGGCCTCCATGGCTGGAGCGGAGGGAGGATTGGAGGTGGGGAGTGCTAGTGGTATGTGTAAAGGGTGTTAGGCCGTGACCCTACAGACTCGACAGGCCATGGGATCACATCCTTTCTAAAAAAAATCACCAGAGGGGTTCACTGTAACGAGTCCCTACTGCATGTCAAATTCATGTCAGATATCATTTTAATAAACACATTTTAATAAACAAAACGTCATGTTCATATGCTTTATAATGCATTCAGTAGTGAATGTGTGTAAAGTTGAGGACACAGAGATTAAATACTGTGGTGCAAAAGCCCATAGTCTGATCTCCTAATGATATCCTTGGAGTGCCAAACACATCTAATGAATAAAATGTAAATGAATGTTACCATATTAGCCGGCAATATCTAAAAGGCTTACAGCAAGGACGTTGGGGTAGTGTAACAGTGCCTTTAATTTCAAGATATCCCCCCTCTTCTTGTTGAACTGAAACTCACTATCTCTGGGAATTATATTATCAAAGCTTAGTTTTATCCCACTGCTACTAATAAAATGGCTGACTATCAGTGTTTCCAACTAACTTTCTCCTTCAGCTACAGTGCACTGCAGCCTATGGCTATCCATCCCAACATGTCTCTCCTCACTAAGAAAATAAATGGTTAAATTCAACAGAAATAAATTGGTGATATTAACTAGTCAAAATTAGGTATGGAGAGAGTGCAGAGTTTAAGGATAAAGAGAGTGTCAGAGAGAGAGAGAGAGAGAGAGAGAGAGAGAGAGAGAGAGAGAGAGAGAGAGAGAGAGAGAGAGAGAGAGAGAGAGAGAGAGAGAGAGAGAGAGAGAGAGAATATTGCCTGGGAGCAGGAAGTGTATATGGGTCAGCACAGTGCATCATCAGAGAGAAAGAGAACAAAAAAATATATTGTATGTGAGGAGAATTAGGAACCTGTTATCTTGTGCAGAAAATGCACACACTGCTATTGCTTATATGTTAGAAAACAGTTGTATACAGACATCAAAATACACACACAGTGCTGCTGAGTGTTAAATAACCAAATAATAATTATTAGCATTTAGCAGCTCTTTCTGGTGATTGAATTCCACCCACGTTGCATTTAATTCTTAATGCCACACACATGTGATTAAAATGCCAACATCATGCTCAGCAACTGCAACATCCTCAATAAACAAACAGCAACTCACCCTTAAAGACAGCTTGTTAATATAACACTCCACCAACCCACCCTTAAAGACAGCTTGTTAATATAACACTCCACCAACCCACCCTTAAAGACAGCTTGTTAATATAACACTCCACCAACCCACCCTTAAAGACAGCTTGTTAATATAACACTCCACCAACTCACCCTTAAAGACAGCTTGTTAATATAACACTCCACCAACCCACCCTTAAAGACAGCTTGTTAATATAACACTCCACCAACTCACCCTTAAAGAAAGCTTGTTAATATAACACTCCACCAACCCACCCTTAAAGACAGCTTGTTAATATAACACTCCACCAACCCACCCTTAAAGACAGCTTGTTAATATAACACTCCACCAACCCACCCTTAAAGACAGCTTGTTAATATAACACTCCACCAACCCACCCTTAAAGACAGCTTGTTAATATAACACTCCACCAACCCACCCTTAAAGACATCTTGTTAATATAACACTCCACCAACTCACCCTTAAAGACAGCTTGTTAATATAACACTCCACCAACCCACCCTTAAAGACAGCTTGTTAATATAACACTCCACCAACCCACCCTTAAAGACAGCTTGTTAATATAACACTCCACCAACTCACCCTTAAAGACAGCTTGTTAATATAACACTCCACCAACCCACCCTTAAAGACAGCTTGTTAATATAACACTCCACCAACCCACCCTTAAAGACAGCTTGTTAATATAACACTCCACCAACCCACCCTTAAAGACAGCTTGTTAATATAACACTCCACCAACCCACCCTTAAAGACAGCTTGTTAATTTAACACTCAAAAAATGTTTTTACTAACATTATGCAATAACATTGGGAACATGGTTTTATGTAAATAAATGCTAAATTCTGTGTATTTGATGATATTTATCCTACGGTTATCCTTCTCCTAAGCTGTCAAAAAAAACTCTACTCAACTTTTATATGATATTTTTACCGTAAAACGTTTCCATGCAAAGTGCAAAGGCATCTAACATACAAATGATGCATTAATGAATCCATCTGTAAATACATAAACACCATATAGATTAGATTAACAATTCATGTCTCTTCGTTCCATTCACCATATAACTACTCATGAACTATTATCAAATTGCTTCAAATCAAACTGCAGAAAGAGGGGTAGAGTAGGTGGGTGTGAATGTGACTGACATGATTTTTAGTGCTCAGTGCTATTATACTTTTCAATCTACAACATTCTCTAAGTTTTCTCTGTGAGGCTCCTACACTGACTAAGTAGCATCTGATAATGTGAGAAAAGTCTCTCTACATCCACTGAGGTAGTAGGGAGGCACAGATGTATCGCCGTAATGTGAACCAAGGCTGGCATCCTATCCTGTCTAACTACCCACCAGTCCACTGCACTCAATTCCATAGTGTCTGCCTTGTCTTTGCCCATGTATCTATGCCACTCCTCTGCAGACACCTGGCTAAGAGCAGGGTTGACGTGGACATAGTCCTTAATATGGTTTCTTGCTCCTACCACCTGGGCTGGATCTAGAACAGTTAGTGACGTGAACAGGGGAAGGCAGTGGTGCTTCTCCAGCACTGTCTGCAGTTTGATGGAGCATGCTGCCATGGCAGCCTGGAACAACTCAGTGCAGGAGAGCCTGTCTTCCTCCTGAAGCTGCCCCAGCAGCTTCGTTGTGTGAGGGTGCCAGTCGTCAGCCTAAGCTGCTCTGCCATACTCAAACTGCATTTTCAGGTCCTCCAGCTTGCTGGAGATGTTGTGGGCTGTTGGCACACAGGTCTCCTACAGCTTTGTCAGGTTAGCCGCTATCTCCACAAAATGCTCCACAATGAGCACTGCCTGGGCCTTCAGCTGGGTCTTGTGTTCCCTCAGCAGCTCACAAAGGTCCTGGACACACTTGGCCGTTTCTGGTCGTAGTGAAGTCTGTGAGCGTCATCCATGTACTCTGTCAGGTACTCCACAGCACGTATCCAGGAGCCCCACGCGGTCTGCGGAAACACAGGAGAATGACAATTTTCCAGTATGAATGCGTTCAGTTCCAGATGACACCGGGGAGCCTGACAGAACACCTTCTTCACCAGAGCACACAGCCTGTTCACGTCCTCAAAACACCTCTAGAAAACCTCCATCACCAGGCTCAGGAGATGGGCAAAGCAGGTGACGTGAGTCACTGACAAAAGCCCACACATCGTTAGTCAACCCCATTGTTGTGGAGACAGGAAATTACATCTTGGGCCACAGTGGTAAAGTTTCCTTCATCCAAAAAAGTCTGGTGTCCTACAACAGGTCACTCACCCACTGGCTGGAGTAGAATGGCGAGTGCACATATTCCAAATGCATCGGTGCTCTCATCAAGGAGGACTTAATGTCTTTCCTTCTACATGTTCTTTGATGTCCTGCTCATATTGTGGATAGCATTTCGCTACACCCGCAATAACATCTGCTAAACACGTGTATGTTTACAAATAGAATTAGATTTAATTTCATTTGATAGAGCTCCGGCAGGTACGCAGATAGCATAGGCCCTCCCTGCTTGCAGTGTTTCCTCAGAAATGTGGAGAGCTTGGGCCCCTTCTCAAGAGGTATATCTGCTTTGATTCATGTTCTTGTGAAGTCCAAGATGAAATCCTTTCTTTCAGTTGTGGAGGTGGTCTTTCACAGACAGGAGGCTTGGTTCAATGTTCTGGTTTGGATAGATGTTTTTTTTTATATATATATATATATATATATATATAGAAACAAAGAATAATGGTTACATTTAGTAAATTAAGAATTCTCAGGTTGAGTTCAATAGCAGGACTACAGTAGATCTCAAGCTTTGAAGCTAAGCTCACTCTAGCCTTAAGTGACACACGTACACAGCCCATAAACTTGACACAGAGGCCTGGAACACACAGGACAGAAAGCCCATAAACCTGACAGTATGTCTCACACATATAGATTTTCAAACAATGACAGTTAACAAAAAAATCCATACTAAATACACTGCATTCTGAAAGTGTTCAGACCCCTTGACTTTTTCCACATTTTGTTACTTTACAGCCTGATTCTATAATGGATTAAATACATTTAAAAAAAAATCCTCATCAGTGTACACACAATACCCTGTAATGACAAAGTGAAAACAGGTTTTAAAAATTGTTGTAAATATATAAAAATATTTAAAAAAAACAGAAATATCTTATTTACATACGTTTTCAGACCCTTTGCTATGAGACCAGAAATGGAGCTCAGGTGCATCCTGTTTCCATTGATCATCCTTGAGATGTTTCTACAACTTGATTGGAGTCCACCTGTGGTAAAGTCAATTGATAGGACATGATTTGGAAAGGCACACACCTGTCTATCTATATATATATATATATATATATCTATCTATCTATAAATAATAATTTATTATATATATATTTTGAATTTTTTTAAATGTAACCTTTATTTAACTAGGCATGTCAGTTAAGAACACATTATTATTTACAATGACGGCCTACATCACGGATCCCTCCGGAACTGTCATTACGCACACCTGGTCCCTATTCCCAATGATTAGCAATTGTATAAGTGTGCCCTTTGTTCACCGATGTCCTGTCGATTATTGTTCCAATGTCCGTTGGTCTTGTGATTACCTGTGCTGTGTTGTTTTGGCTTTTGTGCCACTTGTATTGTGCAGATGATATGGGTTTCGACTCGTATGGTATCATTGTCCGTGTATTTATTTGAGGTACTCCTCACTCTTTTGGTTGGGTTTCAACCCTGTGTTTTGTGTATGTGTTTGTTTGGTCTTCGTCCCTGTTCCTTTAAATGACACGCTGTAATTTGGGTCAATAAAAACCCTTGGTACGCATTCCTGCGCTGGTCTCCTGATCCCTTTATACCAACGTGACTACCCCGGCCAAACCAGGACGACGCTGGGCCAATTGTGCGCCGCCCTATGGAACTCCCAATCACGTCCGGTTGTGATACAGCCTGGATTCGAACCAGGGTGTCTGTGGTGACACCTCAACCGCTGTGCCACTCAGGAGCCCCTATATAAGTGGGTGTTAGAGCAAAACACAAGCAATGAGGTCAATGGAATTGTCTGTAGAGCTCCGAGACAGGATTGTGTCGAGGCACAGATCTGGGGAAGGGTACCCAAAAAATTTCTGGTACTTAACATTACCTCGGCTAAAATAGACCTCAGGTGCTCCACTGCAGTTTTAACGCCGTATGTAGTCGATTGACTGCTGACTGTCTTTGCAGAAAAGTACTCCTCCATTCTCGCAGCGTTCAGCTGGAAACTTTTTTTGCAGTATGCTTCTCTTCTAAGACAGCTATCATTGGCGGTGTGCACCCTCCACTTCTCGCTCACACAGGGCAGGGGTTAAACCTCTGGGTACACTTTTCTGTGATTCAAATAAATAAATCAAAACAGAGGGTGGAAAGAAATTCAACAACAAGTACATTTTATTTCACTTTGCTCTCAGTTGGCAGCTTATTTTAGCATCAGATTCTTGTCGGAGTTCTGCAGATTCCGTGCCCGTGAAACCTATAGGCCGACGCTCTCGCTGGTGCGCATTTCGCGTGCATCGCTCCATATCTCAAAGCCATGTAAAATATCGTGGTTGCAAAATAGTTGCTACTGAGATGAACATTGAGAAATAAAAATGATACCTACAGAAATCTGACACCCTCCTTACTTCGACAAGAACAACGGGACAAAGCTGTGTTTTTCCTGCAAACAATTTTTTTTTAAAATGTTATACAATCAGAATGCACTTCTCTCATCACAGCATATATCTTTGTGTGTGTGTCAATTTCGACCACCCACCCAACAAAACAATGGTCCAGCCTATCTGGCATTTGCCAGAATTGTCAGATGGCCAATCCACCCCTGCCACCGACTCACTCTTAAAGACAGCATATTAATATAATACTCTACCTACCCATGTGCTCCTAGAGCACCTCTCCATTTTTAGTTCAACCAGTATTTTTTTTTCTCAGGCATTGTGGTTGAGTGAACGTTGCCAGTTAACCCTTATTGGTGTCGTTCACGTTATTACAATAAGATAATCTTGTCTGGGAAGGAAAGAGATCACGGCATAACAGAACTCATCATCTGTGCTAATGAAATGAGAGGGGGTATATCGATTAGAGGTAGAGCAAGAGAGAGATGGAGAGAGTACAGTCTAGTACACAGACATGTTCAGAGTGCCGAGACAGAGACAGAAGAGACAGAGACAGAAGAGACAGAGACAAAGAGAGAGAGAGAGATGGAGGAGGAGAGAGTACAGTCTAGTATGCAGACATGTTCCAAGTGCAGAGACAGAGAGACAGAGAGAGAGAGAAATAAAAAAATAACATTGTTCATCTCCTGGGGACAGCAAGGGCCGGCAGACATCCCCCTGCAGACGGGCACACACATACCGTACCTACACAAACATCAACACACACAAGTATTGCCAGACACCTACTAGATAGGTCATCAAGACAAGACACAAGGACCTGGTGGGCGTGTGGTATTTCTATGATGAAGAGGAACACACTATCAAACCCTTATCTCTATGGACAGGTCTGGTGTCTGAGAGACAGTAGGGTCGTTTATCACTATCTATTGGGCTGAGAGAGAGAGAGAGAGAGAGAGAGAGAGAGAGAGAGACAGAGAGTGTGTGTGGGGGAGAGTTAGAGCTAGAGATAGAGATAGAATTGCATTGAGAGAGATATATTGTCTGGGTTTCTTTAGGGAGAAAACAGGGACGTCGTAATCTTCTAAAACAGGGAAAGGCAGAGTCAGCCAGATTAGGCAAGTAGAAAGGTAAACCTGAAATAATGTAGTAGTAGTAGAATTCTTAATAATGCAGTTTGTTGGTTGGCCCTGCTGAGAGGAAGGAAATGCTGAGGATGCACTGTGCTGACCCATATACACTACCTGCTCTCAGGCAATTCTCTCTCTCTCTCTCTCTCTCTCTCTCTCTCTCTCTCTCTCCCTTCTTTTTCCAGCCTTTTCTCATTTTATCCTCTTTAACCTAATCAGGTTTAATCCACTAATAGTGTGGTCACGAAAATGCTTGTTGGCTGGGGTACCATTCCACCTAGCCCTGTATAAAATGAATGACCATCCACTTGCCAATAGATTAGCTGATGATACAGTTGTCAATAGATTTGACAGGGGAAGTGGTTGACATGTACCACTGATAAAACCAGCACCACGTTTTGATCTGGATACCGGATAATACCGACCAGCATTTTGTCAACAGCACTTGCATGCTGGTTAACTACATGACCAATTTCTTTCTCGCGACTTCAGGAGAGGAAAACATAATAAAACGCCTTTCATATCCTAAAACTTCAGTACAAATCACTTGCCACGAGTAATATGAATCCTTCCACTCACCCTCATCATCATCCAATGACATGCAGGAATTGATGCACCATACTTCAGGTGTCATAATGCACAAGTGTCCACGGTGGGCCCTGTAAGTGCCTGATGAAAAGCCAAGAGGACGCGTACCTTGTCGCTGAGTGTTGCTGTTGGGGTTGGGAGACAACTTTATATACAGATTAAAACACTGGGCAGTGTTGCTGTTGGGGTTGGGAGACAACTTTCTATACAGATTTAAACACTGGGCAGTGTTGCTGTTGGGGTTGGGAGACAACTTTCTATACAGATTAAAACACTGGGCAGTGTTGCTGTTGGGGTTGGGAGACAATTTTCTATACAGATTAAATCACTGGGCAGTGTTGCTGTTGGGGTTGGGAGACAACTTTCTATACAGATTAAAACACTGGGCAGTGTTGCTGTTGGGGTTGGGAGACAACTTTCTAACACTGGGCACAGGCAGAGCTCGTCTGCTCACTACTGTATCATTAGCTGAGAGCGTTGATTAGCTAACAAAATGCCACAGACTCACCGCAGTTACATCAGTCTTGTTACATTTTGAACATGCGTAAAATGTACAGGCCGCAATGACAAGCAAAGACATGCATAGCATTTTTCAAGATTCAATATTACACATACAATGAAGCATTCAGACATGTTGTATAATCGGATGAACAATAAGCATGATTATGCTTAGCTGTGGTAGGCAGATGTAATAGTAGCTCATTCTATGTGAAGAAAATGAGAAATCTATATCCTAACCAAAAAACAACAGTCGTGGTTTTGTGGCCCCAGCCATTCTCCAACTCAAACTGTCTTTGTAGATCTGTTGGCCTTTTGTTTTTGGTAGAGGAGAAGGGGGGCTAAGCATATAATTACAAAGACATTATTTTCTGCTTGAAAGGATCCTCACAATAATAGCTTCTGTTTAAAGAAGAATAGCGAGAATGAGAACCATGTAGCTCCAGTTTTAGAGCTAGTAGTAGAATTATACCTCCAGCTTTAGAGCTAGTAGTAGGATTAAACCTCCAGTTTTAGAGCTAGTAGTAGGATTATACCTCCATCTTTAGTGCTTGTAGTAGGATTATACCTCCATCTTTAGAGCTAGTAGTAAGATTTTACCTCCAGTTTTAGAGCTAGTAGTAGGATTATACCTCCAGTTTTGGAGCTAGTAGTAGGATTATACCGCAACCTTGAGACCCAGTAGTATGATTATTCCTCCAGGTTTACAGCTAGTAGTAGGATTAAACCTCCAGTTTTAGAGCTAGAAGCTGGATTATACCTCCAGTTTTAGAGCTAGTAGTAGGATTATACCTCCAGTTTTGGAGCTAGTAGTAGGATTATACCGCAACCTTTAGACCCAGTAGTATGATTATTCCTCCAGTTTTAGAGCTAGTAGTAGGATTATACCTCCAGTTTTAGAGCTAGTAGTAAGATTATACCTCCAGTTTTAGAGCTAGTAGTAGGATTATACCTCCAGATTTAGAGCTAGTAGTAGGATTATACCTCCAGTTTTAGAGCTAGTAGTAGGATTATACTTCCAGGTTTAGAGCTAGTAGTATGATTATACCTCCAGTTTTAGAGCTAGTAGTAGGATTATACCTCCAGTTCTAGAGCTAGTAGTAGGATTATACTTCCAGGTTTAGAGCTAGTAGTTGGATTATACCTCCAGTTTTAGAGCTAGTATTTATAATATTTTATAGCTTCACCTATTGTCCAGGAGCTTTTATTCCCACAACTGCCAAGAAACTTTTCTTTATATAGTACAGCACATTAAGAACACCTGCTCTTTCCATGACATAGACTGACCAGGTGAATCCAGGTGAAAGCTATGATCCCTTTTTGATGTAATTTGCTAAATCCACTTCAATCACTGTAGATGAAGTGGAGGAGACAGGTTTAACGAAGGATTTTTAAGCCTTGAGACAATGAGACATGGATTGTGTATGTCTGCCATTCAGAGGCTGACAAATATTGAAGTGCCTTTGAAAGGGTTATGGCAAAAGATGCCAGGCTCACTGTTTGAGTGTGTCAAGAACTGCAACGCTGCTGGATTTTTCATAATCAACATATTCGCATGTATATCAAGAATGGACCACCACTCGAAGGACATTCAGACAACTTGACACAACTGTGGGAAGCATTGGAGTCAACATGGGCCAGCATCCCTGTGGAACGCTTTCGACACCTTGTAGAGTCCATGCCCCGACGAATTGAGGCTGTTCTGAGGGCAAAGGGGGTGCAACTCAATATTAGGAAGGTGTTCCTAATGTTTTGTGAACTCAGTATATGTCACATGATAGCATTTACATATTACTTACAGTAGCTGTATTACTTGTTCAAATATTATCTTTGTTCAAACATGCATAGCTGTAATGTGATAATTAAAAAACAAGAAAAATAGGTAATTGGAGATGTGCATCCAGCCCACGTTTCCTCCATGCGAACACGACTTGAGGTCTTAATGTAGGTACGAGGTACAAGGTCATTGCTAACAAATTCATTAGGAATTGCCTGTTTACACATAATATTCCGATATCGACATACAACCTGAAATGTGCATTCTCCCCCCACCCACCCCCCGGCAATCGATGGGTGCTACTCTGTTGAGTTTTTAAACCACCGATTGACATTGATGAATGGATGTGTCAGTAGAACGACCAATAGAAATGCCAAGTAGAGAAGAGAAGGATGAGGGACAAAGAAAACAGAGACATCGGACAAAAGTGATGACTTAAAGACAAAATAATTAGGACAATATATTGCATTAAGATAATAAAAAAAGCTTCACCCTTTAACCCCGAGACAAAACCTGCATCCCTTAACCCCCCCAGCCAACAGCTTTACCCCTTAACCCCTAGACAAATCCTGCATCCCTTAACCCCCCCAGCCAACAGCTTTACCCCTTAACCCCTAGACAAATCCTGCATCCCTTAACCCCCCCAGCCAACAGCTTAATCTCTTAACCATTAGCCAACAGTTTCACCACAACCCCCTAGCCAACAGCTTCACCCTTTAGCCAACAGCTTCACCACTTAACCCCCTAGCCAACAGCTTCACCTCTCAACTCCCTATCCAACAGCTTCAACTCTTAACCCCCTAGCCAACAGCTTCACCTACTATCCAACAGCTTCACCTCTTAACCCCCTATCCAACAGCTTCACCTCTTAACCCCCTATCCAACAGCTTCAC
This sequence comes from Brachymystax lenok tsinlingensis, assembly GCA_030435695.1. Classification (NCBI taxonomy): domain Eukaryota; kingdom Metazoa; phylum Chordata; class Actinopteri; order Salmoniformes; family Salmonidae; genus Brachymystax; species Brachymystax lenok. Next base: position 21,120,530 of record CM059798.1, read on the forward strand.
CACTTAACCCCCTAGCCAACAGCTTCACCTCTTAACCCCCTATCCAGCAGCTTCACCTCTTGACAAACGTAGAGCAGTGAGATGAGGGGAGAGCAGAAGAGGGGGGAGGGATCAGCCTAAGAATTGCTGATGTCTGGCACTGGGAGGCTCATGAGTGGAGAGAGAGAGATTGTCTGTGTTTCTTTGGGGAGAAAACCGGCACATCGTAATCTTCTTAAACAGGGAAAGGCAGAGTCAGCCAGAATAGGCAAGTACAAAAGGTAAACCTGAAACTAATGTTATACTGCCTTTACACTCCAGTCTCAGCACTCACAAAGCAAAACTCAGAGAAACGAACTGAAAGGCGTTAACAAAAACACCAAATGCTACAGGACGACTGGACTGTGTTCCTAAATGTATACACTGCTCAATTTAGATTAAACCCACCTTCTAATACAGAGGTCAGGCGTTTGAATGCCACTTCAATCTATTAGCTTAGTTATAAGCTATTAACAGACAATTAACACAGCAACTTCTAGCACACAACTCCAACTTAGCTGAGACAACAATTGTCTGTGGGTGGACAATGTAGTGTAACGATCCTAGCCATGTTACAATTCCCACAAGTGGGTTAAACTTATTAGCGCGATACGTTGGGAGTTTGCCTTTCACGCCAGCGACCAGGGGTTCGCTTCCCTGCTCAGCCATTCACTACAGTATATTGAACTGAATTGATGGCTGCAGGCTCCCAGTGATTTCTCCCCGGCTGTCAGAACATTTTTCCTGCCCTGTCGTTGTCCGCCGTCTTCCCTTCCACCTGACTGCTCACATCCGCTTTCTGTTTTGAAAAACACAAGCCAGCGCCGACTCATGCATATGATAGTTGGCCACGAAAAGGTAGCTTATTAATATAATATTGAATTCTCAACCAACTCATGAATTAGTAATGAGCACCTCGCCAGGGAAAGGTACAGTGTGTCAGGTTTGAACGTAGCACAGGGGAGAGGAGGACGCACAGCCGGGGTTGTAACACCCGTAGCTCCAGTCGAACCGTGGAACAGGCTGGTCTGTTCCCCTTAAGGAGGACATTCCGTCCTGGTTATGTACCTGCAACTCAGCTCCCAGAGGGCTCGATGGTTTCAGACACACACAGCAGAAAATACAACCCAGTAGAACAGTGGGAGAAACTCACAAACAAGAAAACTTTTTTCAAGAGCTCAAAATGAAGCTGCACCAGAACCGTTCGGCAAGTCACTAAGGGTGCAGTTGAAATCGGTGAGTGGAGTTCTTGCCTTGGAATTGTATTGAATTCTCTTGATATCACAACATACCAAAATAAACAAAGTTCAGAGTCTCAGAGACCATTGACTGAATGGTTTTGAAGTGACAGGTTGTAGCCTGTAGAAAGTCTGCAGTGGGTTGTATCAGGACAATGGACAGCACCCTTCACACTAAAGCAAGGCCGTTTTGGTAATGAATACAGGCTACAAGATAGTAATTCACCTAATGAAAACAGACTTCTGTATGTGGATGCAAACGTACACACAGCTGTCTTACCAAAATAATGCAAACTAGATGCTGAACGTAGAAGAACAGATATTAATATCCAAACTGAATGCCAGTAGTTTGACTTAGAATATCGAAAACTGTGAATCAATGAATGTGAACAGGACAAAACAGTGGTACCAAGTAGGCCTAGTAAACAAAACATCAAAACGACAAAGGCATGAAACACTCTATATTTAGGCTAGTTACATTAACAGTAAACAAAACACAGTAAACAAAAGTTGAATGGAGATAACCAAAACATTCTACAGCCTACTACAGTGAGGTGCATCCTACAGCCGACTACAGTGAGATGCATCCTACTACAGTGAGATGAGGTCTACAGCCTAATACAATGATGTGCATCCTACAGCCGACTACAGTGAGATGCATCCTACTACAGTGAGATGAGGTCTACAGCCTAATACAATGATGTGCATCCTACAGCGAGATGAAGTCTACAGCCAACTACAGGGAGGTGCATCCTACAGCCTACTACAGTGCGATGAAGTCTACAGCCTACTACAGTGAGGTGCATCCTACAGCCAACTACAGTGAGATGCAGTCTACAGCCTACCACAATGAGATGAAGTCTACAGCCTACTACAGTGAGATACAGCCTACTACAGTGAGGTGCATCCTACAGCCTACTAGTGAGTAGCAGCCTACAACAGTGAGATACAGCATCCTACAGTGATATGCAGCCTACAGCCTACTACAGTGAGATTCAGCCTTGCACATCTGTATTGCCAAACAAATTGTCCTGTAGGCCAGCTTCAAACATGGAAAATCATGCAGCAACACGTTGTGGTATGGCACAGTACACCGTGGCACAACACACTTCGACCCACGTAATCTATTAAGCAATGCCGGCGTACCATATACACGTTTCCAATACGTACAGTTCTGTTTACAGTCACAATAGAACAATAGGCTACCATGGAAAACGTAATACAATGTATCTATTTGTATGATGAGGGGCATCATTTGGGTTCTTACATTGGAATTTATAGTGAATTCTGCCTATATCACGCTGTCCCACAATGAGCATAAAAGTAAAAATGCAGAGACCATGGAATGCTTTTGACCAAGAAACAATGGTGTAAAGTACTTAAAAATACTTTAAAGTACAACTTTAGTTGTATCTGTACTTTATTTTACTATTTATATTTCTGACAACGTTTACTTTTTCTACACTAGATTCCTGAAGAAAATAATGTAGTTTTTACTCCATACTTATTACCTGACACCCATAAGGACTCATTACTGTCACGATCTTTAAATGGAGGGGACCAAGATGCAGAGAGGGTTCCAGTATACATACTTTTTATTAAGTGCAACTGGCAAAAAACAATATACAATGACCGGACCGTAACGCAGGTGTGGCACACACAGGTACACACATAAATACAAACAATAACCCACAAGGCAAGTGGGGCAGGGAACAAACTTAAATAGGATTCCCAATTAGAGGCAACGACAACCAGCCCCCCCCCGGACTCCGACCGCCACCTAGAGTCAATGGGGGGGACTTCGGGTGGGCCTTTGTCGGTGGCGGCTCCGATGTGGGCCGTACCGACCCGAGAAGACTCACTGGAGGCCCGGTGTGTGGAGCAGGAACAGTACGTACCAGGCTGGGACGACACCCTAGAGGCCTGGTGCGTGGAGCAGGAACAGTACGTACCAGGCTGGGACGACACCCTAGAGGCCTGGTGCGTGGAGCAGGGACAGGACGTGCCGGGCGCTCGATGCGCACAGGGGTCTGATGCATGGAGCAGGGACAGGCCGTCTGATTTGCTTAATTAATATAAGTAATTTTTAATTCTTTATACTTTTACTTTTGATACTTAAGTATATTTTAGAAATTACATTTACTTTAATACTTAAGTGTATTTAAAACCAAATACTGTTAGTCTACTGAGTAGTATGACAATTGGTAACTTTTTCCACCACTGCCAAGAAATGACAGGTTGGTGCAAAATGTCCATTCTGCACCATGGATAGTGTCCTACACACTAAAGCAAGGCCATTGAAAACCTAGGCTGGCTAAGGAAGTAATTTCGCCATTTCATACAAGATTTTTTATCAAAACCAACCAGCTAGATTGTTTATTACATTTTCAGAAGAGTTGTAGCATCACTGATGCTCTGTGGAACTTCCTGAGTAATCAATCATCCCATTCTCTCCGAAATCTTCTTGTAAGATCCCCCTCAAATGCCAGATGGATTAGTTGAGCTGTCCTCAGGTGTAGCATGCTTCTTCTGTGCTGACTGAACACTTTGTCAAAGTGGAAAATGAGTGCTCTCATGTAGCTGTGGATGCTCCAAAAGTCAGTCCATGTTTCAGTGCCGTAACCACTGTCGGCATACATAGTGGACAGAGGCCCAGAGAATCGTTGCAGGATATCAAGTGGGGTCCATTTGCCCTCATTAGATCCAGAGCGTGCGATTTCAGTCTTCAAAAACTGAAGAGCGACACTAAACTCAGCTTCTACCAAATCTGTTTTTCTTAGATTCAGCAGTGGTTTCACCTTTTTCACATCTAGAAAGTTATGGCTCTTAATGTCAAGGGCACACAGGGCCTCCACCAGTTGGCTGTTACCTTCGCTGAATCGTTCGGACATTTCACCAATGACAGCATTCAACATGCTGAAGAACAATCTTTTACACTGAGTCTCTTCTCCTCTATTCTGATGGCCTAATGTACTGTCCACCACGTATTGCTGGAGATTTGTACTTACATAACGTCATCGTTTGCTTGGAACTGATGGTGCGTCATTGACATTGGCACTGCCCTGTGCCCAAATGGCTTCGAACCTGCTTTCACTCGTCAGCTTCTCGATCCAACGCACTGTGGACCACTTTGACTCCAGTGTAAAGATCTGTTGCTTTTGCCTGCAGTAATTTGTTTGGAGGATGGAGAAGACTGAGGATTCTGTGCATCATGGTGGCTGTCAACTAAAAGCAAGGGGTCCGTCACCACCTTCAGCAGCCCTGGAGCCTCAAGTCTTACTTCCGTGTTGTACAAACGTATCGCATTCGATGTCAGAGTGGAACTTTACAATGCTGACACAGGTGTCCCTTCTCTTTTGACTTTGTTTGAGTACTCTGATATCCATTGTGTCAGAGGCAGATAAACTGGTTCCAGCTAGCTAAATAGGCTAAGGCTAATAACACTAACGCTTTTTACAGCTATCAAAGAAGTTAACTAAACTTTGTAGTGGTGGGGCGTGAGGCAGAGTTGGGTGAAGCAGCTTCAATGGTAAACTTGGCCCCGCCCTTATATATCAAAATAAAATATTAAAAGGGTATCACGTTATTCACTTAGCCTACCACAGATGAGAAGCAATTTTTTCTCCCTTTTTCATGGAAACCCAAAGGAGTCATACCTAACGGCCCCAGTGACTCTCAAGAGCCCCCTACACACATCGCGCCACGCTCTGTCCATTGTGCTGACAGCGTAGCGCAGATACAAATTTTGCGCCAACCTGTCACTCAATCATTTCAACCTTTTTACTATTTTCATATAGGGACATAAAACCCCCAAAAACTGAGGGAGATCAAGTCCCCTTTTTTCCCCTGGTTGGTGTTGTCAATAATAAATGGTGCTGTCTGTCTCTCCAATATGTTGTCCTCTTGGTAATATCCTTTTATTACTATTTCTAGACAATGACAGGGCCATTTCTGTCTCTTTCACGTTTCACGGGCTGCAGCGTTCGCTGCATGGACAACGTCAACCGGTCGTGTATTTTCCCCCAGTCTGTGTGTGCTAACTTTCTGGGGGTCAAAGGTTCATATCAACCAACAATCCAATTTCACAGAGCCTGCTTCTGACAGACACCGTGTGATCCGAGGGAGACCCCTCCCACCCCCCTCTTCTGCATATCCTCAGGAACCTAATCAAAACCTTAATTAGCCCAGTAGTTAGGTGATAATTGGCAGCTCAGGCAAGGCCCTCAAGCCCTTCTCCTGTGAGGTGCCTACTACTGGACACAGCTAATCACGTAAGGAGGGAGACGAGCTACAGGAGAATGACCTGACAAGACCCCTGTGTGTATGCATGGGGTTTGGGTTGTGTGTATCTGTGTGTGTGCGTGTGTGAGTTTGTATGCGTGTGTAAGTGTGTATATCGGTGTGTTTTATATGTGATTTAGAAGGTCTACTTCTGATATCCTCAGCATCACTCACTTCAACCTTCAGCCAACTGTGAATTGCCCTCCATCCCACCTACCCCCCTCCCCCCTCCTCCATCCCCCCTTCCCCTACCGAGAAAGTTTGCACTGCAGCATCCAGGTGCTTGGCAGACATTTGGGCAGGAACGGTGTGGTATTTGTCTTGAATACCGTATGTTAAGAGGTTACTCTCCCAGAAATGTCAACAGGCCTAGGCCAACTTCATGTTACTTTCAAAGAAGGCACACACCTTGACTTGTCAGGACTTTATCGAAGTCAATAGGAAGTCATCATTTAGAAGTGAGTTAAGAGCTTGGGCAAACAGGAATTCGTCATTTAGAAGTGAGTAAAGAGCTTGTACAAGTAGGACGTCTTCATTTAGTTTTGAGTAAAGAGCTTGAGCAAGTAGGAAGTCTTCATTTAGAGGTGAGTAAAGAGTTTGGGCAAACAGGAAGTCATCATTAAGAAAGTGAGTTAGGAGCTTGGGCAAACAGGAAGTAGTTATTTTGAAGTGAGTAATGAGCTTGGGGAAATAGGAAGTCGTCATTTAGAAGTCAGTTAAGAGCTTGGACAAATAGATATAGAATAGAATATATGACATATACTGCTAATCTACCTATCTTCAGAGAGGAAAGAGAAAGTGGATAGTGAGCGCTTATACCTACTTTTTTTTTTCTTTCAGAGTCACCAATAAGAGAGAGAGAGAGAGAGAGAGAGACTTTTCCCTATGGGAAAACTTGTCAGTTTCCCCACTGCTCGTTTTGGGTGTGCTTAACAGACGTGAGGTCTTTCTTCCCTCCAAGGCTATGTCAGCCTTCACACAGCACAAAGGAGCAAAAATAACATTTCAACAGACACCACCAAAGGCTCCTCATACTCTGAGGGTTGAGAACTAATCGAATAGACTGCCGCTTCTCAATACCAGACAGCACCGTATCTAAGAGACTGGACTGAATAAGGGCAATTCCATGGTAACAGAACGACTGAGAATCCAAACAAAAAACATGAATCTCAAACAAATAATGCAACTTTATACACAACGACAACTTTCAACAATTTCCACTGATCATTTTACAAAAACATATTGGCCGTGTCGGAAAACCCATGCTGTACGTGCAGCCTAAATGGTAGGCTGTTTGAGTATGTAAAAAATAATGTTTAATAGTATGCAAGATTGCGAAAATCTAACATACTTTAAATGCCTGGATGTCATACAAATTTTGTCTTTGACAACAGCTGATCAATTAGATATGGGGATGTGCTACCGAAATCAATGAAAGAAAGTATAGCGGGAAACAACGCAATCACTCATGACATTCTTAGTATGCGAAAATAGAATGTTTAATATTATGCTAAATTTCAAAAATCGAGTATGGTTTAATTTTGGCTCTTAATGTAGTAGAATTTGATTCACACTTTTCCACAAATCATTGGAAGAGGTGGGCTGTGAGTGATAGGCCCTAGTTCTCTTCAAGTAGCCAAACATCCAAACGAGGGTACTTTATTGGGAAGATGCTCTAAGCTTCTGCGGTGGTGTTCAAACACAGGCTAAGTCATTTTTGCAGTCCGTAAAATGATCACGAGTACTGCATCTTTGAAAACAGAAGTATTACTTAAAATGTTTTATATTTTTTCAAAGTGGATTTCTGTTCTCTCAGTGAAAGGTGTTTCTAAAATCTCGTGGCCTTTGTCAGAGCTTTTAAACTAAATACTAAACCATGTTTTTATTGTTGAATATGTCGACACTGGGGACATGGATGTGGCTGCTGGTTAGTGATGTCACGTTAATCAAGCCTTTTTGATTTGAACATACAGTGCCTTACAAAAGTATTTTTCCTATTTTGATGCATTACAGTATGCAAATTTAATTATTTTTATTTGGATTTTATGTAATGGACATACACAAAATAGTCAAAATTGGTGAAGTGAAATGTAAAAAATTACTTGTTTAATTCTTTTTAATTTTTTTTTATAACTGAAAGGTGGTGAGTGCATACAGTGTACATACACTTTAGACAAATACATTTTAACTCAGTTATTCACAATTCCTGACATTTAATCCTAGTAGAAATTCCCTGTCTTAGGTCAGATAGGATCACCACTTTATTTTAAGAATGTGAAATTTAAGAATAATAGTAGAGAGAATTATTTATTTCAGCTTTTATTTTTTTCATCACATTCCCAGTGGGTCAGAAGTTTACATACACTCAAATAGTATTTGGTAGCATTGCCTTTAAATTGTTTAACTTGGGTCAAACCTTTCGGGTAGCCTTCCACAAGCTTCCCACAATAAGTTGGGTAAATTTTGGCCCATTCCTTTTGACAGAGCTGGTGTAACTGAGTCAGGTTTGCAGGCCTCCTTTCTCGCACACACTTTTTTAATTCTGCCCACAAATATTCTATAGGATTGAGGTCAGGGCTTTGTGATGGCCACTCCAATACCTTGACTTTGTTGTCCTTAAGCCATTTTGCCACAACAATGGAAGTATGCTTGGGGTCATTGTCTGTTTGAAAGACCCATTTGCGACCAAGCTTTAACTTTCTGACTGATGTCTTGAGATGTCGCTTCAATATATCCACATAATTTTCTATGTGGATATTTTCTATGTGCCATCAGTTTTGTGAAGTGCTCCAGTCCCTCCTGCAGCAAAGCACCCCCACAACATGATGCTGCCACCCCCGTGCTTCACGGTTGGGATGGTGTTCTTCGGCTTGCAAGAATCCCCCTTTTTCGTCCAAATATAACAATGGTCGTTATGGACAAACAGTTCTAGAGCAAAGGACATTTCTCCAAAAAGTACGACCTTGTCCCCATGTGCAGTTGCCAACCATAGTCTGGCTTTGTTATGGCGTATTGGAGCAGTGACTTCTTCCTTGCTGAGCGGCCTTTCAGGTTATATCGATATAGGACTCGTTTTACTGTGGATATAGATAATTTTGTACCTGTTTCCTCCAGCATCTTCACAAGGTCCTTTGCTGTTGTTCTGGGACTGATTTGCACTTTCTGCACCAAAGTACGTTCATCTCTAGGAGACAGAACACGCCTCCTTCCTGAGCGGTATGATGGCTGCGTGGTCCCATGGTGTTTATACTTGCGTACTATTGTTTGTACAGATGAACGTGGTACCTTCAGGCGTTTGGAAAATGCTCCCAAGGATGAACCAGACTTGTGGAGGTCTACAATTTTTTTTCTGAGGTCTTGGCTGATTTATTTTGATTCTTCCATGATGTCAAGCAAAGAGGCACTGAGTTTGAAGGTAGGCCTTGAAATACATCCACAGGTACACCTCCAATTGACTCAAATGATGTCAATTAGCCTATCAGAAGCTTCTAAAGCCATGACATCATTTTATGGAATTTTCCAAGCTGTTTAAAGGCACAGTCAACTTAGTGTATGTAAACTTCTGACACACTGGAAGTGTGACACAGTGAATTATAAGTGAAATAATCTGTCTGTAAACAATTGTTGGAGAAATTACTTGTGTCATGCACAAAGTAGATGTCCTAACCGACTTGCCAAAACTATAGTTTGTTAACAAGAAATGTGTGTAGTGGTTGAAAAACGAGTTGTAATGACTCCAACCTAGTGTATGTAAACTTCCGACTTCAACTGTATATATATAATGTGCTATACTGACCAGTTGACATAAATGTGATCTATGGATATGTGGTTGGAAGGGCCAAAAAGTAATAAAAAAACTATTATTGTCTAGGCCCTTTGACCCGACAGGAGAAAATCCATGCCAACCCAATCTCGTCGTGGGTGTTATGATCCAACTAATCCAATAGCCTGCGAAATGAAATCAATGGAGTTACTCAACTCTGGAGCAGTGTCAATCCGGCGAGATTGGAGTGCCAGTGGATATGGGCAGGAGTTCACTACCACCTAAAAAGATTCAGGTCAATACTGCTCTACCAAGCAAAAAAGGCAATGACTGCTCATTTGGTCGAAAATGAGTTAATGTCATTTTAGCTACGTTAAAAACATGCTCAATAATCACGTGGACAAGTATTCTGCCTCTTATTGTATTGTGGTTTTGGAGAAAATGGGGGTCATGTTAGCAGTAACTGCATAAAGTTACTGTGAAACCAAGGTAAATAAAAGCCATTTTTCTCAGTTCCACCCTATGAGCAGTTACTGCCTTTTGCTTGGTAGGGCAGAAGAGCGCTAATGGAAAAGGTTGGGGAAAGCAAGCTAAGGGAGGCACAGTCAGTCAACACATATGGAAGATTGTGTTTATTGTCGACTGTGATCAGGGAGGCAGGATAAAACCTCTAAGGAATAGGAAAGCTAACAAGCCAAAATGTTTCTACTGCACGTCGGCCATTTTGTTGACACTTGTTAGTTTTGTTCATTTTTAAAATTTCAGTATTATCCTCCCTGTAAACAGCTTTTACCAATACATCCCCCAACTTTGTCATGATGTCTAATATTTCTATATTTGCTATTTGATCAAATCTTCTTCCTTCTCCCAATGGATCACTTGGGGTAGTGTCTTTCAGCAAAGTGCTGCAATGGAAAAATAGCCCCTTGAATGACAGTTGTCGGGTCACAGAATATTGACTAAGAAATGGAACACACAGTCCAACCAGGTGGCGTGTCTCGGAGGAATGTATCGTTTGATCGTGTCAGTGGCGCTGTCACAGCAAACACGTCACTCATCCCTTCAACAACACAGAGCTCATATTGTGCTGCAAACAGCACAGAGGCCAGTCTCAATTCCTCTCATTGATTTGGAGTTCAAGGTTTTGATCTTGACAGGCCCCTTTCTGACATGTTGTGCATAGGACAGGGTGTGTGTGGTTGTCATTCAGCATGTGCTAGAGAGCGACAGAGAGAGAGGAGGAAGAGGTAGTGGTGGTATTGTGTAGATGACAGGTGGGGGGGGAGTTGAGCTGCAGTGGAAGGGTGGCGTGTGGGGGACTGGGGGTTGAGCTGCAGTGGTAGGGCGGTCTGGGGGAGTTGAGCTGCAGTGGTAGGGCGGTGTGGGGGAGTTGAGCTGCAGTGGTAGGGTGGTGTGTGGGGGAGTTGAGCTGCAGTGGTAGGGTGGTGTGTGGGGGAGTTGAGCTGCAGTGGTAGGGTGGTGTGTGGGGGAGTTGAGCTGCAGTGGTAGGGTGGTGTGTGGGGAGTTGAGCTGCAGTGGTAGGGTGGTGTGTGGGGGAGTTGAGCTGCAGTGGTAGGGTGGTGTGTGGGGGAGTTGAGCTGCAGTGGTAGGGTGGTGTGTGGGGAGTTGAGCTGCAGTGGTAGGGTGGTCTGGGGGAGTTGAGCTGCAGTGGTAGGGTGGTGTGGGGGAGTTGAGCTGCAGTGGTAGGGTGGTCTGGGGGAGTTGAGCTGCAGTGGTAGGGGTGGTCTGGGGGTTGAGCTGCAGTGGTAGGGTGGTGTGTGGGGGAGTTGAGCTGCAGTGGTAGGGTGGTCTGGGGGAGTTGAGCTGCAGTGGTAGGGTGGTGTGGGGGAGTTGAGCTGCAGTGGTAGGGTGGTGTGGGGGGAGTTGAGCTGCAGTGGTAGGGCGGCGTGTGGGGGAAGGGTGGGTTGAGCTGCAGTGTAAGGGAGGGGGTGGCAGGTTGCTGCTGAAGTTGCTTTGGTAGCAGTCATTTTCGCTGACAGGGTCAGCAAACTCTTTATCATTCCTTGGAAAACAAAGCCAGATTGTTGAATTATCAATTCTAATTCACGGTGGAAGGGAGGGAGAAGTGCACTGCAGGTCCACTCAATCAAACAGACTCCGACTTAAGTCTCAGTTTTGCTTCTTGGAGGCATTGATGTACAGTAAATTGATTTAACATAATTGAATACAAATACGGAGTTCTTACAAGATCAATTTCTGTACTGTCATTATGTTACTGTATTCTACACCATGTTGTTACTGTATGCTAGGTCATTATGTTACTGTATTCTACACCATGTTGTTACTGTATTTTACACTATGTTGTTACTGTATCCTATGTCATGTTGTTACTGTATTCTACACCATGTTGTTACTGTATTCATGTCATGCAAAACGTATGCTAGGTCATTATGTTACTGTATTCTACACCATGTTGTTACTGTATGCTAGGTCATTATGTTACTGTATTCAACACCATGTTGTTACTGTATGCTAGGTCATTATGTTACTGTATTCTACACCATGTTGTTACTGTATGCTAGGTCATTATGTTACTGTATTCTACACCTGTTGTTACTGTACCCTGTGTTATGTTACTGTATTTTGCACCATGTTGTTACTGTATCCTACAGCATTATGTTTCTCTATTCTACACCATGTTGTTACTGTATCCTATGTCATTATGTTACTGTATTCTACACCTGTTGTTACTGTATCCTACGGCATTACTGTATTCTACACCTTGTTGTTACTGTATCCATTTCATTATGTTACTGTATTCTACACCCTGTTGTTACTGTATTCTATATGTTGTTACTGTATCCTACACCATGTTGTTACTGTATCCAACACCATGTTGTTACTGTATTCTACACCATGTTGTTACTGTATTCTACACCATGTTGTTACTGTATCCTACATCATTATGTTACTGTATTCTACACCTGTTGTTACTGTATCCTACGGCATTACTGTATTCTACACCTTGTTGTTACTGTATCCATTTCATTATGTTACTGTATTCTACACCCTGTTGTTACTGTATTCTATATGTTGTTACTGTATCCTACACCATGTTGTTACTGTATCCAACACCATGTTGTTACTGTATTCTACACCATGTTGTTACTGTATTCTACACCATGTTGTTACTGTGTCCTATACCATGTTGTTACTGTATCCTACACCATGTTGTTACTGTATTCTACACCATGTTGTTACTGTATGCTAGGTCATGATGTTACTGTATTCTACACCATGTTGTTACTGTATGCTAGGTCATTATGTTACTGTATTCTACACCATGTTGTTACTGTATTCTACACCATGTTGTTACTGTATCCTACACCATGTTGTTACTGTATTCTACACCATGTTGTTACTGTATGCTAGGTCATGATGTTACTGTATTCTACACCATGTTGTTACTGTATGCTAGGTCGTTATGTTACTGTATTCTACACCTTGTTGTTACTGTATCCTACGTCATTATGTTACTGTATTCTACACCTGTTGTTACTGTATCCTGTGTTATGTTACTGTATTTTGCACCATGTTGTTATTGTATCCTACGGCATTATGTTTCTCTATTCTACACCATGTTGTTACTGTATCCTATGTCATTATGTTACTGTATCCTACACCATGTTGTTACTGTATTCTACACCATGTTGTTACTGTATGCTAGGTCATGATGTTACTGTATTCTACACCATGTTGTTACTGTATGCTAGGTCGTTATGTTACTGTATTCTACACCTTGTTGTTACTGTATCCTACGTCATTATGTTACTGTATTCTACACCTGTTGTTACTGTATCCTGTGTTATGTTACTGTATTTTGCACCATGTTGTTATTGTATCCTACGGCATTATGTTTCTCTATTCTACACCATGTTGTTACTGTATCCATTTCATTATGTAACTGTATTCTACACCCTGTTGTTACTGTATTCTACACCATGTTGTTACTGTATCCTACACCATGTTGTTACTGTATCCTATACCATGTTGTTACTGTATCCTACACCATGTTGTTACTGTATCCTACACCATGTTGTTACTGTATTCTACACCATGTTGTTACTGTATTCTACACTATGTTGTTACTGTATTCTACACCATGTTGTTACTGTATCCTACACCATGTTGTTACTGTATGCTAGGTCATTATGTTACTGTATCCTACACCATGTTGTTACTGTATCCTACACCATGTTGTTACTGTATCCTATACCATGTTGTTACTGTATCCTACACCATGTTGTTACTGTATCCTACACCATGTTGTTACTGTATTCTACACCATGTTGTTACTGTATTCTACACTATGTTTTTACTGTATTCTACACCATGTTGTTACTGTATCCTACACCATGTTGTTACTGTATCCTATACCATGTTGTTACTGTATCCTATACCATGTTGTTACTGTATCCTACACCATGTTGTTACTGTATTCTACACCATGTTGTTACTGTATGCTAGGTCATGATGTTACTGTATTCTTCACCATGTTGTTACTGTATGCTATGTCATTATGTTACTGTATTCTACACCTTGTTGTTACTGTATCCTACGTCATTATGTTACTGTATTCTACACCTGTTGTTACTGTATCCTGTGTTATGTTACTGTATTTTGCACCATGTTGTTATTGCATCCTACGGCATTATGTTTCTCTATTCTACACCATGTTGTTACTGTATCCTATGTCATTATGTTACTGTATTCTACACCTGTTGTTACTGTATCCTACGGCATTACTGTATTCTACACCTTGTTGTTACTGTATCCATTTCATTATGTAACTGTATTCTACACCCTGTTGTTACTGTATTCTACACCATGTTGTTACTGTATCCTACACCATGTTGTTACTGTATCCTATACCATGTTGTTACTGTATCCTACACCATGTTGTTACTGTATCCTACACCATGTTGTTACTGTATTCTACACCATGGTGTTACTGTATTCTACACTATGTTGTTACTGTATTCTACACCATGTTGTTACTGTATCCTACACCATGTTGTTACTGTATCCTATACCATGTTGTTACTGTATCCTATACCATGTTGTTACTGTATCCTACGGCATTACTGTAGTATACACCTTGTTGTTACTGTATCCATTTCATTATGTTACTGTATTCTACACCCTGTTGTTACTGTATTCTACACCATGTTGTTACTGTATCCTACACCATGGTGTTACTGTATCCTACGGCATTACTGTAGTATACACCTTGTTGTTACTGTATCCTATACCATGTTGTTACTGTATCCTATACCATGTTGTTACTGTATCCTACGGCATTACTGTAGTATACACCTTGTTGTTACTGTATCCATTTCATTATGTTACTGTATTCTACACCCTGTTGTTACTGTATTCTACACCATGTTGTTACTGTATCCTACACCATGTTGTTACTGTATTCTACACCATGTTGTTACTGTATCCTATACCATGTTGTTACTGTATCCTATACCATGTTGTTACTGTATCCTACACCATGTTGTTACTGTATTCTACACCCTGTTGTTACTGTATTCTACACCATGTTGTTACTGTATCCTACACCATGTTGTTACTGTATTCTACACCATGTTGTTACTGTATTCTACACCATGTTGTTACTGTATTTTACACTATGTTGTTACTGTATCCTATGTCATGTTGTTACTGTATTCTACACCATGTTGTTACTGTATTCATGTCATGCAAAACTGGACTCTTCACTCAATAGAGGCCCCACCTGCTTGCCAAAATGACAGAAGACTCTGGGACTAATCAAATGAATGGGTGGATCATTCAATCTACATATATGCTAAACTGACCTCAGTGGCACACATCTGCAACATCCTTTGTCTGTAAAATCTAATCACGGAGAATCCCATTAGGTTGAGTCTATGCTTGCAGTAGGTCTATGCAAATAGACAGCATCTACCAGTAAACCCATACTCAAAGATAGCCTTCACAAAAGCCCCAATGGGAAATGCTGATAATTTAAGCATCCACAATGCAATTATCCTAATTAAATTTCTCTCTTTCCTGAATGTTAATCTTGTGATGCCTTTTTATTTGTTCTTTCCTGGAACGCTCTCCCAGGATTTTCAAGGAAGTCTTATTCTCGCCGCTGCCAGGATTCCCAATCATCTGCATAAATGTGATTTCTCCCACAGTGTGCTAAAGGGGGCGGCAGGTATCCTAGTGGTTAGAGCGTTGGACTAGTATCCGAAAGGTTGCAATATCGAATCCCTGAGCTGACTAGGTGAAAATCTGTCATTCTGCCCCTGAACAAGGCAGTTAACCCACTGTTCCTAGGCCGTCATTGAAAATAAGAATTTGTTCATAACTGACTTGCCTAGTTAAATAAAAAATAAAAAATAAAAAAAGGCCTTCTGTTGTGGTGATGTTAGTGGACGTAGACATGATACTGGCTGTGTCTGAGTGTTGGTCAGTTGTGTACTGTGTGTATCTCTTGTAAATTTGTACACACGTTTGTGTGAGACTGTGCAAGTATTTCAAAGAAAAGCATTGGTGTGATACAACTTCTTCTGTGGGCACATGCACGCACACTTAGACACATTTGCATTTGAGCTAATCCCAGTGGTGTAATCGATGCAGAGATGCCCTAGCATCAGCAGTATGACGGAACGCGGCACCCTGGTAGCATAACAACGGAGAGGCCTGAGCAACACAACAGCCGAGGAATGGGAACCTTAGTCAATAAAAACGTGAAGGGTCAGCAGACTCTATTGACCAGTCTGAACACTCCACTTCAAAGACTACCCTCTCTTCCCTTTTGTCCTTCTCTTTGCTGTTCTCAGCCCCGGCGGGGATAGAGAGGCTGCTGCCTATCTGAAACAGTTTGGTTCCTTGAATGATAATGCTATGTCCTTGGGAACTAACTTTGTTGTAATGCATTGGAACAAAATAGTCCCTAACCCCCAAACTTGAAAGCCCTGTCATACCAATGGGTCCTGAGGCATGCAGATACACAACACACACACGCAAACACACGCATGCACACAGACACGGAAGAATGCAGGAAGGCAGATACACACTCTCACACACACACTCATAAATAGAAACACACACAAACAAACATACAGTGCCTTGCAAAAGTATTCATTCCCCTCTGCGTTTTTTCTATTTTTTTAGCTTTACAACTTGTAATTTAAATTTATTTGGATTTCATGTAATGGACATACACAAAATAGTCAAAAAAATTACAACAAAAAAAAAACGGAAAAATGGTGCGTGCGTATGTGTTCACCCCCTTTGCTATGAAGCCCCTAAATAAGATCTGGTGCAACCAATTACCTTCAGAAGTCACATAATTAGTTAAATAAAGTCCACCTGTGTGCAATCTAAGTGTCACATGATCTCAGTATATTTACAGCTGTTCTGAAAGACCCTAGTTGTCACGGATCCCTCCGGAACATTCATTGCGCCTGTCTCCCAAATCCATTATACCAGCGTGACACTGGTGTCTGCAACACCACTAAGCAAGGGGCACCACCAAGCAAGGGACACCATGAAGACCAAGGAGCTCTCCAAACAGGTCAGGTACAAAGTTGTGGAGAAGTACAGATCAGGGTTGTGTTATAAAAATATATCTGAAACCTTTAACATCCCACAGAGCACCGTTAAATCAATTTTTTAAAAAATGAAAGAATTTGGCACCACAACAAACCTGCCAAGAGAGGGCCACCCACCAAAACTCATGAACCAGGCAAGGAGGGCATTAATCAGAGAGGCAACAAAGAGACCAAAGATAACCCTGAAGGAGCTGCAAAGCTCCACAGTGGATATTGGAGTATCTGTCCATAGGACTACATTAAACCATACACTCCACAGAGCTTGGCTTTACAGAAGAGTGTCCAGAAAAAAAGCCATTGCTTAAATAAAAAAATAAGCAAACAAGTTTGGTGTTTGCCAAAGGGCATGTGGGAGACTCCCCAAACATATGGAAGAAGGTACTCTGGTCAGATGAGACAAAAACTTAGCTTTGTCTGGCGCAAACCCAACACCTCTCATCACCCGAGAACACCATCCCCACAGTGAAGCATGGTGGTGGCACCATCATGCTGTGCAATGTTTTTAATCGGCAGGGACTGGGAAATTGGTCAGAATTGAAGGAATGATGGATGGCGCTAAATACAGGGAAATTCTTAAGGGAAACCTGTTTCAGTCTTCCAGATATTTGAGACTGGGACGGAGGTTCTCCTTCCAGCAGGAAGGTGACCCTAAGAATACTACTAAAGCAGCACTTGAGTAGTTTAAGGGGAAACATTTAAATGTCTTGGAATGGCCTTGTCAAAGCCCAGACCTCAATCCAATAAAAAATCTGTGGTTTTACTTAAAGACTGCGGAACCCATCCAACTTGAAGGAGCTGGAGCAGTGGCTAGATGTGTAATTGCTGCAAAAGGTGGCTCTACAAAGTATTGACTTTGGGGTGGTGAATATTTGTGCAGGCTCAAGTTTTCAGTTTTTTTGTCTTGTTTATTTCACAATAAAAAATATGTTGCATCATCAAAGTGGTAGGCATGTTGTGTAAATCTAAGTGTTCAGCTTTTTGCAGTGGCCTGCCAGTCACCAGATCTCAATCCATTGATCACCTTTGGGATGAGATGGAACAAGCTATTTGGAGTAGAGATCCACTATCAGCTAACTTGACACAACTGTGGGAAGCATTGGAGTCAACATGGGCCAGCATCCCAGTGGAACACTTTTGATACCTTGTAGAGTCCATCCCCCCAATGAATTGAGGCTGTTCTGAGGGCAGAAGAGGGTGCAACTAAATATTAGGAAGGTGTTCTTAATGTTTTGTACACTCAATATATATTCATGATGTCACGCCCTGATCTGTTTGTGCTTGTCTCCATCCCCCTCCAGGTGTCGCCCATCTTCCCCATTATCTCATGTGTATTTGTACTTGTGTTCTCTGTCTGTTGCCAGTTTGTCTTGTTTGTCAAGTCAAGCAGCATTTTTTCAGCTCCAGCTTTTTCCGTCTCTCTTTTTCTCACCCTCCTGGTTTTGACCCTTGCCTGTCCGGACTCATGAGCCCACCTGCCTGACCACTCTCCCTGCCCCTGACTGAGCGAGCCTGCCATCCTGTACCATTGCCCCTACTCTGGATTACCGACCTCTGCCTGCCTTGACCTGTCGTTTTCCTGCCTCCTGTTGCTGTAATAAACATTGTTACTTCAACACAGTCTGGGTCTTACCTGAAACGTTATACGTGTACACACTGTTATTTTTGGCATGTTTGCAATACAAAATGTGACTATGAGAAATGGCACTTGAGTAGCAATCTAAATCATCTCTCTGTGTGTTTTCCTTTCATCCAGAGAGCTCCTTTTTAAAAGTAATTTTTTTTTCCTCCCTGAACTTCAGAACAATCTTTAGAAAAGGAGAAGGAAATACTAAAGTGGCGCCCCTGCAGAATCTATTATGACTAAAGAATATGATCTGCCAGTGGTCTTGAGTTGAGAAATGCAGTGTGTCCATTCTCTACGAGCATGTGGATAATGTGTTTGTTCTTTTGCATTGAGGTTGTGAAATCTTCACAGAAGTTGCATAGAGGTTATGCCATTCGATTTTCAAAACCTCAATGTTAAAGGCCAATGAGATACACACATCTGGATACGCACGCACACACCACACACGCACGCACACACACATGCACACACACACACGTCCCACGAGACCGTTTGTGTGTGTGTGTGTGTGTGTGTATGTGTGTGTTTCTTCTGTGTTCTGAGCAGGCCTGATAACCAGACCAGAATATGCGGTCACCTTGCTTCTTGATTAAAGGTTGGTGCCTCTTAAAGTGCTTTAAAAAGATGACTGTTTTGTCCTCAAACGGGGGAAAAGAACACAGACCAAAAAAGCCTGTTTTTATCAGTCAGGGCCAGAACTCCATATTTCTCTATTTTCTTCAGATTAGGCTTATTCGTGAGGTCCTGTAGGTGAAATGCCTTCAAAGATAATAAAGAGATTAAGATCATACTCATAAATCCCTGCCAGGAAAGTAAAGCTTCACAAAACAAACAAAACAGACCAACTTTGTAGAAATTTCACTTTCTCTCCTTTCACAGTACTTTGGCTTAGAGTTAAAGTCTTACATTTCCACATTCAGATCTGTTGAATTTCAGGGTTATTTTTCCTCTGGTCAGGTATATGAAAGTCTGTAAAAAGGTGAAAGCACAGCAGAGTTAATGACAAAAGTATCCATGTTGAAAAAAAAACAGTGTAGACCAGTTCAAAAGTTCCAGCACATTTAGTTGTTTCACAAACTTAAAACACACTCCCTTTGCAATGGAAAATTGCAGAAAGTGAAATTAACAAATAAAAACTTACTAGTAGTATTTTTCTGTTGTGGTTTATTTGTACACAGGCTGTTCCAATCAGATCTTTACTCCACGTCCAAGCTGGACGTCCATTGTCCCCAGATCGCACTATTTGGAGGGTCATTGAGGCCGCAGGTGCCACTTAAAGTCCTGAAAATGTCACAACGCCAACTGCACACTGCCAAAGCACAATAGCAGTGATTAAAAAACAACCAGCAATGAGTCATAACAATTACAATTCCTATAAATGGACTATAATCAAATGACCTCCTTCACAGTCCCACACATTTATTTTCTTCAAAGTTTTCACCATCATTGTAATTATGAATCAAATCACAAACCCACCAAAAGAGAGGCTTGTGAGAGGCTAAGGTGTGTGCAAAGCTGTAGTATTTCTAGAAGTCAGAAGTATGAAATTCCAAACAAAGGAACGTGAGGAATATGCCGTTGGTAAGTAATGCGTTTTGAAGAGGTAGAACAAAAAGAGCTAAAACAATTAGTTTCCATATGTTCCCATAGTTTCTCTTCTTCTCTTTCTCTATATTCAGCCCCATTTCTTTGTTGTTCAATTTCACTTTCTCTTACTTTCTGTCGGCGTTGGTCGTTCCCTCTGTCATCTCTCTATTGGTCGTTCCCTCTGTCATCTCTCTATTGGTCGTTCCCTCTGTCATCTCTCTATTGGTCGTTCCCTCTGTCATCGCTCTATTGGTCCTTCCCTCTGTCATCTCTCTATTGGTCGTTCCCTCTGTCATCTCTCTATTGGTCGTTCCCTCTGTCATCTCTCTATTGGTCCTTCCCTCTGTCATCTCTCTATTGGTCCTTCCCTCTGTCATCTCTCTATTGGTCGTTCCTCTGTCATCTCTCTATTGGTCCTTCCCTCTGTCATCTCTCTATTGGTCGTTCCCTCTGTCATCTCTCTATTGGTCCTTCCCTCTGTCATCTCTCTATTGGTCGTTCCCTCTGTCATCTCTCTATTGGTCGTTCCCTCTGTCATCTCTCTATTGGTCCTTCCCTCTGTCATCTCTCTATTGGTCGTTCCCTCTGTCATCTCTCTATTGGTCGTTCCCTCTGTCATCTCTCTATTGGTCCTTCCCTCTGTCATCTCTCTATTGGTCCTTCCCTCTGTCATCTCTCTATTGGTCGTTCCCTCTGTCATCTCTCTATTGGTCCTTCCCTCTGTCATCTCTCTATTGGTCCTTCCCTCTGTCATCTCTCTATTGGTCCTTCCCTCTGTCATCTCTCTATTGGTCGTTCCCTCTGTCATCTCTCTATTGGTCGTTCCCTCTGTCATCTCTCTATTGGTCGTTCCCTCTGTCATCTCTCTATTGGTCCTTCCCTCTGTCATCTCTCTATTGGTCGTTCCCTCTGTCATCTCTCTATTGGTCGTTCCCTCTGTCATCTCTCTATTGGTCGTTCCCTCTGTCATCTCTCTATTGGTCGTTCCCTCTGTCATCTCTCAGTTGGTCCTTCCCTCTGTCATTTCTCTATTGGCCCTTCCCTCTGTCATCTCTCTATTGGTCCTTCCCTCTGTCATTTTAGTTTTCATGCTAGAGAGGGCCGAGAATCCACTCTCACATAGGTACGTGGTTGCAAAGGGCATCAGTGTCTTAACAGCGTGATTTGCCAAGGCAGGATACTCTGAGCGCAGCCCAATCAAGAAATCTGGCAGTGGCTTCTGATTAAATTGAATTTTCACAGAACCGCTTGTTGCAATTTCGATGAGGCACTCTTGCTCAGATATCGGTAAGTGGACTGGAGTCAGGCCATGAAAGGGATAACGAATCCATTTGTTTGTGTTATCCGTGTTGGGAAAGTACCTGCTGTAATGTCTGTGGTTCAGTAGTAGAAGGAGTCAGGCGCAGGAGGTAAGTTGCGTGTGAAAAGGTATTTAACCTATTAGGGAGCGGCAGCAGAGGTGTCGGTTTTGGAGAGACTGGCGTGCCCAAAGTAAAATGCCTGTCACTCAGTCCCAGAAGCTAGGATATGCACATAATTAGTACTTTTGGATAGGAAATACTCTGAAGTTTCTAGAACTGTCTGTGAGTATAACAGAACTGACATTTCCTCACTTTGAATGGCTCCCTATGGGATTTTCAATAAAATAGCTCCCAGGTTGCAGTACCTATGGCTTCCACTAGATGTCAACAGTCTTTAGACAGTGTTTCTTGCGTTTATCTTGGAACAGAACCTTATAGAAGAAGAATTGGTAAGAGGACCCAGGAAACCAGTTCAGTTTTTGGTGCGCGAGACCGTGTGCGTTCCTCTTTATTTACCTTTTATATCGTTTAGGATACTATCCGTGTGAAATATAATCGTTAATATACATAAAAGGATACCTAAGGATACATTATGAATGATGTTTGATTTGTTTGAACGCTTTCTCTTCACTGTACAACAGGCGACTCGACGGTGGATTTTCTGAACATAACGCGCCAACCAAACGGAGATTTATGGATATAATAAATTAGCTTTTCTAACAAAAGAAACATGGATTGTCTTGCTTGGACACTTAGGTTTGCCCTCAGCAGAAGATCATCAAAGGTAAGCGATTTATTTTAGCTCTTATATGTGTTTTGTGAGACCAGCGCTGGATATGGATTTATGCCAATGCATAAAATATGGTGCTATCCCCAAACAATCACATGTTGTGCTTTCGCCATAAAGCCATTTTGAAATCTGACCACTGTGATACTGCCAAGACTCTAAGCTTTTGATGACTATGCAACACTTGTATATTGATGAATGTTTAATAATTCAACTTTTGGATTTTGAATTTGGCGCCTTACATTTCCCCGGGTAGTGTCGGGAATGGGGCGCTAGCACCCCAATGATCCCTAAGTGGTTTTAATAATGTCGCCAGATGAAACCCCAATGCACACTGGCAAAGGCAAAAATACCCACACAAAATATATAAATAAACGTGCGCAAACGAAGCCACCCGGAATACCGAGAACCAAAATCAAATACCCACAGTACACAGACTGGGAAAGTAGCGAGGACACAGAGTACAACTATCACAATCACGCACAAGGGAAAGAGGGGAAAGGAAGGAATATAACAGGGGCGTGATTGGGAGAAAATGAATAACAGGTGTGTACACTCAAGACAAATCCAACAGACACACGAAAAGGGGAGCGGTGATGGTTAGAAAACCGGTGACGTCGAACGCCGAACACCGCCCGAACAAGAAGAGGGACCGACTTCGGCTGAAGTCGTGACACCTGAGTAATTGCGCACCCAACTAACCCAGGTACTTCACTATATCACATTTGACATTGTCCGTAAGCTTGAGTTCATTTTCACACAAAAAGATCATACAATGATGTTAAGACCTGTGTGCTGTCCGTTAATGCAGACAGAGAAGAGCGCCAACTTCTTGATCATAGCCTCAATTTTGTCTCTCACATTGAATAGATTCAGATCATACAGGCAAGAAAAGACATCACCCTGATAGGCCGGTCGTGTGAGATACTCGTCATCATGCAAGCTGCCAGACAAGTGAAAATGATGGTCAGTAAAGAAAACTTTAAGCTCGTCTCTCAATTCCAAAAAATGTGTCAATACTTTGCCGCTTGTTAACCAGCGCACTTCTGTATGTTGTAAAAGTATTACATGGTTGCTGCCCATATCATTGCATAGTGCAGAAAATACATGAGATTTCAGGGGTCTTTCTTTAATAACAAAGTTAACCATTTTCACTGTAGTGTCCGAAACATCTTTCAAGCTGTCAGGCATTGCGTTGCGTCTGGGAGCAACTGCTTGCACGCGTATTACCACTCCACTAAGTCTCCCTGTCATGGCTTTTGCGCCATCAGTACAGATATCAACACATCTTGACCACCAAAGTCCATTTGATGTCACAAAGCTGTCCAGTACTTTGAAAATATCCTCTCCTGTTGTCCTGGTTTCCAGTGGTTTGCAGAAGAGGATGTCTTCCTTAATTGACCCCCCATAAACGTAACGGACATATACCAGGAGCTGTGCCAGGCCCGCCACGTCTGTTGACTCATCCAGCTGTAACTCATAGAATTCACTGGCTTGTATGCGAAGCAGTAATTGTTTCAAAACATCTCTTGCCATGTCACTGATGCGTCTTGAAATTATTTTGTTTGATGAAGGCATTGTCTGTGTCGTTTTTTGGGCCTTTTCCCCCAGCATTGTCCCAGCCATATCCACGACAGCAGGAAGAATTAAGCCCTCCACAATAGTATGGGCCTTGCCTGTCCTAGCCACTCGGTAGCTCATCATATAAGGCGCTTCTAGCTCCTTCTCAATAACTACTTAGGGAGCAGTGGGGCGCAAATCTCTGTTTGGTTGGCGCGTTATGTTCATAAAATACAGCGTCCACTCGCCCATTGAACCGTGAAGAAAACACGTTCAACCTATACACTTGTCCAAGAACAATCAAACATCATTGATAATGTATCCTCAGGAACACTTTTATGTATATTTACTATAATATTTCAATCGGATTATAAACTGGACGATAGGAAAGGAAAAAACCACAGCGCGCGCGAGCCAGTGAATGCGCCTCCTCTTCTGTTTACATCCTGTGACTAGTTCAAAATTCTTCTTTTATTACCATCCAGAGCAACCTAACATCACCAAACACTGTCTAGAGACTGTTGACATCCAGTGGAAGCAATAGGTACTGCAATCTTACTCCCATATCAGGCTGTTTTCAATAGGGAGGGGTTCAAAATGAGGCAAACATTTTTTCCAGGACAGAAATTCCTCGGGTTTTCGCGTGCTATCAGTTCTGTTATACTCACAGACAATATTTTAACACTCTTAGAAACTTCAGAGTGTTTCCTATCCAATAGTACTAATTATGTGCATATCCTAGTTTCTGGGCCTGAGTGGCAGGCCTTTTACTTTGGGCACGCCAGACTCTCCAAAACCGACACCTCAGCTGCCGCTCCCTTAGAAGTTAATGGTATCTGTTGCTTTTATACATGTCTTACTACTCGAAAGTTGTCTTAATTCTCGCTCAAAAAACTCCTGTGGCTTATTTTTCCAATTGGCATGTTTTGTTTCTCAATGTCTACGCAAGAGTGACGGTTTCATTGAGTTGTGAGATAGTACTTTTGCACATATAACACACTGTGGCTGAGGAAAGGCACTACTCCCAATATAAGCGAACCCCAATTAAATTTAGTTCTTATCATATTTGCGCCTCTTCGATGGTCCAACGTCCCTGTCTGTTGTTAGGTGCTTTCCCGGGTAAGGGGGCAGTAGCTCTTCGGCTGCATCAGATTCACAACTGTCAGTGTCCATGCTAGCTGGGCTAACAACAAATGTAGAATTACTGATGCTAACATTGGATGTGCTTGTAGAAGCAGAACAACTTGTGTCGTCAACAGGCGCAGGTGTAGTACTGCTGGCAGTAGCAATACTACCTGTAGTGCTGGTGTGTGTCTCTATGGACACGGGCCTTACTTTTTTTAACCATTTATCCATTTTCGAGCAAATGGAATGAGCTGCAGCTACGTTTGGCTACATACGGACCATTAGTGGAATTCCCGCGAGAGAGTAACGGTTAATGTGATTGGATGTTAATTATTTGACTAGGCTACCTGTATTTGAGCTGAGTTGAGTTGAGTTTATATTTATTTTTACAGGGACAGTGCACATTAATCAACGTTTTAGTACAAGTGCCGGTTTTAGTCAGCCGGCTAATTTACAACTGCAGTCCCTGGGCCGGTTATTAAAAACAAGAACAATACAGACAATCAATGAGCAGTGAGCACACGCAGAGCAACATAGGCCAAGTAAGACGTAGCATGCAGACAGAGCAACATAGAACAAAAAGCAACAAGAAAATATAAATAAAAGCAACAAAGTATTTCCACACCTCACAAGCTACTGACAACAGACAATATGGAAAGTGGAAATACACAACTAGGGATAATGTTCACAAGTCTGATTGGCCTCTAACCATGTCTTCATGTTTTTTGTGAAAGTGTGATAGGTGGGGCAGTTCTGTGTGTCTGATGGCAGTGTATTCCATACATGGGAAGCTCTCACAGAGAAAGCAGATTGACTTAAGGTGCTATTCCTTAAGGGAACTATACAGTCACCTCTCATGGCAGACCTTGTGGATCTGCTGCCATAGGTTTGGGTTTTCTGTTTAAAAAAAAGTTCTGAGTGGAGGGAGAGCCAGGCCATTTAGGATCTTGAATACAAGACATGCGTCAGTGTATTGCACAAGATTTTCCCAACTCAGGAGCTTACGCTTTCTGAGGATGTAACAGTGATGATGGCTATTGGGCGTTGTATCAATCATTTGAGAGCATGTTTGTAGACAGACTGAATGGGTTTTAATGTGGTACAGCAAGCTTGGGTCCAACTAGTCAAGCAGTATGTTAAGTATCATAGATTTGAGGTACAGTTTTACTACCACTGTAGTCAAACAATTTCGTACAAATCGGAAAGTAGCTAGGTTGAATTTGCTTATTTGAGTTACCTTTTTCACCTGCTTTTTAAAAGAGAGGTTGGAATCAAGTATGATGCCAAGTTACTTAAAATCAGATACCACCTGGAGCTTCTCCAATGACACATAGACATCTGGCTCAGTAGCATCTGTTGCCCTCTTTGTGAAGAACATAAAGACTGTTTTTTCACATTGAGATGCAAACATGAGTCACTGAGCCACTTTGTAAGCTGGACCATTACAGTAGTGAGTTCTTGTGCAGCTTGTTGTTTGCTCTATGCATGCACATATATCACTGTATCATCTGCATACATTTGAACTACAGGCAGAAGGCAGATCATTAATGTACAGGCTGAACAGGAGGGGCCCCAGTATTGACCCTTGGGGCACGCCCACATCATAGCTAAGAGTGGGCGACAGCTCATTGCTCACTCTGACACAGTGAGTTCTGCCTTCAAGGTATGATTCTATCCATCTCAAGGCATCTGGGGAAAAGTAGAACTTTGACAATTTTGTGATGAGAACCTCATGGTTAACAGTATCAAAAGGCCTTCCTCGGGTCCAGAAACACAGCCCCAACAACGCCCCCTTTGTCCATCTTGGACTTTACGGTTTCCAGAGGAAGGTGTGATGTGAAGGGGCTGTTGTTGAGTTGGGCAATCAGTTGCTCTGTTACACACTTTTCAACAACCTTCGACACCCCAGGTAGTATACTAATGGGCCTGTTGTTACTCAAGTCAATAGGGTCACCCGATTTAAAGATGGCTGACTTCCAGACCCTTGGAAACACCGTCTGAGCAATAGATACGTTGGTGACCTAAGTAATGGGGCCAATGAGTGACTCTTAGTTTTGTAGTTTTTAAGAAAGGTAGAGTCCAGCTTTAGAGGTATTTAGTGAGCTAATCACCTTGTTAACTTCTGACTCAGAAACCTCCCTTACAGGTCGAGTGTCATTCACTAGCACTGTGCACAAGAATCCAGCGGAGGGATTCTGTGTCAGTACCATGACATTGTGATGTAATTTCGCTGAACACTAGATGGTTTAAATTTATTTTTGGCAGTGAAACAAGGCTACTCAGACGGGAAAGAAAACTCACCCAAATGTATATATAAATGGACAGTTTATTATTATTATTATTAGTAGTAGTATTTTATGAATCACATTTCTTTTTGGCCTACCCCCGACGGCATTATGCATACCCATGGGGGTAAGCGTACCCAGGTTTGGGAATACCTGTACTAGAGGACAGTGGTTGTTGTTGACATCACCCTCAGTAATGTTTCAGGCCTGTCACACAGTAGTTGACCCCCATCGACACTCACCCTCAGTAAGGTATCAGGCCTGTCACACAGTAGTTGACCCCCATCAACACATCGGTCCATGCAGCGATACAGAGCCACGACCCACACATTAATAAACCAATACCAGTCACATTAGCATAGAGTGACAGGGACAGGGACACTCTGGTTATTGGGAACCGGTCATATTGTCTACATGCATTTCGCTTCATCCCAGATGCATTTTGGTTCTAATCAGAATGCCCTACCTACTCGTGACATCAGTTAGTGTTTGTATAAAGTGTGTGAATGGTAATGCAAACAGTGTGTAGTAATGTCCAGTTGTGTCAACTGTCCATTGTGTTTGTCACTGAATTTAATCTCCAGGGCATCTTTTCTTCGTAAAGCGTATCTCTAATGCTGTAGTCTTTGGGTAACTAACATTCAAGTCTGTCAGCTTATTTCAACTCTATGACCCAACTTGAAATATTTGCAAGATAACAACAAAATGTGTTTATGTTTGTGTGTGTGTGTGTCTGTGTGTTTCGTTCTAACAAACAGGTAGAAATTAAAGTTATTACCACTCAAGCATAGAGTGAAAACAAAGACATCCCTCCTACATTTAAAACAGCCCCATATTGATAGGAAAAACAAGGCCAGAGTCATCCCTCTTACATTGAGAACAGCCCCATACTGAACGGTTGTGGGTCATGAAGCAAACAAACAAAAGTGACAAACAAAATCGTGAATTGGATCACTTGTCTAACAGATTGGCAAACATGGGCACACCAGAGGACAGGCAGAGTGGAAGATGGCTTTTGGTCCGAAACTGCCTTAAAATTTGCTGAAAACTTGTGAGAAAGTGGTGTGATTTTACAAGATTTTTCTAGATGAACCCTTGACTAAATCAATTGGGATATCAGTCGTTTCTGCATTGTCAACCCAACAATTCTCACTTATAATTGTGAAAATGAGCAGCTTTTTAAACAGCTTTATACTTCAATGTGGTCCTCAACAGTAAAATGATTGCTAATTAGTTACACTATGAAGACGCACTGAGCTTCCCTTGCTGAATGAATACTGAGAACAGGGGAAATTGTATTAGAAACATGATTGACACAGACCAAGATTGCTGGAGGATTCTGGGTAATGTCCCGTTCTGCCAGATACATCAACAACTACGTGTCATTGTTCCTCCTGGCACCAGAGGGCGGCAGAGACCGCCATAGAGACTTTTATTGGATTCAGGTGTGTCTTATTATTTCATAATTATGTCCCTGTTAATACTACTTAGGGAGCAGTGGGGAGCTAGCCACTTCCGACACTACCCGGTGAAATGTAAGGCGCCAAATTCAAAATCCAAAAGTTGAATTATTAAACATTCATCAATATACAAGTGTTGCATAGTCATCAAAAGCTCAGATTCTTGGCAATATCACAGCGTTGTCAGATTTCAAAAAGGCTTCAATCAAACGTCATTGATAATGTATCCTTAGGAACACTTTTATGTATATTTACTATAATATTTCAACCTGATTATAAACTGGACGATAGGAAAGGAAAAAAACACAGCGCGCACGAGCCCGTGAACGCGCCTCCTCTTCTGTTTACATCCTGTGACTAGTTCGAAATTCTTCTTCTATTACCATCCAGAGCAACCTAACATCACCAAACACTGTCTAGAGACTGTTGACATCCAGTGGAAGCAATAGGTACTGCAATCTTACTCCCAGATATGGCTGTTTTCAATAGGGGAGGGGTTCAAAATGAGGCAATGTGTCAAAAACACTTTTTCCAGGACAGAAATTCCTCAGGTTTTCGCGTGCTTTATCAGTTCTGTTATACTCACAGACAATATTGTAACACTCTTAGAAACTTCATGTGCATATCCTAGTTTCTGGGCCTGAGTGGCAGGCCTTTTACTTTGGGCACGCCAGACTCTCCAAAACCGACACCTCAGCTGCCTCTCCCTAAGAAGTTAAAAGAGGTGTGTTTTCTGTGGTCCTTTGCAGAGGCTTTAATTGTTTACCGTGTGCGTTTGTTTCCTGAGTGAGTTTTTGAGACTTAGTGTTTGTTGGTTTTTCCAGTGTACTGTGATCCTGTGGCTACTGTCTATCAGTAAAGAATTATGTTTTTCCTTAACCATGGATTCCTCATCTGGTCTCGTCTCGACACATGGGTCCAACCTTACCACGTCACAGCAAGCTTCTGCCTCCAACATGGACCCAGCAGAGATCACCCAGATCAGGAATGTATAACCCACCAAGGAGCACTGCTGGGTGGCAGCAAGAACAACTCTCCCAAATATCAGAGACCCTCCGGGCACTTACCAACTTCCCTTAACCACAGTCCAACCCCAACCCAGGAGGAGCCAATGCCCAAGTTTCTTTCTCTGGTGTTCGAGCTACAGTCCTCCTCATTCCACACAGATCGGGCCATGATTGCTTACATCCTTGCTTTACTCTTGGGCAAGGCCCTGTTGTGGGCTATGGCTGGGTGGGAACAGCAGCCACCATCCTGCAACTCCATATTGGCCTTCATTGCGAGCTTCGACGAGTCTTTGACCACCCAGTCGGCGGACGAGAAGCGTCCAGCCGACTTTTCAACATCCGCCAAGGGGCCAGACCAGTAGCAGACTTCGCCATTGAGTTCCGCACCCTCGCCGCCAAAAGTGGGTGGAATACGGAGTCCCTGGTCACCGCATTCCACCAGGGTTTGTCCAAGGATGAACTGGGAGAGGACCTCGAGTCCCTGATAACGCTGGAAATCAGCATTGACAACCGCCTCTGAGAACAAGTGAGACACCGCCTTTTTGACACCACCCCAGTATCCCGGTTTCCTGAGCACCCCAATCCCCCCGAACCCAGTAGTGAGGAGCCCATACAGCTGGGACGCACACATTTGAGCCCACAAGTGCGTGAACGGCGCATGCACGAAGGCTACATGGCCAGAGCTGACGGGAAACGCCAAGGCTCGCCAGGACAAGCGGAGACCCTGTCGAGCTGTGCAGTTTCACCCCGGCTACCCAGTCACCGTCTATCACCACCCGCATCCCTCCACTGGTAAAAAACCGTCAGCACCAGATTCAAGCCTTCTTGGACTCCGGGGCAGCGGATAATTTCATTGATCAAGTCTACACGGGAGAATATGAAATATCCTGCTACAAATGTCCCATCCCTCTGCAAATTCAAGCTCTTGATGGATGCACCATTGGCTCCAGTCAGGTGGAATATCAGACCAAGCCCATTCTACTGCAGGTTGGGATGAACAACTCAGACTATACGTTTTCTTTTGATCACTTCTCCCGAGAACCCCCTTATCCTAGGGTACCCCTGGCTAGCACTACATAACCCACAATTATCCTGGTCCATGTGACACCTACTAAACTGGGGTAAGAACTGCCAGTCTAAATGTCTAAGACCCCCCACCAAAAGCCTCGCCCTTTCCTCCGGCATCCATTGAAGACAAAGAGTTCTCCCGCATTGTGGCTCTCGTGGTATGGAGTATTGAGACCACGGTACGACAAGCCCAGAACCGAAAACCTGACCCTGGCGGAGGTTCCACTAATAGACTTTATATTCCACAACCAGCCCGTTCTCGAGTACTACAATGGGGACACTCCTACAAATTTACTGGGCATCCAGGGATTTAATCGGACACTGGAGTTCCTGAGGTGGAAATTTTAGTGGCCCGACATGATTGAGGATGTGAGATCCTTTGTTGCGGCATGTGCCCAAAGTGCCCAAAGCAAGTCCTCACGACAGCAACCGGCTGTGTTGCTCCAACCTCTGCCGGCCCTGGTCCCACCTGACTGTAAACTTTATCACAGGGTTACCTCCATCCAATTCGACGATGTCACTGCACCTGGATCAGAGCACATTCCTCCTTGCTCCGCTCCTCTGCCCAACACCAGGCAAACTGGCACCGAAGACCTCTCCGACTCCTCTGACCGAGTCAACGGGTCCAGTCCATTCTCTCCCCCCACACCTGCTCCTCCGCCCCCTCGACTTGTGGATGGCTGCCCGTCCTACACGGTCCGGCATCTGTTGAAGGCTCGCCGGGTCCAAGGTACCCTGCAGTGCCTGGTGGACTGGGAGGGCTACGGTTCCAAGGACCGGCCGTGGGTGCCTGCCCGGGACATCCTGGATCCGGGTCTTGTTAGAGACTTCAAACAACTACAGGGTGGTTGTCATGGCTCCGCAGCTGGAACCGCTCCTGGGGGGGGGGGGTACTGTCATGGTTCTTCCTGGCACCAGAGGGCGGCCCAAGACCGCCCCTAGAGACTTTTTTGGGACTCAGGTGTTTCTTATTATTTCATGATTGTGTCCCTGTTAGAAGAGATGTGTTTTCGGTGGTACATTGCAGAAGCTTGAATTGTTTACAAGTGTGCATTTGTTTCCTGAGTGAGTTTTCAGGATCTTGTTGCTTTTTTTCAGTGTACTGTGATCCTGCGGCTGCTGTCTATCAGTAAAGTATTATGCTTATCCTTAACCATTGATTCCTCATCTGTTCTCATCTCTGCACCTGGGTCCAACCTCACCACGTCACACTATGTGCAAACATCTTTTTCATGCCAGATAGAAATTGTTACAAATTGGAAGTCGGAAAGAGAAACATAGGATCAAGAAACATCCAAAGTGTTGATCTGTGATCTGTTGAGGGTTAAATGGACTTAAGAAATAAATATGTGATTACGCCTTTATTGGAGCCAGTGTCCTAGGCTGTACTCTTTATGTGGAACTGTTCCCGTGTGTATTCCAGTATAAAACATTCACAACATGGTTGAAATGAAACTAGGTGTTTATGTTCCCATAACTGTACTCTATATCTGCATCATCATAAACCATTTGCATTGCTTCAGTCAATTTAGGACCCACAACTAATGTAACCATTCATACTAGACCATGGACATCTATGTGTGTTCTCCATTGTAATAGGTCTTAGATACAGTATATTGGTGAATACGTATCTATTTCAAATGGAAAAGATTCTAACGTTGACACACCCCAGCAACACTAATGAGATCTCACACAGAGAAGTGAATCATGGAAACAATAATTCCATTAAGGCATTTTTGCATTTGCCAGATTACGATCCCAGTATAACGTAATTACCGTAATTTGATTGGAACAGCGTATCCTTATTAGGCATCTGAAAACACAAGAGAAGGGCACTGAGCAGCGGGGAGTGACATGGTTGACTTTAAAAGTTCATGAACGGAGTATCGTGTTACTTGATTCTAGTCCTTGAGCTACCCGCCGCAGACTACGGTGGGTTCTGCTCTGTGTGTCACTAATCGTGTTGTTAGTTTTGTTCATAAATTATTAAAAGTGTTATTCTGACTCATTTGTTTGGTTTTAAACGGTTTGTGTTGTGCTGTATGATCAATGTAGCTTGTGCATAAACACCCACATGAACACACGCATGCATGCACACACAGTCTTGTTTAACTAACCTTGTGGGGAAACACAATTCAGTCCCATTCAAAATCCTATTTTTCCCTACCCCCTAAACCTAACCCTAACTCTAACCTTTACCCTATCCCTAACCTTAACCACAAAACCTAACCTTAACCCTAAGCCTAAACTCAAGCCTAGATCCTAACTAACCCTAAACCTAATTCTAACACACACACACACACACACACACACACACACACACACACACACACACACACACACACACACACACACACACACACACACACACACACACACACACACACACACACACACACACACACACACACACTAGTGATGCACAGGTTGACTCTCAACCCACATTCCCCACGGTTATGTACGCAGGGCGGGCGGAAGGGCTTAGGGTCACTAAATATTGTTTGGCTGAAGGACAGTATCATAAAAAAATCCATAAATATATAATTATTGTGCAATTTCTATCTATAGGCTACGTTGAGGTTTTTCTTTCATTAGTGAAGTCTATCTGGTATTAGTGAGTGAGTCTGAGCTTCAGAGAATAACAGTACATGGGCCCAATAGCCTACACACCAAATCACCAATAGCCTACACACCAAATCACCAATAGCCTACACACCAAATCACCAATAGCGTACCCACCAAATCACCAATAGCCTACACACCAAATCACCAATAGTGTACCCACCAAATCACCAATACCCTACACACTAAATCACCAATAGCCTACCCACCAAATTACCAATAGCCTACACACCAAATCACCAATAGCGTACCCACCAAATCACCAATAGCCTACACACCAAATCACCAACAGCGTACCCACCAAATCACCAATAGCCTACACACAAAATCACCAATAGCCTACACACCAAATCACCAATAGCCTACACACCAAATCACCAATAGCCTACCCAATCACCAATAGCCTACCCACCAAATCACCAATAGCCTACCCACCAAATCACCAATAGCCTACCTACCAAATCACCAATAGCCTACACACCAAATCACCAATAGCCTACCCACCAAATCACCAATAGCCTACCCACCAAATCACCAGTAGCCTACTCACCAAATCACCAATAGCCCACCCACCAAATCACCAATAGCCTACACACCAAATCACCAATAGCCTACCCACCAAATCACCTATAGCCTACACACCAAATCACCAATAGCCTACACACCAAATCACCAATAGCCTACCCACCATATCACCAATAGCCTACACACCATATCACCAATAGCCTACACACCAAATCACCAATAGCCTACACACCAAATCACCAATAGCCTACACACCAAATCACCAATAGCCTACACACCAAATCACCAATAGCCTACACACCAAATCATCAATAGCCTACCCACCAAATCACCAATAGCCTACACACCAAATCACCAATAGCCTACCCACCAAATCACCAATAGCCTACCCACCAAATCACCAATAGCCTACCCACCAAATCACCAATAGCCTACTCACCATATCACCCCTGTGCTGTACATTTAGGCTATTGTTTTATATGTGTTTTTTACACTATGTTGAGGTAAAAATCAGAGTATAATGCTTTTATGAATCATTCATGTCATCGTTACCAATCAATTGCATTACAGTTAAAAAGTGTTTACTGTACGCTAGCTATGCTAACCAGCTTATACGAACGGGAGTTAGCATTTAGCAGTCACTTCTTCTAAACCTGAAAAAGGGACAACTGCTACATGTTATGTAGTGAAAACAGACAAATATATACAAATTGGACTTAAGTGACCACATGGTGGGTCTGTTACAATACATAAAATCACGACGGATGTGACGAATGTCCACCTTGTTCCATTAGATTCGTTGAATATGCGGCGATCGGGTCAATGAAACGTCTGCGTGCCACAGACTAATTTACCTTATCTACCGGCCTATCACGTACATGCCCTTATTTCAGTCATCTGTCAAAAAGAGGGTGCCTTGTCCTGCTGCTGAAATCTGCTCCTGCATTCATCCCAGTCATCAGCAACAGAGCACTGGGGTAGGTGCATGTCTGACATCAATGTGTGCGCAATTACAATGCTAATTCAATATGGTCAATAATAATAAAAAACTGTTATATAACATGTAACAAAACAAAACCCACTAACCCACTGTTTACAGTGTTGACACCTAGTCTATGGTGTAATGGAATGTTCTGCCTTGTGTGGTAGGTTTAGACACTCTAATGTAGGTGTCATAACCAGCCATAAGATAACTCCATATAACGTGTGTCAAAACAGGTCTTAATATATGTGTCATGACAGTGTTACAACCATATTATAACAGGTTTTGACATGTTATGTCGGCCGTTACGACATATTATGACCGTGTCGCCATGATGCTCAGTGTCAAGTAAAGTGTTACCCAAATTCAACAGTCCAGATGGGGACTTCCAGTAGACCTGTGGCACGTCAAGGGGGACTGGAGCCTACTGTTCGGATGGGTTAAACGGGAAACGGAAACGCTGATTGTAAAATGTCTGAAACCTCTCGCCTGGTCCTTATTAACTCCTGCAGAATTAAACATTTATTGCAGTAAAGTCATACACCAGATGTAGTTAACATTTTGACTTTGGAACAGGAGTGGAGAAATACGATTTATTCCTTTCAGCATCTCGTGAGAGCATGTGAATGTAGAGGTGCCATTTTTATCAGCATCATAAAAGATGATAGTATTTCAACAAAAAAATATAAAATATGTATCCAAGCCAAACTGAAATCTCATCAGAAACATGTTGGGTCGTTTTCAGAGTTTTCCATGTGCTTACAACCGGTCAGACTGATGTCATTTGGAAATGGTACACAGAAAACTGTTCTGTCATTTTCCCGGTCCCTGATGGCTGCCCTTAAACGTCTTTGATCTGCGAAAGAAGCAGACATGACAGAGAAAACTTAACCGATGTCAACTATACCGAACAAAAAATGTAAACGCAACATGTAAAGTGTTGGTCCCATGTTTCATGAGCTGAAATAAAAGATCC
Source organism: Brachymystax lenok tsinlingensis (assembly GCA_030435695.1). Classification (NCBI taxonomy): domain Eukaryota; kingdom Metazoa; phylum Chordata; class Actinopteri; order Salmoniformes; family Salmonidae; genus Brachymystax; species Brachymystax lenok. The sequence goes on from CM059798.1 coordinate 21,156,352, forward strand.
CAGAAATGTTTTATACCCAAATAAAGCTTATTTTTCTAAAATGTTGTGCACTAATTTGTTTACATCCCTGCTAGTGAGCATTTCTCTTTCGCCAAGATAATCCATCCACCTGACAGGTGTCACAAATCAAAAATCTGAATAAACAGCATGATCATTACATAGGTGCATCTTGTGCTGGGGACAATAAAATGCCAGAAAATGTGCAAAAAATGTGCAACACAGCGCCCCAGATGACTCAAGTTTTGAGGGAGCTTGCAATTTGCATGCTGACTGCAGGAATGTCCACTAGAACTGTTGCCAGAGAACTGAATGTTAACTTCTCTACCATAATCCGCCTCCAACGTCATTTTTAGAGAACCGGCCTCACAATCTCAGACCACAAGTAACCACACCAGCCCAGGACCTCCACATCCGGCTTCTTCACCTGCGGGATCGTCAAAGACCAGCCACCCAGACAGCTGATGAAACTGTTGGTTTGCACAACCAAATAATTTTTCACAAACAGTCAGAAACCGTCTCAGGGAAGCTCATCGTCCTCACCAGGGTCTTGACCTGAATGCAGTTCGGCATTGAAACCGACTTCAGTGGGAAATGTTCACCTTCAATAGCCACTGGCATGCTGGAGAAGTGTCCTCCTCGAGGATGAATATTGGTTTCAACTGTACTGAGCAGCATGTGCGAGCGGTTTTCTGATGTCAACGTTGTGAACAGAGTCCCTCGTGGTGGCGGTGGGGTTAAAGTGTGGGCAGGCATAAGCTACGGACAACGAACACAATTACATTTTATAAATGGCAATTTGAATGCACAGAGATACCGTGGCGAGATCCTGAGGCCCGTTGTTGTGTCATTTATCCACCACCATCACCTCATGTTTCAGCATGATAATGCACGGCCCCATGTTGCAAGGATCTGTACACAACTCCTGGAAGCTGAAAATGTCCCAGTTCTTCCATGGCCTACATACTCACCAGACATGTCACCCATTGAGTATGTTTGGGATGCTCTGGATCAACGTTTACGACAGCTGTTCCAGTTTCCGCCAATATCTAGCAACTTCGCACAGCCATTGGAGAGGAATGGGACAACATTCCACAGGCCACAATCAACAGCCTGATTTTTTTTAAGGTATCTGTGACCAACAGATGCATATCTGTATTCCCAGTCATGTGAAATCCATAGATTAGGGCCTAACGTGTTAATTTTATTTGACTGATTTCCTTCTATGAACTGTAATGTTGCATGTATCGATTTATACTCTAATGAGCAAAGGGTTTATTTAGTCTTCTAGGGAAACACAATAATGACAGAAGAGAAGCTAGTTGACTAACAAATAACCCTACCAAATGTCGGAAATTGTAAGTAAGAAACATATATAAATCAATCAACAACAAGAACACTGCATCCCATGTCAAATAAAAATAAATGATTCTGCCAGTCTGTGACTGTATCCTACAGATGTACATGTTGTTTTTATTAATTGGTTTGGTGCCGGTGTCAGATTTTCACACCCACACACCTTTCCATTATGCACTTCAATTCTGATTTACAGGACTAATCCAAACGGATTCAAATGTGTTGTTCAAAATGTGAAATGAAAATGTCATGCCCGGTGTTCAACGTGACGCCAGGTTGGTAATAAATTGTCTGTGAGAGAGAGAGAGAGACGATTAGCCTTTTAAGTAGCTCATTCCATAATTCTAAATATATTATAATTGTCACGAACATTAAATACACGTTTTGCAGTAAATACTGATGGGTAATTACATTCACCCTACAGGCAGAATCTATACTGCAAAGCATCAACAGCTAATTTTCCTTTAGGGAAATGAATGTACTCAGCGCTTACCAGGGACAGTGTAGGATGAGTCCTGACCACTGTCTCTAGCATAAGTATTGACGGTGGGAGAATATGTTAGGCATTTTACAAGTGAAGCTAAATGATGTCCGTTGCAGAGGCAGCGTACGGCATTTATAAGACCGCAAAGTGACGTGTCTGGGATGATACACCACAGAAGAGGAAGAAAGGGTTGGTACAGTAGCAGTTGGTTATTACTGTACACCCTCAAGTCTGTTTTATACGCTCTGACAACAATGGCGGTGTGCGATGTTTGCAGTAACGACACTGTTCAGATACAGTATAAGGGACTTATGGTTCTGGAACATGGGTCATTAATTTGTGTGGTGTTTGATTAGTTCATAATTGCTCTTTCTCGTCCTCTTCTCCTCCTCCTCCTCCTCCTCCTCCTCCTCCTCCTCCTCCTCCTCCTCCTCCTCCTCCTCCTCCTCCTCTATCCCTCTCTCTCTCTCCACCTCCTCTCCTACTCTCTCTCTCCACCTCCCCTCCTCCTCTCTCTCCACCTCCCCTCTCTCTCTCCACCTCCTCTCCTCTCCTCTCTCTCTCCACCTCCCTTCCCCTCTCTCTCCACCTCCCCTCCATCTCTCTCTCCACCTCCCTCTTACTCTCTCTCTCTCTCCACCTCCCCTCTTACTCTCTCTCTCCTCCTCGTCTCCTCTCTCTCTCCACCTCCCCCCCTCTCTCTCTCTCCACCTCCCCTCCTCTCTCTCCACCTCCCCTCCTCTCTCTCTCTCCACCTCCCTCCTCTCTCTCTCTCCACCTCCCCTCCTCTCTCTCCACCTCCCCTCCTCTCTCTCTCTCCACCTCCCCCCCTCTTACTCTCTCTCTCTCCACCTCCCTCCTCTCTCTCTCTCCACCTCCCCTCCTCTCTCTCTCCACCTCCCTCCCTCCTCTCTCTCTCTCTCCCTCCCCTCCTCTCTCTCTCCACCTCCCTCCTCCTCTCTCTCTCCACCTCCCCTCCTCTCTCTCTCCACCTCCCTCCTCTCTCTCTCCACCTCCCCTCCCCTCTTACTCTCTCTCTCCACCTCCCCTCCCCTCTTACTCTCTCTCTCTCCACCTCCCTCCTCTCTCTCCACCTCCCTCCTCTCTCTCTCCACCTCCCTCCCCCCTCTCTCTCTCTCTCTCCCATCCCTCCTCTCTCTCCACCTCCCCTCCTCTCTCTCTCCACCTCCCTCCCCTCCTCTCTCTCTCCACTTCCCCTCCTCTTACTCTCTCTCTCCACCTCCCCTCCTCCTCTCTCTCCACCTCCCCTCCTCTCTCTCTCTCTCCACCTCCCTCCTCTCTCTCTCTCCACCTCCCTCCTCTCTCTCTCTCCCTCCACTCCACTCTCTCGACCTCCCCTCCTCTCTCCACCTCCCCTCCTCTCTCTCCACCTCCCTCCTCTCTCTTTCCCTCCCTCCTCTCTCTCTCCACCTCCCTCCCTCCTCTCTCTCTCCACCTCCCCTCCTCTCTCTCTCTCCTCCCCTCCTCAAGGTAACACAGTCAGAGTGGATAAAATAGTGGGCTACATTAAGGCATGAAGCTAGTGTACAGTACAATGCTCTTACGGGCGGCCCATCTGGCAGCTGTCAGTGCTGTTACATAGGGTTTATGAAACCCTTGCGTTAGTGAATGTAGCCCCGCTGCTCTTGGCTCAAGCTGCTCAGAGATCTATCCTCAGCCCTGAAGGATTCACTTCGTTATGCCATACCAGCGTAGGGCAACACTTCCTGGAAACACTCAGCACTACTGCACCTGCCACCTTGGTTCTGCTGTTGCCGTGCAACATGGAAACATTGACATATGTAGACCTCT